>VXBW01003118.1:234536-306858 GCA_013400375.1 Thinocorus orbignyianus | reverse complement strand
TTTTTTTTTTTTTTTTTAGGGCTAATAAAAGACAGAAGTTAGTAACAGACATTGCAGAACCCAGGAGATAAAATGGACTGGAATGGAGATCAAGATCATGGGCTGGGAAAAGAATCAAGAAAACAATTATCCACTAAGAAAGGCCACTCCATGAAAAGAAAGTAAAGTTTCACTCTCCTCTGGGGTAAAGGAGGGTCAGAAGAGAAAAACATGGTCATGAACAGGCCGATAGAAACCCATAAAGTAATTTGCAGTTAAAAGAGGCTCACAGCTGAAGTATCCAAAGGCTAAAACTAGTAATAGAGCAGTCACTGTGCCAGTGACAAAGTACAGTGAGAACAGTGACTGAACCTCGGAAATGCTGGAGAAGTGTTCTGCTTGAATTTTTCTGTTTTGCCGTGGAGTGACAGAAGTTTCCTTGCTTTGAGTGAAAGAATCATCAGCCTATATCAAGTCAACCATGCAGGAGAGGTGGGAAATCAAGGGACAGACAACTTGATGTTGAAATGATAGTATTATTACTCCACTAAGCTTTCACGTAGTATTCTCTTTATTCTCATAGAGGACTAGCTTCCTTAGTTCTGTACTTTTGAGGAAACAGTAGTCCAGTATTTGCATTTAATTCAATGTCACCTCATGTATATAGAACAAATTTGGGAAGTAGCAGATCAATATTGTCAATGTCTTGTCTTCACTATTAGAAAATACTTTTTCAGGAAGGTGATGAAGCAATTAAAGGAACATATGATTTAGATAAAGGGAGAAGAAGAATTCTTTTTTTTTTTTTCCCTTAAAAAACCCAGAACATCTGGTTACATACTGTGACTGGGAAAATGTATGTGTCATCCTATGTTTTTGAAGATAGCAATAAAGATTTATGATCTAATTCTGTAAATCTATGTTAGACTGCTATAAATTTAGGAATAATTTGCTTTGATAACTAACTGGAAAATTAGTGTCATTCCTAACAAGAAAGAACATGTTTATAACAGAAACGTGCTGTGATAAAATTCCCTAAGAACTAAATATCCTGGAAAGAATTTTAATTCTTATAAAGATAAGTAATTGAAGGAATGCTAATTCTCTGTTTACTAGGAATGACTGTGCAGCATGGCTACATACCAAATCTCTTGCAGGTCCTGATAGTATTTTTACAGGAAAGCTGATGAACCTTTTTTTTTTTTTGGATCTGTAAGTATACTTTGGTAAGTAAAGAAACATAAAGAAAATTAGCACAATTAGACAATTAGTACATTGTGAAACATAGCCCCACAATTTTATAAAGAACTGTTATGAATTAAACACTGGAACATGCCTAGTGGTGCTGGAGTCATGGCAATCAGATGTCAGGCAGGCGAAAAACTTGGCAGGAAGAAAAGGATGTCAATAGTTTGGTGGTCAATAAGCATTTCCAAATGGAAAAATTTCAATCTACAGTAATGATTTTTAAAAAGCAATAAAAATGAAGTATTTCTGAGGGATATAAACCAGTTGCGCACTAATGACGCAGGAAGAAACATTCTCTGCATTTCAGATAGTTCCATAAGTTCCTAACAAGTAACTGGGTGAATAAAGGGTAGAACAAAACAGCTGTTGAGCAATTTCATCTATCACATAACACAGGAACTGTTAGGCTGATAACTATGAAAAAATGAATAGTTGCAGTTGGAAAACCAGAAAGATTGTGGGGTTAGATGAAATTTCCATGTATGCCCCTCCTAAATGATAATTTTGTCATTTGTTTTCATATGCAGCAATGGTCACTTTCATAGCATTAGACATAATATTTCTTAATTTTAAAATAATATCACTATTTTGATAAAAAAGTAGTTTGACATAAAAATTAATAGTTCAAACACGATTGTGCAAAAGATGGAAAGATGATTTCAGTAAATTTAGAGTTCCTTTTCAGGGAATATTTTCTTCTGTCTAAATAGAGGAAAAAAAAGCCAGAATTCTGTGGTGTAAACTACTGATGTATTCTATGAATCTAGTATAAACTTCTGGGTGTTTAAATATACAATTCTTCCAAATAGTTCATGAATCTATTTTAATAAACTACTGTTTGTCTCTTATTATAATCATTTTCTTGGCCATTAAGAGACCATACAATCTTCATGAAAGTTTTGTCTTTTGTGTTCATTTTCCTGTCAAACCAGAAAAGACATATATACCACTTCACTCGTCCAATACAAAATTAAGGCATTAGCCGCATCATTCAGCTGGGAGCTCTTTGCTCTGACAATCCATCCTGAGGAGCTCTTGGGGCATTTTGGACTCACACGGTTCATGGGCTGTGACATCCCTGAAGACTGCAGCATATTCTATCTGCTAACAGTGAGGCAAGACAGAGCTGGAGCAGTGAAGACCCCACGTGTGATGTTAGCCCTGCCCTTCTGACTCTTGGGGCAGCTATCAGGAGCCGTGAAATGGAAATGTTCTGAAAACAACCCCAGTGTTTGCTTCAATGTTAGCTTCCGAAAATTCTGAAATACTGAGTGCGAGGGGGGAGCTACCTGACATTGTGAGATTATGGGAGAGAAAGTGGATATGCAATCGATAATTTAGAACATTATGGTCCAACAAGTCCATGACTTCACACCCTCAGGGACCCAACAAGAACCAGTGGGAGGGAGCTGGAGACAACTCTTGATATACATCCAGATCAGGGGAGAAGTGGTTAGTGCAACAGAGAAAAACACTGGCAAAATAATCCTGGCTCTGAATCTAGTAGGTTAAGTCAAAAGGCTGTCCCACTTGGCTGAGGGCAACCAAACACCTTATGTGCAGAGGTCCCAACATTTTCAAGAGCAGATGGCGCTTTTCTGTATGAAACATTTAATGATGTGTGCTAATGAAGCTGGCTTTTACGCTGTTGTGGGACATAGGGGCCATTTTCAAGCTCCAGGTACACTCTGTGCTCTTTTATCTGGGCAAGCTCAGTGAACGAAAAGAAATAAAAGAACTGTTACTTTGCTTGAAGGGAAATTCACTGCAGCCAGGGTGCCAAATGATTACGTATATGTTAATCAACTCCAAATGTATCTGCAGGAAGAATATTGTTTAAATGAATTGCATAATTCAACATACCCGCTCAACTCTCCTTTAGATTTCCTTCCACCTATAGTCCTTTACCATAGGAATGCATTATTTTATCCCAAAGTGCTCAACAATCACAGCTGCTGCTGATCTCCTTTGCAGCAAGAGGTCCCTGTAAAGCCTCTGCCAGTTCAGCTTCCCACATGCCTTCTTGCAGACCTTCAGTGAATGGGACATGGGTGACAATCATTTCCTAGACTTTATATTAAAATATCTTGTACAGAATAATGTAAGAAAGTTGTGACCTAGGTGAGAACAGACCAGAGCTCTTCTGTATGGCAATATTGACAGCTGCCGTGGAAGTGACATTCCTCCTGAAGAATCATTCCAGCCTTCTGGAAGACATGTACCAGGGAAACCTTCGATCACCAGCTGTGGTCATCATGCCTGTGGTCATCATGCCCTCATGCCTTCGCATCATGCTATCCCACCATGCCACAAAAGGACTGAGACTGCTGAAAAGCACCAAGCTATGTCATGAAGGAATGTTTCAGCTATATGTGCAAGTGAACTGAAGTAAGACGAGTTGGATGATCTTAATTTTGTCTTTTTTTTTTTAACTGACAGATTTTTGACTTTGGAACTAGAGTAAGTTTTATTTTAATGTTATTATAGATACATCGCCTATGTTTCACACACGAGTTGAAAATAATTCTGTATATGTATGTGGCAATGCTGTTATCAAATGTTATTAGCGTTATCCAGCCCTGAGCATCCCAAGTTAGCCTGAACTCTGAGCAACCCCTGCAGCTGCCAAGAGGAAGAGTTTAGGGAGGGAAGGTATAGTAGGGCCTTGTAGCGCTTTTGGTTGGAGAAGCTTGATTTGAGTCTCTTTGTATATTGAGACTGTATATGGAANGAGGTCTTCCCTCAGCCTCCTCCTGTCTAAACTAAACGTGCCCAGTTCCCTCAGCCTCTCCTCATATGATTTGTTCTCCAGACCCCTCACCAGGTTGGTGACTCTTCTCTGGACATGCTCCAGCACTTCAGTATTCTTCTTGTAGTGAGGGGCCCAGAACTGAACACAGTCCTTGAGGCCTCACAAGTGCCAAGTACAGAGGCTCCATCACTTGCCTACTCCTGCTGGCCACATTATTCCTGATACAGGCCAGGATGCTGTTGGCCTTCTTGGCCACCTGGACACACTGCTGGCTCACGTTACACTTCGGAACACTTGTTCCGCTTTACACATGAAGCACTGCGTTCATGTTGTTGCTTCAGAGCTGAGGCCGAGCCCCTAAAGCCATGGAACACATCTGAGGGAGAAAGTCTCCAAGGGAGAGAAGGTGGTTTATCTCTCCCTCCCAGCTCTCTTGTAAGGGAGGTTTTCTGCTCAGAGCTCCTGCTGTAGCAGGTGTTGCTGGTTATTTAGTTGTGGTGTCCGAGCCTTTGTGTTCAGTTGTTATTTTGGCATCCTGCCATGGCTGTGCTGACAGATGGGAATAACACCACACCTGTACCTGGGACGTAGACAAATGGAATTTCATAGGAGACACTAGAGAGATTTATCTTCCAGAGCTTTCTTCTTACTGAAGTTCAAAGACCTGCTGTAAGAAATCAAAATGTGGGAGCCTTAAACTGAAGGTTAAAATAAGACTTTTTTTGTGTGCTGAGAAATGTTTGGCAAAGCATAGTTCCCTCACTAAAAATTTATAGATATGAATATATGTAGTTTTAGTTGCAGAAGTCTTTTTTAGCTGTTACAGAAATTAAGGTTTCCATAACATTACATTTATATTTTATTCACAGCATTTTCTACTGTTTTCAGTGAACACCATACCAGAGAATCAGACTTTGTCCATGACATGGAGTATGATGGAACTGGAAGGCTCCTCTCATGAATAAGGAGAGTTGCAACTTGGTAGATTGGAAATGTGAAATTAATGAATTTCTGGTTTAGATTTAAAATTACTATCTCTTTCTCCAAAGTTTTTTCTGGCTGCACATGGATCTAAGCATGGTTTCGCATACTAGAAAACACATGGGAAATTTTAGGTTTGCGTGAGCTCCCAGCAGGATCTTGCATATGCACAGATAACCAAATTATTTACGTTTGTTAGGTTGAGGGTAGAAGTATAACCCTCTGTGGAATGAACGCAGGGAGTTTAGAATATATCTCAAGCTTTTCTACGTGTTTCCATTCAGTGTTGCACTGCTCTGGGTTAGTTGTGGATTCACCTCAGCACACTTCCTTGGAATTCTGAAGCTGGAGAATTGTATTTAAACCAGAAAATACTTATGACTCTGTTTATTTTTGTGAGCATTTCCTTTTAAAGCAAGAAGTGTACAGACAAGCCATCCAATGTAAATAACCTGTAAAAGACATTAAAGTTGACTTTCAGATGGCATAAGTGGTAGATTTCTGTTCGATGGTGAAATATAGAAGTAACCCCAAAGCTAATAGAAGAAAGAAAGAACATACTGGAAGTTATTCAGTACCTTTCTAAAAAGAACTAGTTTGCTTGTTTAATACAGGGTTGGGTTATCAAGTTTTTAATGTCCACCAGATAACCAATAGCTGCTCAAAAGGCAACTAAACTTGTAAATTGTTTCCCCTGGAATCACTGGGTCTCTTTCCACTGACTCATTGCTGCAAAGAAATGTACCTATTCCATTCCATCAGCTTGCTTAAAAAATATTTTGAACAGCCTGTCAGATTAAAATGGTGCAAGCAGACAATTTACACTGAGGCAAACCCCTCCTGTTAGATTATTTATGAGGAAATTATGAGAAGTTTTTCCTGGTTCTTTTTCAGACAATAAAAAAAAAAAAAGAAAAAAAAAGAGGAAAGAAAAAATCCCACAAAACCAAACCCAAGAAAGGTACTAATGCTGATACAAGTTTTCAAGAATATATCTTAAAAATTATGCCCCAATTTTTTTTTTTTAATTAATATAGTGAGACATAGTATTTAACAGGAAAAAGCCCCAAAGCACCTATTTACTAATAAAGTCGTGCTGGATCCCATGAGGTATAATAGTTAATGATGAAAACAAAATATCATTTGCTAGTCATGTAAGTGCAGTATGCAGGGCTAACATCACTTTTCTGTGTGCTTTTTACTAGATGATCTGTAGATGTGAGTGTTCCAAGGCTGACAAAGCAGAGCCTACAATTTCTCATTTGATTGAAGTCTCACACCTCTCAAAAACTTCATGCTGACTTGAAATCTTGCAGCTCTGCTGTTTAGAGCAAGCCATGGTAGAAGTTGCATTGAATAAGGGCTGAACAACTGCAGGAAACAAGGTGACAAATTCAAAACTACATTTGCAGCAGGGGTAGCAAACCCCCCTATGCTTGGTGCAAGACCAATGCAGGGAAAGAGGTAAACAGCCACCTTTTACTTACATAGGAAAGTGGGACTGGATTGTTGGAGATAATGGAAACATCTAGACCCAATGGTAGGAAAAGAGACAGCCTCCATAGGGCCAGAGTGGCCCACTAGCTGGATGCCCATGGTGCTCCTGGGTGCACCAGCTAGGAGTGCAACATCCTGCTCCCTGTTACCTCAGAAGAGCTTTCTGGAGAGCTTTCTTTCATCTCCCTGCTACTGAAGCTGGTACATAGACCGAGCACAGGCTCTGGGACCTGGGATCATACCCTTCCACTCTCCCACCTTTTTTCTGTGGCATTAATCACATTTTTTCAATAACTAATAGCAGTTTGCGTACTCTGGACTGGGAGCTGCTCTGTGGATAGGTGGGGGAAACTCAATGTGGGAGGCCACTTCCTCCACCACTTTTCATTTGGAATCAAGCATTATCAGCAAATATGCCAATTTTTATTAGTAAAAAAAGAAATGCATGAAATTACACCGATAACCCCAGAGTTTACCAAAGTGCTCAGAGACATGGGTTCCCTTGTCCTTCCTCTCATGTTTCTCCCAGGAGTGGTGAAGGTTCCTGACCCAAATAGAAAGTGAGACTTCTCCGCTGTGTTCTCCTGTTTTTATGAAAGCAGTTAATGATCTTGGGAATAAAGATCTAGATTTACTAGAATAAAGATCTAAGGCTGAGAAGTTCCACACGTGAAAAATCCTTGGCTCAGGTTTCATGTCCACCATCATGTCCATACACTACCTAAAACAATAGGATATAAGTCTATCTGGGGTCACAGCGTGACACCACAGCACACAATTTAATTGTAAACCTATTACAAATTTGATTTGGAAAAGACTGCTTTCAGGAGCATCACTGACAACAGAATAACAATATAGCAGTCTGAAACCCACTGGCAGGAGGAAAGAGCAGATGTTTAGCTCTCTGCAAATGTCTAAAGGCTTTCTCAATAATGGGCAGGAATCAGTTTAGCAGAATGGAGAGCAGAAGCATGGAGTCAAGTAAGGGCGAATGTTAACTGCAAAACCTCTGTAACAGCAAAATCTACAAGTCTGTGGAGAATTTTCCCAAAGGAAATGATGAAAGCCTCTCTGATTGACATACATAGACTAGACTAGACAAAATACTTAATGTATAATATAAAAAAAATCATGCTTTTATGCAGAGGGTTGGGATATTCTAATGTTTTTCTTCAGTTATGATTTCCAATACAGAAACAATATCCCAAAACAGAAGATTTTTTTACCTTACTATTTACCATTTCCTGATTTTCTTTTCCTTTTGTCAATCAACTAAAAAATCAGAGTATCCAAATAACATTTCTAAGCCAAATATTTCATAGAGGTGATACTGACTGATTATTGTACCTCTGTATGAACTCCTGAGAGAACCGTAAGCTATCTCCTGCCCCTCTTCTGTTGCAGTCGGTTGCATAGAGAGTACCTTAATTATGACTTGTTTTTTTTTAACTTGGTAATATAGCAAAGTTAAGACCTTGATCAGTTTACAGGTGCAATTCATATTCTATTCAGACATATAAGAAGGATAATTAGCGTATTTGTCTGCCAGTATTTTTATTGCCTCAAAGTTCAGGTTATTACACATGAAAATGCTGTGCACAAGTAGGTACTTCTTGCCAGCAAAACATTTTGCAATGTTATGCAGTAGTTCAGTATGTTTTTGTGGAAGGTGACCTCCATAATAGGAAATTGTAGGTTTAATATTTTGCTTCTTTTTAGGCAGATGACTAAGGTCTCAGATGGGATATTTTCAGGAACCAGTGCAGGAGAGAGGTTAATTAAAATGAAGATTATTTTGTCAATAGTAAAAGTCTGTAACTACATAGAACCTTTTTCTATTTTTAAGCTACTTTCAGACATACTGGGTTTTGTTTATAGTCTGAAGAACAAGATGACCTGACACTTCCTGCACTTGAGACATTCTGGAGCTCATGGGCTGGAGTCATTCTTCCGTAAAAGGTGGAGAATCTGATTTAAGCATACTTCGTACAATGATATTCTAGAAATGGACAACTACAGATTCAGAAAACCCTTTATCTTTCTGATGGGGTCATTCACTGTAGTCCAAGTCACACCTGTATCTGGTTTCATCTCTAGTAAGATAAAAAAATATACTTGTCTGCTTACTGACCTCACATTATAAGAGAAGGCAAAAAAGTATTATTCTCCCCCTACTCTATGCACTATTTTAAAAATGACTCTACCCCTTCTTTAATTTCAATCTGATGCACAGATCTTTCAGCTATTCAGGCATACATTTGGGGGAAGTAGTGAGTCAATTTCAATAACTGCAAGAGCTCTATAAAAACCACTAGGGCGATTGTATTAAGCTCAAGCTGCTGCTTTCTCATAGTAATGGTCTGAAAGTAAAATAAAACCAAACAAACCTAGACATAGTCATTTCTTACAGTTTCTGTACAGTTTACTGTAGCTGTCTACTTCTACCCAAGTGGTTAGCCATTCATTTTATGAAACCAGTTCTTCCACCTCCTTTTTTTATTAAAAAAAAAAAAAANAAAAAAAAAAAAAAAAGGTGATCGGTAGAAGGAGAGAGAATGAACATAATACTACATTCTTCATAATATCATTTATTAACAAGTTAATTTCTATCTGCAACTGAAAGACCTGTCTGATATTAAGAAGTATGGAAAGACTACCTTGCAAAGCCCTGCTCACACTGATGCTTCCAGTGAAGTCAACAGCACTAAACAGTCAGGTGATACTCATCCAGCATGGAAAGTCTTTAACCATGTTTAAAGCTTTTCTAAATACCAGGAGATTTCCAGACATAGAAGCAGATGTGCTTCTGTCATACCTAATGAGCAGTATACCTCAGAGGTCTAGAAGCTGATACTGTAATACATCTTTTAGTTGGAAACCTTTGCTGATACACTAGTTTGAGTTAGCCTGAATCACAAGTTCACTTTTCCTTGCACTATGTATCCATTATAAACTGCCAAGTGGATGTTCTATAGAAAACAGATAATGTTCTTGTTCACATTTGTATTTTTTGAGTATGTATTGGCATACTTATATATTTTTGCTTTTTTTTTTTAATATCTGCTATTGACAGATATCATTACATTATCAGTTTTATTAGTATGGTAGGTATGATTTAAATCAAAACATATAATAAATCTCTTTACAGGGCATTTAACCAGCTTGAAATCCTAGTGAGACTGAACTATAAATATAAATGATGTTGCATTTATGATTTGATGAGAATCAAATGTTCTTTTATGCTAGAAAGTTCAGCATCCACCAAAGGAAAAAGTACAGGAAATCCAGTCTCCCTCGAGTGACATGCTGTAAGACATGCTGTCTTTGGAAAACCCAAACTGTGCAGGCAGGAAAAAAACCCATAGTTATTTTATCAATGTTATATAGACATTTCACTTCTTTGAGATAAAATTATGCGTTTATAGGAAGAAAACCCTCCTCACTGTACTCTTCAGGAACTGATAGTCTTATAATATAAGGCTCGATCTTGTTTTAATGAGATATTTTTGAGATGTGGCCACTGGGTCAGTCTGATAATTTTTTTCCAGACTTGAAATTCATTGATACGCTGCTGGCTGTGGCTGGGTGGTCTCTCCATCAGCAATGCAGTATGATTGACAAGGGCCACAGTGAAAGCAGTTAAATTGTCCTGCTTACCCCACAAACCACTTATGCTCACCTACAATTTCACTCTTTTTTATAGTCTTTACCACCATTGTTTCCACATCTCTTAAGGAATCTAATGATGTTCATTAGATCATATTTGTCTTAATTTCCAGTGTGCAAGAAGTTGGGCCACCTAGGACCAGTTGCCTAGCACCGTGCCTGGATGGATTTTGACTGCCACTAAGAAGAGAGACTCTACAACCTTCCTCTTCAACCTGTGCTGGTGCTTGGTTACCCTCACAGTGATAAAGTGTTCCTGATGTTCAGATATCACAGAAAAAAGTATTTTCAATGAAGTCAGGTAGTCCAGAAGATGCAATGAGTATCTCAACGACAAAACTAAGAGTTAATAAGCAATTGATGAGACAATTGCAAATTCTCAGGATGGAGACAATACAGAAAAAAAAAGGCAAAGGAACCATTACTGGAAAAATCGGTTTAAGACAATGGCAAGCTGAGGCAAAGTTTGGAAAACTACTCAAATCACTGTGTTCAGAAGGAAGGAAGAACCACAGAAATAGGAAGTAACTCTTCGCTGCAGCTACTTGACATACACATTTAAGTAAGATGCAACAAAATGAAACCTTATATGTCCTTAAACTATGTTTTGCTGCTGCTGCTGCTTCTAAACTAAGTATGTGCTTTCATTGAGTGGTATGCAGGAAGCCTGGTCTGCAGTGGCATGAGGTTCATATGAAAAAAATAGTCAGAATAGGAGACGGAAAGAACGTTACAAATTTAAGTGAAAAAAACCCATATTGTTCCCTAATAGTATGGATGCTTCTAAATTCTGTAAGGAAAAATACATTGTGAGGGGTTGTTTTTGTTGCATTTTACTCTGCTGATGCTTCATTAGGTTAAAGTGAAGCCATTTGATTGACAGAGGTGATGTGTTGTCTGGACAAGCTGACGTGTTGTAATGCTGAGTTCACTAAAAATCACCTGGTAATTGATACAGAAGCAGCATGTGACTATACATTAAAAAGGTTATATTCTGGTTACTTAACTGGCTTAAACCAGCTGAAGCACAGATGAATATGTGCTTTATGTTAACACTAGCTTTTAACAAGACCAAATCAGATGTTAAACTATGAGATGTAATGTGATTTTTTAGTGAAATATGTATTACAGTTAATTGCATAAAAAGTTGAAATAAACCACTACACTTTTATTCCATAAAAATGCTGGTTTCTGATTCTATCAGACTCAAAAGCTGCACGCAGTCATAGTACATGAAAACTTACTTTGTGCCATGTCGCATAACAGATCTCAGAGAAAGCTAGCCTCAGTGCACCCTTAGGCATCATTACAAAGGACACATAAATGAGCATTTACAGCAAAAATCACAAGTAGCAGACTTAGGAAGAAAATTGTCACGTCATATCACCTAATTTTCCAAGTACAAACTGGGCAATGACATTTGTTTTGTGGTCCTTTTCTTTGTACAAATCAGGTGAACTTCTAGGTTTCAACCTTGTTTTGAAATTAAATACGGATTCAACACAGCAATGTACACAAAAACCTCAGAAAAGAAGTTAACTAGAACCAGATGTTGAGCAAGATGCCACACATGGAGAAACTCACTTTAAACAACCACCTTACTGTGGTTACTTGAGTCAGTTCAGTTTATGGCAAACAGAAAAGAGCTTTTCTTAGTTGCTATAAACTGGAGCATACACTTCAGCACATGAAACCTACACCCCCTTAAAAGACACAATGATTGGTTGTAGGATTTAGAGTTTTATAATTTTGTATCCCTGGTGACCAACTCTGGATGACACAACAGCAAAAGCCTGGACAATCTACCGACTTCACATGACAAGAATTGTGGTTTTGTTTTTCTTTAATCTGAATCTGAAAGATTATACCTTTGTTGTGTACATTCCAAATCAAAGTCTTTGATACTGTCAGGGAAAAAAAATAAATGGGAGAGATGCTGCCAACTTCAAAGCCACACTTCAGCCTGAATTTTTATCTGCCATTACTACAAGCAAATAAATTAGCTGAAAGAGGTTTCAGGAGGAAAATATTTTTGCAGTTGCTTTTTCTTTTTTTTTTTCTTTTTTGAACCAAGTGCCTGGGTTTTTGAAAACCATTTGAATCCAATGGTATTTCTACCTAATTTTTGGCCTGATGTGCTTTGGACAGACCATCAACTATTGTCTTCAGAAAGGAAAGCAGAAAGACCTAAAGAAATCCTAAAATCCAGAATGGGTAAGCCAGACAGTGGAATGGTTTAACAGAATTGGAGGTCAGAAAGAACCATCACAGCTGTTTGCATGACGCCTTTCGTGTAGTCAGCTGGGGAACACCCAGTGAAATGCAGTACCTTCCTCAGGCCCAAGGGTTTTAGCTCCGAGACTGCTGGGTCAAGCTCCTAGTGCTAGTACAAGCTCCAGGTAGAAATGGTTTGCTTCAAATTGTTGGTGATATCTTACATTGAGCACAAGAGTGTGTTGCTGCTGTTCCCATGTACCCTTTCTTTTACAACCTTGCAAATCTACACTATGGAAATTGGTTCCTGACCTGAAATATGGTGATTAGTTTGTTCTGGAAAGTTCAAAAAGGCTACAGACCCAGACATCGAGAATGAAGTTGTTCTATCTGATGAACAGCCTTTGTTGCACTTTTCTTCTCTAACTTCTCTGCAGTCTGTAAGTCCAGTCACTGATCATCCATGTGGTTGCAAAATCACAGTACATCTATCTATTTATTGAATCACAATTTCTCCAGGATCTTCTAGGATCAGATGAAACACAGGCATTTTCATACTGCAGCTCTTCAGGAACGGTGAGAACATCATCACTGAAAGGTGGCACGGTAGTTTTTACATTCTCTTCAGCTCCCAAAAAAGAGGGACTTACAGTTTGCCACAATCAGATATTTCCAAGAGACACTATTGTGACCATCCTGCCCAAATATGTGAATTCACAGCCTTGAAGAAATTTTTGCTGAATGAAATATGTAAGGATAAGTGTCTTAAAGTGACCTGTTCCTTATCCGTAAAGTGACCACTTCAAGATACCATGAGACCATTACTTCCTATCATGAAGTGGTTACAGATTTAATTGAAGCACATTTTGATTGTTTGTGATTTTTTTAGGCATAGGATTCAGGTTATTTTTTTTTTACAGTGATTTGTCTCCCTAATTATTTACTACACCATAAAATTTTAGGTCTTCTAGGTAAGCTAAAAAAGGCAATTTATCCCGGTTTATGTCACTGGTAAAACTGCACGGGACCAAAAAATACTGAGAGATTTTGCTAGAAAAAGTCCTACTCATCAATGACTTCATACTGACTGTGTTTAAAGATTTCTCAGTCGGCCGATGTTTCTAGTCTCTCAAGCAAACATACACCTTACTAGTGCCATTCAGTGCAAATGTGTGGGGTTTGTTTGTTTTATTTTTAATTGAATGTCCAGCTAATAATTACATTAACTCAGAAAAATCCAAGGATACAATATCAACACATCCATGTTTTCTAGTTAGATTTGTAATGTTTTGAGAAAGTACAAGAAGATTGTTGGATCAGACAGATCTTCTGCAAACAAACATACTGACTGTTCTTGCTTATGTTTATAACCTTAAATTCTTTGCTAAGTCTCAAATTAGCAATTCATAATTCCATGTAGAATCAACCCACAGCTAATAAATGCTTCTTATTCTTTTTCATTTTTGGAAGAGCATTTGTGATTTATGAGTCTGTTAAAGTTCCGAATTTGTTTAAAGTAGTTTGTAGTACTTCTCAGTCACTTCGTTAAAGATTTTGGTTGAATTATGAACACACTGTTCCAAAGTCCCTTAACTTTAACAAATGCTTCTTCACATCCTATTTTTCTCAAAAGACATGCTTCCTGTTCCGCTGAGATGGTACTTTTGTCTAAATTCTTCGTTCGTGCTTGAAACAGCCTTTCTACCTTTTTAAAATTATTTTCATTCAGTTTCATTTTGTATATTTAACAATACACTTAAACTATTGTCTAGGTGGGGTTTTTTGGTTATAATTTATTTATAAAATACTATTCTGTTTTTACTAACTTTATAAAGTTTCCAAAATGATAAGCAGTAGTCCTTTCTATTAACTTTTTCATTTTTTCCATTCTTACACATCAATTTTTGCTCGTGTTTTAACATTCTTCCCATGCCTCTGTGTAAGGTGTCTTCAGGCCAATGTCATATTTATTCCTACTAGTAGAATCAAGGATTTTGGATGTCAAGTTGTCCTTCAACAATTCATAGCCTTTTAAATGCAAATCAGTCTAATTAGTGGTTCCTTCACTAATTCCAACTTTGCTCTAGGCTTTCACAATTAATAGCAACATAGGATGGTTTGAGTTGGAAGGGACCTTAAAGATATCTAGTTCCTACTGCTCTCCAGAACAGGTTGCTCAAAGCCTCATCCAGCCTGGTCTTGAACACGTCCAGGGAATGGGCATACACAACTTCTCTGGGCAACCTGCTCCAGTGTCTCACCGCCCTCACAGTAAAGAATGTTCTCCTAATAGCTAATCTAAATTTCCCCTTTCAGTTTAAAAGCATTACCCCTTGTCCTATCACTACACTCCCTCATAAAGGGTCCCTCCCCAAATATCCGGCTGATACTGTTAAAGTCCCTGTACATATATGCAACTGACTTCTGCAGTACAGAGTATAATATAAATTATTATTATAACAATAAGTGATACAAGCTGTGCTTGAACAGCCTTAGATTCTTAGGTTAATGACCAACTCTCCTTCATCTGATAAAATGCTTCAATATTACCTGCCGCAGAGTTTAGGATCCTTAGAAATTTAATTATCTCTTGTTTTCTGAAATAGTAAAGAATTCTTTTTTTTCACCGGCCAGGTGAACTTTCAAAGAGTGTCCATCACACTACAGTTATTCATATTATTTTTTTTCCTATTCCCTAGATGTTATGGATAAGTCATTGATGAGACATTAGTCTCTCTCGAGATTTAGATCGTCTCTTCAACACCACAGTGTAACAGTGAACTGTTACTTGATAGGAGCTGGCACCTGAAGCTTTGCTCTAGGGTTCTTGGATTGACTCTCCACTTTTTGCAACACCTTTCTCATGAGGTGCACAACTTTAAAAGAGAGATTTAGAGCAAAAGCCAGTATGGCAGATGTTAGCTTAAAGGAAAATTGGGTCACACATACAAATAATCAAGAAGAAGTTTGCATGGCAGTTAGGAATGAAAATCAGATAATATGGCTTCAGCTTTTTTTAATTGACCCTGGGACTTACTTTCTTCTGCAGTATTTGCAGAAGAAAAAGGAAAAGAATGAAAAAAGACCTGTTGGACTATAAAGTGCAATTCTTTCTAATTTTATTCATAGCAGAGTATTTTCCTGTAAGATCCACACACATACATGGTGATCTATTCTAAACTTCAAGATTTTTAATAATTCATGCGGTGTCTGAAGAAAATTCACAAATATATAACCCTAAAATTTAAAGTTGTGTGAAGTTCCAGACAAGCAGAAACTGTTTACCGAATCTACTTCTCACTTTGAATAAATTTATTCTGTATTTTGTTTGAATGATACTTGACATTCCTGATTTTGAGGTTTATTGGCAGCATTGCCCTAAGAATGACGTGAAAAAGTTACCTCTGTTCTTGAAGATTTCAGTATCACATATTTGCCCATATGTACAATTGTCATAGTCATTTTTAATCTATACAGTAAGTACTTCTGGTTGGCTGATTAAGAAGCTGCGTTTAACCCATCACTTTTAAAGGATGTACCAAATAGGGAAAATTGCTTACGTATCAAATGGTGACAGTCAGAACAAAAGTAGTTGCTCAGTAGGGCAAAACGCTCTCGTATTACTTTCTCTGTTTTCCAAAATCAGCACTCATCACCTACCATCTGTCCTTGCTTTCTGCGCGGTTTGATTGATGTTCTTTCCAATGGCAGAACTTTCAGTGCATGTTAAGTTATACAAGAGAACCAATTTAGGCATCTCTTGTGTATAAATTAACTGGAGAGTCTTAGAGATATACTGCTTATCTGATGGCATAATTGAGCCCAAAGCTCTATCGTTGATCTTTCACAGCTTGAAGAGAGAAAGAAAAAAAAAAGGAAGGATGGGGGGGCGGGAAATCTCTTCATCAGAATTATCAGAATTGTAACTTTCTCAGCTTCTTATGAAATTGCATTTCTTTCGCAGAGAAATTAAGATAAGTTAAATGTAACAATAAAGCTCATGGTGTATTTCTGACAGAAAAGATGTGCCAGTGCACATCTTTTGCTGATGGGAAACTGTATTTGAAAGGGATAGTCTATTACCCATACTTATCAAATTTCATTAGTAAGTTTTTTTCAATATTTTGATTATGTCAGATTACATTTGTGACAAAACTATTACTCCAAGCTGATAACTAAGCAGTTAGAAGGACACAGCTAAGAATGTTCTTAGGCAAAAGAATAATGAAATTTCTCAATTTTTGAACAAGATTGGAAATACAGCCACAGTAACTCTTGACTGTATTACAAGAAGATGAGACTGGCATTATACCTTGAAACAAAATAAATTGCTGATCATACTCCTTCCTCCACATTGTATCACATAAATCAATATTTCTGAATGCTTCACTGTGTCCATTGTAAATGGTTTGCCCTCTGTATGTTTCCATAATTTAAAACTGATACAGTTGTCAGGATTCCTGGCAATACTATGGGTTTTATATTGTTTCCGATGCACTGAATCAGAGGATAATACAATAACAAATCTGCCATAAAACTGGTATGACCGAAGTGCATGTGTAGTGAATAAAAATATACATGTATATGAATTCATCTTGTCCACAGTGTGGAGTCTTTACCCAAAGGATAGGCTGGATAACAAGGGTATAACCCTTTTCTAGTAAGTTAAAAAGTAAGTGATGAGACACCGGTGCTGACATTTTATAAATGTGGCTCATCCTGCAGAGTATTAATGGGCACCTTGCATTTGCTATGGCATTTGAAATCATTGCAGTAATCGCAGCTGTGTGACCACTCCACTGCCTATAAACTGTTCTCATGTTGACATTAAAAAGTACTCACACACACAGAACACACACACAAATGAGGGCATTAAAATCTTAAAGTATTTGCTACTGCAAAATACAGCAGAAAATGAGAGGATAGAAAATTTCAGACAAAGTATAAGATACATTGGTATTGTTTGACAACACTATGTATATCAGAATGATATTTACCAATAAACTTCCAGTGTTTGATTCTCCTCTTCCCATGCACCTACTCTCTAAATTTGAAATTTCCCAGCAATCTATGAGAAAATAGTGGGATTCCAGAAGTGGTTAAGGGTTTACACATAATATATAGGACATATCTTGAGGGAATAACCTTTACAGATCACCGTAGAATTTAATGAATTACAGTGTCATTGCCCTTATGCATGCCATATTTTAAGTAAATCTAACAACCTATTTTAGATTTTTAGTGCATTCTCTTCTTTCTATTACTGCAGGAAAAAACATCTAGGAACTACGTATTCTAACTGCGGCTAGGACAAATGGACAAAGACATCTCTGGACTCTGCTGGCTGGGTGCACCTACTGTTTTCAGCCACTGGGACATGGGAATCATTGTAGGAGATATCACTTATGCAGCAGATGAACTCTGGATAAAAAAGAAGGGACCACCTGCTCTCAGCAGCTTTGTGCTTGTACCCCCACATTCCTCCCAAATAATTCTACATAAATTGCCTCTTTTGGTGAATTTATGATTTACTGATGTTGTACTTAATTTGCTGTGTAAAAGGAATTATGTGTTTTAACCTCTTTGCTAGGATAATTCCTCACTTTTGCAAGTGTTATTAATTGCTGTTCATTACTTGCTATGGTGATTCCAAAATCTCTGCACTGTTTATTTTTAACTAAATTCCCTAATTAATTTTAAGTAGAAGCAAATTTTGTCAACGGGTGTTTAGATAATCCTGACCTTAGAGAATGAATACTTTTTTATGTTCAAGTTGATCACTTTAGAAGCCAGCCCCCTCAAATATTTTTTTCAAAATATATAATACTATCACCTTGGTTTTGCACAGGGTCCCATGTTCACCTTACATTGTACCACAGTACTGAATAACTCTATCTGCAGATCGAAATGACTCAAACTGGGTTTTCATTTAGATGTCTTTCACTTTCACAGCCTGTAACAAGAAAAATATGATTTCACTTTAAGAAATCAAAGGGCTTAAGTTGCATGTTACTAAAAAAAGATGTGTACAGTGGTTCTGGGCAGCACGACTGAGACAGCTTACACAGCACCATGGCTGAGACTAGGCTTGGTCAGAGGAGGGAATTTCGGAAAGTGATGCACTTCCAGAATAGAGCAAAACAGCCTGAGTCCCGGATACGTGCTGCACTGGCAGCCAGACCTCAAAATCCTCATTGACTCACACTGGTCTTAGGAGGCGTAGGTTTTGGCAGCCAAGGGTTGGTGATGGGCAATAAGGGTGGCTGTCCTCTCCAGAGCCTTAGCCCCACATTTGGTGTTGTACTGACAGCTGTCAGTTTTGCTTTGTCTTTTCCTCTCTCAGATAGACTCCATGGGTCTCAAAGTAACAGAATCCTAATTTCTCAAGATGCTGATAAGCCTGGAGCTGGTCCTGCACCTACCTGAGGAGAATTTATAAGTTATCTGTACATTTGTTACTATTATTACTTATAGGTGGGTAAGGTCCTATGTCACAAAAGACCCTTCGATAGAAGTCACTATTCTTCCCAACTTCCCTTTAATCTCTTTGTCAGGCATTCCTTAAACGAGCTCTTGTCTCTGTGTCTCTCTGGCTTTGTTTCCCTGTCTCAGTCTGAGGTCAGCTGTTACTCCCCTTGAAGATGACAGTGGAATCCTATCCTCTCCATTGACATTCATAACATTAAGCATGGCTAGATTTATAGCTTGTCCTTGTACAGTTTTGGAAGAAAAAGGATTGCTCAGAACCCTTCATTTTCCATCATTCTTTAAAGAGGGCTGATAACCACATTCAATCCCAGTCCACTCTTGGACATATTTGGAAGTGGGGAAGAATGAAGACAGGCCGTAGCAGATCAAACCAGATATGGAGTGGGAAGGGAGAATGTGCTGCACCCATATGAAATATGTTGTGTGAGTTTTCCAGAGGCCTGGAAAGAGTTCATGGCTGCCACTCCTGGAAAAACTAACTTTTGTACAGCCCTTTGCACCGGAGAAACTGGGCAGACTGACTTTCAGAAAACAAGCATTCCCAGCTTGAGTAGTTTAATGTACACAATTCTGCTAGCCAATAAATCTTTTTATCATAGCTGAATCTCCAGGTAAATTGAGAGAAAGGAATTGACTATTTGGAAGGACCCTGCTCATGGGAAATCTCAGCGCAGGCTTGTCTCCTCAGTGAACTTAAGTATGTTGAACTCCTTAAAGTCTTTATATGCTCTTGTTTTGGACAAAAGTAGCTCTTTTGAATTTACCTGTGTAAAAATCTGAGGAAGTCAAAATCAACCCCATGTCGTTTGGATGTTTGGGCCCAGGTATGTTTCACCTACAGAGAGGTAAAGTATGGAACATCAAAGTTAGAACCAGAATCAACTAGGCTCCCTCAACATCCAGTGGGGAGAGGCACAGTGCTCCAAAGGAAAATTTTTGCTTACTTATGTCACTTGGCTCTCCATTGACACATATATCAAACCAGATAAGGTGAATCCAGGCATAATTGGGCTAATTTTCAAAGCAGGTAGCTACCAACAGATAGATATGCCATAAGATATCTGGTAGTTGATCATAAAGGACACAGGTCTGAGCACAGAATCATGATCAACAATAAGCTCTTTGAGACACGGACTTTTGTATCCCATATTCATATGAGTTTTTTTTGTTATAAAAGACGCACAACTTGTCTGGCTTCCAATTTACACTTTCTGCTTGAAAATAAGACCTTCTGATTATGGAGTACATTTAAGACACTCAGAAAAACTGGTAAAGTGAGCTGGGTGGAGAGATAAATCTAAACCACACACACTCACATGTTTCATATAACATGGATCTTCTCAGGCTGTCTGCAAACCTAGCTATGGTCCTTTTTACAGGAGGTTTTTCTGCATTCATATCTGCCTTGAAAAAAGGAAATTTTTCTTTGTACACCACTAGCTAAGCAAAAAAAATCCCCTGGGAATGGATATTTTTGCTTCTTCCCAGCATCTTTTAACTATAAGTTACCAAAGGATTTCCACACTGTAACATGATAAATAGATGGAGTAGTGCCTTAGGACTTCGGAGATGTGGGAATCTGCTTTTGCCACTGATGCTGCCAGATGTGTTTCCTTGGGAGGTCACTTTGTCTTGCTGTGTTCCATTACTTCCAGGTGTTACAAGGCTTGGTTTCCTGAGAAGATTATTATGAACTGAATGGGAGTAGCAGTCCTGTGTCACAGCAGATTTGTTTTTACCGCTCATTGGCAATAGAATTATGCCTATTATACAAATTAGTTGTAAAAAAAGACACATTTCCCTTACAGGGTTGAAAAGTAATCCACATGACTCTTTCACTAAGTGTTCTGTGTCCTCTGTCCTTGTAAACAGAGGAAGACTAACATTATGTGTTTACCTGATAAAAAAACAACATGCTCTTCCCAGCAACTAGCAAGGACTTGCTCCTACAGCAGCAGCATTATTGTGAATGACCTCATTCATTTACAATCCTGATCCTATTCTGACAACAAACCCCATCTGCGTGTGTTTGTTTTCTATAGGAAAGCATTAGCCCTGTGTGAGGTGTTTGGATTGAAGCAGCTCACCGATATTCACTGGTGTTATATTTACAGGACTGAAATTGTAGTACTTCATGACTCTATTGTTTGTTAGCTGGAGAGCGAGTTCATTACCTTCAGGATCCCAAATGTTTACAACTAGTTGCTACTAGAAACTGTTTTGATTCTGTATTGGAAACCACAATCACGTAGACAACCATTAAGTCAGCTGCCCAGGCAGACCTGGACTTTCTACTTCTCACTTGTAACCCCCCTATTCTCTCTGCTTCGGGGGACTAGTCTGTTTACTACTTTAGTACTTCAACCCTCCTTATTTTTTGCCCTCACCATGCAAAGGAGGTTAAGAAGTACTAATCGTTGCCGGAACTGGGGGATTTTTTCCCATATTAGGATCTACTTTACAGTAGATTACTTCAGCCTGGTTTGCTGCTATGTGGGAGTGAGGCATTCATTTCTTCTGCCTCTGGTCAGCCTTCATCCCTGTCCCTTATAGACCGCATAGGAATGCACAGAATCACTTGTGTATGTTACTACCTATAATTTATTTATCTTGGAGGTACTAAAGCTGCTATAAATTGCTGTAAACCTGGTGGTCTGAAGCCATGAAAAGGACAAGCTTACTCTTAATATCCGACACTGAAGTAGGAAAAAAGCAGCCCAGAATGCCTGGAGAGGTACAGGGGCTCCTGCCAAGCCGGTGAATGCTCTGTCTGCATCTGCTTTTGAAAAAAGAGAATTAGCTGGATGGGCCAGGCCTCTGTTGCATGTCAGTTATGTAACAGTTTATAAATTTTCTGTTTAAAAATAAGCTGTGAAGTTTTACTGTCGAAGTGAATATAATGTTGGCATTCATGTTTGAAAGTGAACAGGCAAACGTCTCCAGGGTGGTGGAATCCCCTTGGCCACTGCAGATTTCTTCTGGGAAAAAACAGAATAATAATAAAGATAAAAAGATAAAAATGAGGAAAAAATTACATTTGACTAAGGAAGTACTTCTTCTGTAGGCAGAGGGTTTATTAAGGGCCTTTAATTCACCTCTGAACAACGTCTGAAACCTTGAAGGGGTGGGTCAGAAACTTGTCCAGCAGTTCAGGGTCTAAGCAATGACCTATGGACAAGAGCACCAACAGTCTAGAACAGAGCAGCTGCAGTCCAGCCACCGTACTAGTGTGTATCACTGAATTTGGATCACATCAGCTCAAATCACCCATGGAGCCCATGGGAGTCCTACCAAGCTGGGCAATGAACTAGTTGGGAGTGGAATGACGAGGCAAAGATAGCAGTTAACTGCCTTGGCTGTCAGGAGAGGACTGGGACATCAGGGCAGAAAATGGTAATCCTGCATGCTGTCATTTAGCTCTTCTTTCCCTGAACTGATGTGTTATTGTGTTTTCCTTTTGTTCCCAATAAACTATGTTGGTTTAAATCACATTGATCTCACTGTTTAAACATGGGAAAATGTCAATTGCTGAATTACTGGTATAAGACAGTTATTGAAATTTCTAACTGTTTAAATGTTTGTAGAAACCCTTACAAATTGAATGTACTACCATGGCACAAAGTTTGCACCAGCTTTTCCATTAAGCATGACTCAATCCCTTTCTTTATTTTTATTCAGGAGAGTTTGGCACTTCAGGCCTGAAACTCATTCACTTTGAATGCTGTTTTCCTCTTCAGAAGACTTTTCAGACAAGTTTTGGGATGACAAAAATTATTAAGAAAAAAAAATTAAAGAAAAAGGGGGGAAAAAAAAAAGACATTACCTAGAAGGTAAAAGTACCACAAGACATCAACCACATTTTGGATTGAATGCAGATTTCCTAATGAAAAGTTTCTTTTGATGTTTCTATGCAACATTGTCACCCCAATTTTCAAAGAAATTCCTATGCAACCACTTTATAGACAGGACAAGCAACATGTGCACCCTTTCCTTCGTCATGCCAGTAAAGCCTGTTGTGTTGGCTCTGACCTCTCATCTAGACAGCAGTGGAACTCATTCCGCAAAATAACGTTTCTACGGCCTGCTGCAGGAGGCAAGGCTGTCAGCTGCTTCTTCTCTTCTTTTCTCAGTACTGGGAGAGGTATAAGAGATTTCCCTTCTCTAATAAAAGTTGCTGTAAGCCAAAAAGAAGTTCATTTTCAGACAATATTCTGGAAAAAAATCTTTTCCTATAGCTTTTTGCAACAGAAGTCAACTAGTAAGAGAATTTTTATCATAGTCTTGATTTTTTTTCTGTTGTAGGCAATTCTAATGTGCGTGGGTTCATGCATTCATTACTCCCCATCCATTTCATGACCCGTATCAGTCATTTAATTTCCAGACTGAACCGTATGTTGTATTTGAGTTTGCTATTGTTCCAGCTGGTGCTGAAACACAAGTCTTTTAGCTAAAGGTTTCCAAACTTAAAAGTGCCCATTTAAAGCCCAAAACAGATGTAAGATGTAGCTCACACAAATCCCTATTTGAAATTTGAAGAGGCCAGAGGAATTATATTTTGCCATTGTAAGTGAAATAAACATATTTTCTCTCACATTCTATCTTTGATCCTCAAAGTATCCATATCCATAGGAAGAACCTGCAGGGTATACTGTTAAAAAGTGTAAAGCTGGATTACTCTCTTTCGTGGAAAAATATGTTGGAGGAAAAAGGCTTGTGTATTCAGATAGGTTCCCAATATTTTCACACAGAGTGGAGTTTCCATATTTTCATGGAAAAAGAGTTTGAACACTCCCCACCCCAGAACAAACCTTGTGATCCAACCCACACGGAGCAGGTTTCCATCTGGAGGGAGCTGAGACCTGGCATTCCTTGCTGGTTTTCTCAGTACACTGGTTTAGTTGTAATCCCATTAATAATGATGCTAGAGTTAGAGAAAGAAATAGAGGGAGGTCAACAGCCTGTGTGAATATTTATTTTCTGGTTTCTGTTTTTTTAAATGCCTATTTGTCTTTTTTGAAGCTGTTAATTGCTGGTCTTCCATTTCTGTCTGACATTTTGTTACTTTGTCCTGCTTGCTTGGATTTTACATGATTTTCCTATTCTTTTTTTCAACTTTTATCTGTCTAATCTCCTTCAAGTCTCATTTCTCAGCTGAATCCTCCTTCCCCACTGAGACACAGTATAAGCAAAGCATCTTGAACTTTTAAAAGGCTCCCTTGCCTAAATAGTTGTTTACTTCTGAATCCGCCCTCTCCTTCCACTTGTGCCATTGGTTAACACTGAGGATGGCTGATGCCAATGCTACACTGAGTCATCTAGCAGAGGATGAGAGAACTGAAGGTCTGCTCAGGTTATATCAGGTCAGTACTGCCATTCCTGCTCTTGAATTCCCCTGCCCATGCTACTGCATGTTCCAATTCAGTTGTGCCATTTGAAAGTGGCGCCTGGCAACATGTAGATATTGTCCGACATGGGATGTGGGCTTGGTTGGGTTGCTATACAACAATTGGTAATGGTGAGAAAAAACAGAGATGGGATGGACGCAAGCGTACTTCCACCTACATAGGTGGAAATGCCTACAAAGGCACATCCACAGGGCAGCAGCTGTAGACTATGAAGCTCTTCCACTCATCAGAGGGGAGTTGCGTACACTTTCCCAAGGAGCTATACAACATCGAAACAGAGTACATGTTTCTGTCCTTCCTGCTCTTTAAACTTTCTGTTTCAGTTAAGCCCTTTGAGATAAATAATTTCACTTTTGTCATTCCTGGATTATAGCTTTAATAGAACAAAGCCTTCTTGTGTTTGTGTAGGGCATAATGTGGTGAGATCCTCTAGCCCTGGCTAGAATACTATAGATGCTGTCACAATGCTCCTCCTAGTAACGTATTAAAAATATCACCAGGTTTGGGGGCTAGGTAGGAAGCTGCTAAAGCTTGTGCTTCAAGGCATCTGGGAGACACTGATGTGGGAGAAGAAGAATTTGTATTGACTTGATAAGGTTTTCTAAGCAGGTTTTTCTGCCTCTTGATTCAGGGGCTGGAAGAATGCCCACTCCGGAAAGTACAGATAAAACTGAAGCTTTTCCAAATGTTTTTTGGTAGCTGGCCCACACTTTAGATAGAGTTTTTAACTTAATTAAATCAACCATTTAACCCTCTTCCTTAATTATGTGCTTTGGAGAATTTAGAAGAAAAATTACCCTAAGTAGAATGTTAAAATGAACATCAGACGAATGCCGCCCCAAACAGGAAATCATGTGAACACCCTGGTGTACACCTACTCTCTCCCATTTCGGAACAACATACTGAGACTATGCACTGTCTGCTGTGGAAACACCAAGCACATTTTGTTCAGCTGCCTGGGATTCGAGCACAATGATACTTTCTAAAGCAGAAGTATTCATCTGGGACATCTTTGCACATAAGAGCAGGCATTCATTTAGGCCACTGTAGTTACTGTTGCAAAACAGTTTCCACTATAACCTCCTACCTTCTTGTGCTCGTAGCTTTCCAAAGCAAGAGAAATTTGGACTGATTTTGGCTATGATGAACTCTTTCTGGACCTGAGGTTTTCTTAGGAAAGGCAACAAAATTAGACAAATTAGTTTTGCAAAGCCAAAAAAATATTTATTATTTTTTCCATGATGAAACAACATAAATATAGCTCTTGCTTCTCTTGTCAAGACATTATTAAATCTATGCAATTAAAATCACCAGATGTCAGAAAACAATGCTTTTAATAATCATGCTGGTTGTACAGCTAATTCTTTTTGTTTTCTGGTTATGAGTGCCATTTTATAACTTATCAGGAGGTCTTTTTCCTTCTCCTTTCTCTGTCTCCAGAATGTTGTATTTATTATACTTAGAAGTAATTCTTTTACTGCTGAAGACCAATCTCAGAATAAATTATTTGAGTGCATGTGTCAGTGGTTCTCCAGTCCTAATTAGGCCAGCACATCTTATTGCTTAATATCCTCGTATGACGTTACCATTCCCTGTGACTGCAGTGGGTTGACCTTGACTGGTAGACAGACACCCACCCAGCCACCCTCTTTCTTCCTCTCTGCAACAGGCCAAGAGTAGAAAATAAGAAGGTGAGGAAAAATGTGGGCCCTCTCTGGAAGTAAATGGGAGGCCTGGCCACCTGAGATGTGGAGAAGGCTGAGGTACTCAATGACTTTTTCGACTCAGTGCTCACTGTCAAGTGCTCTAGGCACACCACCCAAGCTGCAGAAGTCAAAGGCAGGGACTGGAAGAATGAGGAACTGTCCACTGTAGGAGAGGGTCAGGTTCGAGACCATCTGAGGAACATGAGGGTTCACAGGTCTATAGGACCTGATGAGATGCATATGTGGGTCTTGAAGGAACTGGCAGATGAAGTTGCTAAGCCACTCCCCATCACATTTGAGAAGTTGTGGCAGTCTGATGAAGTTCCCACTGACTGGAAAAGGGGAAACATAATGCCCATTTTTAAAAATGGGAAAAAAAAAGACATGGGGAACTACAGACCAGTAAGTCTCACCTCTGTGCCTGGCAAGATCATGGAGCAGATCCTTCTGGAAAATCTAAAGCACATGGGAAATAAGTAAGTGCTTAGTGACAGACAACATGGCTTCACCAAGGGCAAGTCATGCCTGACAAATCTGGTGATCATGGAGAGGGGTTCTTTATCATGGAGTGTAGCGATAGGACAAGAGGTAATAGTTTTAAACTGAAAAACTGAAATTTAGGTTAGATATTAGGAAGAAATTCTTTCCTGTGAGGGTGGTGAGACACTGGAACAGGTTGCCTGGAGAAGCTATGGATGACCTATCCTTGGAAGTGGTCAAGGCCAGGCTGGATAGGGCTTTGAGCAACCTGGTCTAGTGAGAGGTATACACGCCCATGGCAGAGGGCCTGGAACTTGGTGATCTTTAAGGTCCCATCCAACCCAAATGATTCAATGAAGAAAAGTTTGTGGATCAAGGTAAGGGCAGGAAGATCAGTTACCAATTGCCATCGTGGTCAAAACAAACTCACCTTTGGGACAATTAATTTAATTTTTTCCCAATTAAAAAAATGTTTGAATAGTCAGAAACAAAGAAAAAAATAAAACAGCATCGTCCTCCCATACCCCACATTTTCCCAGGTGTCTTGTCAGATGCAGACTTTCCGAAAGAGAGAAGGATCTAAATTCACACTTCTTTATCTAGCATAATGCTCTCTAGGTACCCTTGGGTTTATATCAATCAGATATGTTTGCCAACCAGAGACAACTTTTGCACAGTCTTTTCTTTCGGTGAATATGTTCCTTTTCATAACTCTATTTTTTTTTTTTTCAAATATAGAAACAGAGGAGCATGTCAACTTCCAGCTAAAGATGACAGAAAATCAGATGCTGAGTTTTGACAATGAACAAGGCTAACCCTGAAGATAAATATCTTCTTGGATATGATATCTAGGTAAATATTCTAATGCTTGAGACAGTCACTAAAAACAGTCATACTAGTATTTTCTGGTTCTGAATTATCTTCAAACAAATGTTGGGGTTTTTTTTTCCTTTTTGCTTTAAAATTATTCACAAATTTTTTTTTTTAATTTGAATTTTGTCATTGATTGATTTTTTCTATTTAGAACGGTTATTTTATTTCTTTACTAGATGTTTCAAGCTCTAAAACTTCTTTCCCATTTCAGTAAAAGTCTTTCTTATTGAATAAAAAACTGATTTTAATTTCCATGTCCTCAGAATCTGCTTTTTCCGACAATATGCTTAAAAACTTTCTGGTACACAAAATTTTTTAGCAACAAGTATAATGTTAAATAGGTAAATAAAATAAACCATGATTGAGAATTTTCTCAATCTAGTTAAATACTATGGCAATAAACGTAGTGTAAAAAATCTAGTCATTATTCCCTTGAATAAACAGAAACACCTGTTCTTATAATCATAGGAAATAAAGCTATTTTTAGCAGTCACATTTATTTATTTTTTACTGCTGGACTGTGCTACTTCCTAGAATTTGAGCCTCACAATCACATTTGATGCCTTTCTTCTTTTAAGGGTCTCCATTTATTTGTCTTCAAGTTTCATTCAAACTCTGTTCAGGAATGTTTTTTTGATGCCTCAGGTGTTCTTTCCAAAACTAAAATAAAACCACAAAAGAGGAATAATTAAACAAAAAACCCCCCAAACTAGACCAAAAGACCCAAACCGCTACAGTTATTTGGGAGAATATCCAGGTTGGATGGGGCTTTGAGCA
The DNA here is from genome assembly GCA_013400375.1 of Thinocorus orbignyianus. Taxonomy (NCBI): domain Eukaryota; kingdom Metazoa; phylum Chordata; class Aves; order Ciconiiformes; family Thinocoridae; genus Thinocorus; species Thinocorus orbignyianus. The sequence continues at coordinate 278,791 of VXBW01003118.1, read as the reverse complement.
GCCTGGTCTAGTGGGAGATGTCGCTGCCCATGGCAGGGGGGTTTGGAACATGATGATCTTTAAGGTCCCTTCTAACTCTAATCCTTCTACAATTACACAATTTATTTCTGAGTTGCACCCACTATGGGCACTCACCATGCCAAATCTCACCATCTTATTTACTCAAAGTTAACATTAGATCCATGACAGAAGTGAAAGTTATAATGTGTGTCATCTGCTGTGTATCCTAGCTTCTGATCTTGATAAGGAATACATTACTAAAGATGTCACTTTTGCAGAGAGCTTTTTCTCCAGGCTTTTTCTGTGACCACTAAGAAAGTTGCAAAATTTCTCATTTCTAATTGGAAGGACATTCTACACTTTAAACTTCGCATTTTCTTAAAACAACCTGACAAAACAAAGCAGCAAGGAGCCCTCTGTCTTATGACCAACGCTCCATATTCACAGTAGATCTTTTTTGGAAGGTTTAAGCTCCTCTTTGTCCCTGATGCTGAATCAAGGAGCTACTTGACAGCAACTCTTTTGTCTAAGAGGAGAAGAAACATAGGTTGTGGAGCAAACCTGGTATGCACAAGGTGGAGCAACACTGTCCATAAGCCCATGAAAGTATGTCATAGACACAGAAAAATCTAAGTTGGCACGGACCTCTGGAGGTTGTCTGGTCTAACCCTGAAAGACAGAAGAAGGACTAAAATCAAAACTAGTCCAGATTGTGTGGGGCATTGTCCCACCGGTTTTTCCAGCTTCTCCTTGTACGCCATGCTCTCTCACCGCAGCTGTCTTGGTAAACCTCTACTGTGCTCTTTTCAGTTTGTCCACATCTCTCTTCTACTGTTAGATGCTCTTAAGGTATTGAGTAAAATGCCATACATGGCATATATAATAATCCCTCCCTATTCCCATAGCTTTTTGCTTTTCAGTTTTGATTCATGCATTACTTTCTCAGATACGAGCAATTCCTGCTGAAGGTAATCATTACGGAAAATTACCTTTCACATTTTATATGAGAAGATATAAGTGTTTACTTTGTGCCCTGCATTTTATGCCCTATAGGTGTTGTATATTTTGACATTCACACAGATACAAATGTTAGATTTTCACAGGTGTGAAAATCTTGGTGGGAAGGTAGGTCAGGAATACAGACTATATCTCCCAATATGTGGGAAACAGTCGGTTTCAACGTGACGATGCAGCAGAGGCTGCTATTCTTGTACATAGATTAGTATTCACAGCATCTCCTTACGATGTACTTGGGTGTTTTGGTCTTAAAGTTTTGCCATTCCTGGTTCCATGAATCTTGAATAAATACTCTCTGCTCTTACTCTGTATAGCAAATGACTTAGTTCCTTTAGCATACACAGGATAACACCATTTCTCATCTCTAATTCCTCTGGGGCTAAGGAAACCCTCATAGAGACTGATTTAGGTTTTTGCACTGGGCTGCATTCTCTCTGCTACACATCCCCAAATGGGCTTTTAAACAAATCTTTGTTGTACAGCAATAAAAGAGAAATGTCCAGGAAGACTTGCTAAAGAACCTAAAAGATATTAAATTCAAGCCAAACCATGGCACTAACACTGCATTTCCACTGTGCTGTATTCAGGCTGTTAGTTCATGAACACGCCTTGCTCAAACTTCAGCTGTCCATGGAATGGCAGTGTTTTAATCCACCAGGTTGTCAGAGGGTGGCAATGTAAGAACACAAAATAAGCACACGGCCAATTAGCTAGAGCTTCTTCAGTCTGGGAGCAGCCGGCTTTCCTGACACAGCCACAGCCTTTCCTTTGTTTACTACCCTCACACTCAGGTTTCTGTGAACACCATGCAAAACAAGACAGGGTGGTCCTGGAGAAACACCGTGCATCATGCGGCACTGTCTCATACACAGAAAACCTTCCAGACAGAGACAAACACACTCCTCTTATTCACCGTTCAGCCATGCTCAATCTCAGGCTGAATTCCTTCCAGGTCTGCCAGAGGAAATAGAGCAGGCAGCCTCATGATGTGCTGCGGGAGCCACCCCTCTGCCATGTCTTTCTGCATCCCGCAGAGCCTGCCTTGTCTGCATTAGCAACCTCCTAATGGGTCTACACAGAGTTGCAAGACTTGCAAGGTAGATGTCTATGACAGCAAAATAGGACAGAAACTGTCCAAGAGTGCTGGTGATTCCTCTTGATCTCACCTTCTCTTCCTGTGCTCAAATCTAAAATCCTCTCCCTTTCCTTTAATTAAGTGTGCAGCCGTGTGTGATCGCAGTAGTCCCAGCCTCCAGATGTTCCCAAGCAGTCGCTTTCTCCTGACCCTCCCAGTGACAGTGGTTAGGCACCTCGTTACTACTTTTCAATAAAACATTCCCACAGCGAGCTGCGTGACTGCCCAGGTGACAAGCACCAAAATACTTTGTTTTGTACTAATTTGGCTTGAAGGATTAAAGAACATTTGAATTTACCATGACAAGAGATACCTAGGAAAAGAAGTGCTTTCTGTTGTCTGTGTATACAGGTGTACAAGGTATTAATCGTGTACAGGGAGCACAGCCAAAGCTGCCATTTCCCCCGGTAAATAATTGTTAGGTTTGCCTTTCAAAGTGAAAATTATCTTTTCTTGTCCTGATTCCTGCTGGTAGAGGTTTGTACTAGTAGATGGTGCAGAGGTACCTGGGTGGCTGAGGGGAGCATATGGAGGGAACACCCAGGGATGGTATGGTTTTCTGTCAGATCCCTGCGCCCTGGTGCAGAGCATGGGGAGGACACTCTTTCACAGACTGAAGCAAAAGAAATGTTCACTTGTGTTTTTGGAGTTCCTGTAATTTTGTAAAAAATTTGTTTTATACACAGGAGCATTATGACCGTCATCCTTCTAGGATAACACTAAGATTGGGATTAAAGCTGCAGTTCAATGACTGCTGAGATGAGTCATTTTAATAACTCTTTTTAGTGGCTAAGAATACATATTGTTGTCAAAACACTACAGTATCTTCTTCAGAAAAAGTGCTGTCCTCTCTGCACTTACAGAAAAGCTGAGCTTGCAAGAGAGATGGATCTAGCCCTGTTTTGAGCATAGTACCTTATATTTGAGGTTTCAGTTGTATATCTTGGATAAACAAGATGTGAACGTAAAGGGAGCTTGTCACAAAAACTTTCAATAAATTCAAATATTAAATGTATTCCTTCCCCAATCATTTTACTGTCGTCATTCCATGTGCCACATCTAATTTATAGGGTGACATCTCTTGGAACAGTGACTCATCTTTTCCTCATAAAGCACCATGCACGCAAAACGGTATTAATAAAGGAATAATAATGGGATCTGCCTGTCTCTTAGAGACTGAGGCAGAGATAACGGATTCTGTTGCTGATGCTAGTACGGAAGTAGTATAGTTCGTGTATATCTTGGATCAGGCTGGGGACTCATAACGCGAGGAGTGTAAAGAACAGAGACCCGTGGTTGAAAGCTCAAAGTAATCACATCTTAAAATAGAAATCAAGGGTTGGGACCCCAAAGAAAAGCACCATCAATGCAAACAGTTTGCATTATCTCCATCTGAGAATCTCAATACCCCTGGCAAACATCCATGATTCAAACCACAGTAGATCTCATGAGATTGACAAAATAGTGCTATTGCACTGAAAAAGGAGAAAAAATGGGGCACAGAGAAAAAGTTATTTGCCAAAGAAATTAATTGCACTTCCGAATATGGAAATAAATTTATTTCTTTGCTACAGAATGATCATTCCACATAAATAATTAATCCTGAATAAAATGTGAGAAGTTTGCTATTGTTATTTCCTGATCCTTCTGCTGAGACTAGAAGTTACAGCTTTATTGGTGAGGGTGTGGCAAAGAGAAATCAGCACTTCTCAAAAATAAAACAGAATCTGAATACTGAACTGTGAGCTGCTTAAACCACAGCCTCTGCCTATAGCATATACACTACTACAGCGTGGTACTAGTATGTCAGGAATTAATATTTGAAGTAATGAATACAAAGTGCTTTTAAACCATTGATATGAACAGATTCCAGACAAACTAGTTCACACATTTTGATTCTCAAACAATGTAATCCCTAGCAGATGCCCAAGATTAGGGATATAGATGTGAAAATACAGTAAAAGAGCATGCATAGAGTTTGCTTACATTCTCTCTCAGATCTACCAAATTAAAGTAATTATATGCATTAGTTTAGAGTGAGTTCAACAAACTTAATTTCTTCAGTTACTATCAGATATTTATAGCTTAAGCAAAATAGAAAATGACAGGAGAGTGGACAAGCTGTTTATATGAGCTAAAGAAATAATTATCAGATTATTCATGGCACTGTAAAGAGTAGGAATGATAAGCAGCCCAGCTATTGTAATGTGATTAGCTAATGTTAGTTAAGCATTGTGAAGACAGAAAGAACTCTACAAAGGTTAAGCATTATTATTATCACTGTTAATTCAGAGTGATGGAAGGCACAGTGAAACCTCTTACCATGTGCTGTGTAAAGCTTGCAGAAACTGAAATTTAGAACCGAGAGAATTACAGATGGGATAAAGAGCATTACCAGCTGGTGAGCTCTTTCTGCTTGTTCCTTGCTGAGGGCTGAGTAGCCGGTCAATTGAAAAGATGATACCTCATAAATAGTGGCAGAAATATAGAATGTATCACAGTAGGAGGGACCGATATGGGTCAAGCTGTGTGCCAGGCTGCCTCCCTCCAGTTGCCCCGTGGGTCCTCTAGTCTCGTACGAGGATCAGCAACTCCAAGAGCGGCAGGTTGCGACGTGCAGCACTCTGTGGGCCTGGCAGGCCTTTGAACATAATCCGTATGGGCATAACCATCCTGGAAATGTTAACTTTCTTTGGCTGCAGCCTTGTATTTTCAGGCACTTTGGTATTTATGCCGTGGATTATTGCCTGAGACAAAATTTCTTGTGTGTACTGCACATCCTAAGGTGCTTCCTTAGGATGGTTTGTTCAAGCAATGTATTGTTATGTGAATGTAGTTGAAAATTACCATTTTTAATTCTAAGGGAATTTCTAGTGTTTTAAAAGTATTACTGTTCCAGCCTGGAAACCAAACAAGCCACAACCTCTTGCCATTCTAAATACTAATTCTAATTATACTAATGAATCACCTCACAAATTTGATTTTTTTTTTTAATTTCCATTTGAAAAATTTTCTGGAAATCAAGAAATTTATTTGAAACATATGGAAAAATGCATGTTTTTATAAACATGTATTCTGTCAAGTATTTCATCTAACTCTTGTATGCTAAGTGTCTCTTTTATGGCCACCATTGAACAAACATCCAAACTTCCAGAAAAAGAAATGGCAAGAAATTAAATCTGGTGAATAAAGACACAGTTAGGAATCAGAGCTGATCTTAAAACATGGGTTCAAATTCAAGTGATAACGAGATGTGACCAGGGACTCTGTTTTCAACTGGTAAACTTTTATATTTTAAAACTTCAGGGAAGTATTTTCGAAGAACACAAAAGCTGCCTTCTCCAGCTGGGGTGGGGTGCTATTTTCACCTATCAGACTCATTGTCAATAACCCTGCCAGACCAGGCATCAACAGTATTTTTTAGATCCACTAATGAGAGAAATTCCCCATCCTGAAATCTTATGAATCTGGCATACTGGGTAGGACGATCAAAGAGCTGAAGTCACAGAGGGAGGAAAAAATGCATTAAAAACAAGAGTGCCAGAAAGCTGATTTACCACGTGACATTTGGAACTCTTTCCAGCTGCTGGTGAGTCTTGCCACTGACTTCAAATCTTTCAGTTCATTGAGAGCTGACATTTGGAATAACATTATAATGGCTCTTAAAAGAGCTCTGAGAGAAAATCTGAAGTGATTTGGAGGATGATTCACTCATATTGATAGCTAAGTATCAGCAGTAGCTAAACATGACAGATACAGTGTGTACAGAGGCAACCAAGCCAAATCTAAATTGGAGATTTGAGCATGCATTTGAGATTTAGTCATCTGGATAACAGGCTATGGGCTATGAGAAACCAATATTAACTGAAGAGCATTGCATTATCTCCAGCTTAAGCATTCCCAAAAGTAAAAAATATTTGTCCTCTTAAAATTGACTGTTGTCAATGTTGGGGTGTGATTCAGACTAATAATTTAAAAGATGATCTCTGTCATTATTTTCCGACCAATTTGTATTATGAGGAGTGAATTTAATTCAGATCAAGCTTCCTCTACGTTACAGAATTTGGCACCCGTACTTCTGCTGATTCATCATCTGTGATGATAAAATTGAGTTACAAGAGCACCACAGGTCAAAGCATCTGTACCAGCACTGCATGTCCTCATTAGTTGCACTTTTATTGGTGAAAGATCTTGTAAGTCTTTTGACACCTTTTGACACAATACACTATAGGATGTGGAAGTAATATATCACAAGAAAAGCAGTTCACACCATGGGCACAGAGTATGGAGTTTTCAACTAGTCCAGGTAGCAGAAATGGGGAATCTGGGACAGAAACCAAGGGTAAAATTACAGACAATGTCCTTCCCACTGTGTCATTCTGACCATTGCCTTATCTTTATGACATCTGGGTGTCTAAGTGCCTCCAGCCTCTGGTGATAGCTATGTCAACATGCATGCCACTACCTTGGATTTCAAAGGGCCACCCAGTAGAACAACATCCTTCCTGGTGTCATCAATTTTCTGTCATTCCCTGGGCCTGCAGGGATGAGAAGCTAGGTGAAATCTGCAGATGAGGACTTGCCTGCCAAGAAAAGAGAAAGGGTACTGCAACAAAGGTCTTGGACTTGAAGGCATTTGTGAAGTTATTCATTTACCACTTGAACATTATTAAATGATTTTGCTCGTCTGAGGAAGCTTGCATGTATTTGTGGGTCTAAGGTAAACAACAGAGGTTGCAAAATCCTCATGTATGAAAGGTAACTTTTCTAAGTACAGCCAAAAAGTTAAGAACAATGCTGGCGAACCACCAGGTATATTCCCCTGTGACTTTGGACAGCGGTTGAAATGGTAGTGGTAGGAGGTAGTAAGCAGGAGACAAGTAGGTTCCTAAGCTAGAGTGGGAAAGTGGGAGATGACACAACTGCCCATCAACTTGGGAAAGCTCAGCACAGGACCATAAACAGAATTTACTGTGACAATGGAGGCTGATGGGGTGCATTCCAAGGGACTCTGGTACATTGGGATGCAAAGGTTAAGTTGCTTGCTTATTTGGATAGACATGACCGTTTTGGTAATTCTACTGGAAATCATTTATTTCTTAATAGGAAATCGCATGGAAGTGTTCAAGAGTACCATGAATGTTGAGAGTCTGGACAAACAAAACAATTACGTGTAATGAAACAGGGCAAAGTGGGATATTAAAAGACAACCTCCAACATAGACTGGCCACTTGCTGACCATAACTTACACTTTCTTTTCAATAGCATCCATCTATCCCAGTAGGCAAATAGATTTTTGGACCATCTTTTTCATTGAAAACTTTGCAAGGCCACCTTCACAGGGGATGAGAAAGACAATCAATGAAAGCACATCTTTCTGTTGAAAATGAGGTAAAGACCAGTCTGCTTACAAGAGGAGTTTGCTAGTAAACATCTCCTGTACCATTGCTATGGCATGTTAAACAAGCATGCTTTCTCGTAACATACAATGTAGCTTGGGGAGGGACTATGGACCTGCAAAAGATCTGTGGAAAGATTACATGTCTACTGGTAAAATGATAAACTCTGGTGCTGTTCTTAGGCTCTGCAGTCAACAGGGCTCACAGTTATAAAAATAAACAGAATAGGGTGGCCCCATCTAAACTGCTTACTTGGAAAGGTTTCTCTCATGCCAGAGAAGCCTCCTGTTTGGCAGAGGTCCCATCCCAGGGATGATTCTGGCAGCATAACAGTGTGCAAAGCAGCAAGTTCCAGTGCTTGAGAATATTCTGTAACATTGGTTATCCTACTAGAGAGGTACAATCGAAAAAGTACAGAGATCTTTGCAGATAATTTCCACTGCTATTTCCTCAGTGTAGCTGCAGCAGGATGAGTGTAGCTATGAGTCTGAGTTCAAAAATTTGTCCTGCCTATCTTTATTGTTCTGTTAGGTTTGGCCAAGTTTTGCTTCCCACATAAAGCTTTTTTTTCCTGCACTGTTTTCTCTCCTGTGCTCTTTCCCTCTCTTTGTTAAACTATACCTTCAATAAAAAGAACCCCTCTGCTACGAGAGAAAGCTTCTCTGTTTTTTGAGTTGGGGATTTTTCTTTTTCTTTTGTGTGTACTTCCCCAAGAAAAACAGATTTTCCATTGGGTGTTTTCTTTAGTTTAACCCCTGTTCATCCACTTTTTAATGACAATTTTGTTTGTGTTGTAACTTTTTCTGAAAGGGTGGGAAGAAGTGTTGGAAAATCTTCTGATGGCTAGCTATGCATTGAAGTGTTTAATGACATAGAAACTTCATAACAAGAATCAGGATTACTTAGATTACCTCATAGACAAATTCCCCAATACACCAGGTTATACTCACGTGGCCTAATCCTGGCCTGGAGACCAACTCTTCATTCTCTGTTCCCCAAAATGATCTTTCATTGTTTAATTTGAAAATTTTAGCTATCTTGTTTTACATAAACGTCTTCAGGTGGCATTCATCAGGGAAGCATTGAGCCAGTAACACAAAGAACACCAGCAGAATTCCTTTTGCCAGTTAAAAGATAATATCTAGGAGTGTCAAATATATTTTTTGATATGAAACAAGAAATTTCTGTGTGAATTTGTTTCCCACAGATGAAGATCTTAATATTGATACATGACTGTGGTGGATAATCAGAAAAATAAGCATTTTCATTTGATACTGACACGGTACTATACAGTTTTATTAATAGTCCTAATGAACAGGAATGTGTAGTTTTGCAAAAAAAAAAAAAAAGCAACTAAGAATCTGAAGTCCCACATTAAGCTACCATACACCTAAATTATATAGCTAAATTCTAGGTCTTCCTCTTCTGTGAAAAAGATATGACAGGTTCATGTTAGAAAAACAAGCAAAAATATGGAATTTGGATTCTGGAATGGAATTAAAATTAATGTGAAGACAGATCCTATGTCCCTTACTTTTCTGCTAGTGTTCAAAAGTATAACACTAGTCTCATGAGATATGACGTTCCCTTAAAAAGTCCAGTTTGTATACTTAGATTTTCTTTATGGCCTCGTGACTACAATGAACCCTGAAAACATGAGAGAAGCTTATTCATTTAGTTCTAAATTTGGAAAACACACTGAAAAAGCCAAGTAAAGTAATCACCATTTTCCTCAACAACACTGGGTGAATCTTACACTACTCTTCAGCTTTCTTTGCATTTCCTTTAGCTTGAGAGTGCTTTTGCAAGCAGCAGGATACAACCCTGATGCTCTGTGAGTCTCTGTGAGCTAGAGGCACTGCCGGGCAGTATTACAAGTGCAGTCAGCTACCAGAGTGGGGTCTACAGACTCCAAAGCAAAAGCATATATAGAACATCCTGTATTGCTTAAATATTTTATATGTTAGATTAACCTATAATGTTGAATTAGTTTTCTTTATACACAGCAGTTTGTTTAAGGCTCTGGGTTGGTGGCTTGTTTTTTTTTTTTTTTTCTCCTTGAATGTTTTATTTTTGAAATCACAGGTTTATATTAAGTTCAAAAAAAATCAATGGAAAGTAAAAGTCACAATCTCTTTTCCACATGACATCTTAACATGCTATTTCACTCTATGGAAGGAAAATAGTCTGACTGATCATTTCCAGGGAGAAGGTGGATAATCTTTTGTCTCTATTTCCAGCCCAAGCCGCATTTCTTCAGTGTGAAGCATGCTAGATAGTAAATAACAAAGGGGAGTAAGTTGAGACATTGACCCTTCTCCAGGCAGAAGGGTCAACGATTAATGCAAAATATTTTTACATGGTGCCGAGTGTCCTGCAGTGGTAGACCTAGTACCTCACAATATTTTGTTCATTTATTGGGAAAAAAAAAGCTTAAAAAACCTCAGAAGATCAGATCTTTGTCATGCAGTTGGTGAATCTCTGCTCATGTCAACTGTCAAAGAATCCAGTTCAGTTGTAAATCTGACTGAATTCAAAAGGCACATTGTAATGTATGTTTTCAGCCTAGACAGCTGAGGGACAGGTAAAATAATTATATATTACACAAGGGTTTTAAAGGGTTGAAAATTAAATCAATAGAAGGCAAGATAACTGAAAACCACTACCAGTAAGGTAATGGACTGTACTGTATGACACCTACAATTTTTCATTATTAAGAATTTTTATATGGTCTTGCGCATTTCTGCATTTCTTAATTCCAAAATATCTCCCAAAGGATCCATATTTAAAACTTTTTATGAGCAATAATAATAACACTAAAATTAAGCTTGAGGTAACACAGGAAAAATATTGCCAAGGTGACAGTTATTAAGATGCTTCACAGATTCATGTCGTCTTTAGATCATTTTCTCCAGCACTTCAGAGAAATAAAACAGAAGCCAAAATGTAGCAATAAATAACAAATAAGAGTAAGATGGCCTTTTTGTACTTGCAGGTCCGTCCTACAATAGATCATCTCCAGGTTTAACTTATGCCATTAAGTGGGAAACAAGGAAAATAAATAGCATGCAACTTTATGTGCAAAATTACAGCATCTATGCACTGGTCTGCATGGGTTTACAGCTTCCCTTGAGAGCATGAGCGATTTGCCTCCTACAATGTCCTCCCATGCTAAATGCTTCAGGATATTCTTTCTTCCCCCCTTCCTCTCGCACGATGGCCCACAGCTGAGAGTCGCTGCGGTTGTAGCAACCCATAGGTAGCACGTTGTGCAAGGCGCACATTCTCTGATGGATATAAATCTTTTTTGAAAAAAAGACCACTGCTTCCCTGTGGGGACTGAAATATCCTAGAGAATACATCTTACATTGTTTGTTATAAAGCTTTTCAGGAAAACAGAGAAAGTCTTGAAAAACTTAGCAAGGCTCTAGTGGCACAAATTAAATTGATTTTACTGGAATGCAAGTAGAAAATTCTCTGTGCTTTGCTTTAAAACTGTACTGGGAGTGCAGATAAATTCCAATCCATGATATTTGTGGATCTATGTTAGATATGATCCCACTTCCTGCTATATTCACTTATTATTTTCCTCATTAATATGTTGATACCTTAAGCAAGGAATTGTCATAGTCTATATATCAATTAGCTCTGTAAATACAACATAACTTGCATTGAGGTGCTGAGATGCACCATGAGAAGCTGCATGGTCAGAGCAGATTACTCTTTTGTGCCAGTTCCCTGTGTGGAAAATCTCGACTCCCAGGGCATTCTGCTGTGAGAAGCAACCACTGTGCTCAGAAAAATGATCAAGACTTTTAAGAACCCTAAAATCTGCTGGAAAAGATCTGGTTTTGTAATCAGTAGTCTCTTAAACTGTGGGTGGCAGCAGTGTCAAGGCAGAGGGAACTTTTGGAAGGCTCCCCAAGGACCCTGACCTCCACTGAATGTTACTGGAGGAGGCAGCATTAATTGCTGCCCCAAGACTAGAAGGCTGAGCTCACAATAGGCTAACGCATTAGTTTGTAAATGAAGGATTAAGTCGGGAAACGTTGCTAATAACCTAGTTCAATAGCTCCATAATCACCACAGTATGATGGTGAGTAATTTGCAATGTTTGTAAGCGTGAGTTCAGTGGCCCTCTAATTGACTCAGTTTCCTATTCTGGATAGCTATGCTGATATTTGGAATTGTTCTGTAAGATGATCTTTAAATAATGCTGCATGTGTCATAGTACATGTGGCATTCCTGACTTCCACTTCTAGCTTTCCTCATTTAGATGATTTATGGGCTTGTGTAAATCAGTCTTGAACATAAGTGGGTGCCTGTTCTTTTGCTGATTCATACTCCACTGTAAGCAAAGCGATGCCCTCGGACCGTCTCCATTATTCACAGGCTTTGCCTGCCTTGAATCTGAATTTGCAGGAAAGAGCACAGCTTTGCAGAGATTTCCAGCTCTAACCCATTCTTTTGCATTTTGCCTGCCTGACAAGTGGGCTGAATATGTTATGAGTAAGCAGGTGTAAAAAGCACGACTTCTGAGGCAGAATCAACATTCCCACTGTCCTCCTGGTAAATAATTGCATGACAACTGGGAAAAGTTGAAATGAGCTGGAAGTGAAGATGTTCCTGATTCATCCACTCCAACACAATATATGTCAAAAGACTTGAGGGTCACCTTTAAAAATTCAGGTTCTGTTTAACTGTGCTTTAACATATTAGTTTCTAATAATGATTAAAACACATTGGCAGGAACATTTTTGCAAGGACACTATGAAAGGACAAGGCAGTATATGAAACAAGCATTTCATAGTGAACTCCAAATTCCTGCACTTCTAATGAACACAGTAAGCAATGAACAATCTGCAAAGTACACTATGCTTTCCAGATATAAAATGTAAATAGATTTTTAAAAAGTGTTTGAGGCTTTCAAACCCAGTGTGGGAATTTCCCTCATTAGCTTTGGAAATCCTAACCAATGTGTTTGAATCAGGTAGTCTAACCCAAACAGTCACGCTTCATAATGTTTCTCTCCAGACTTACAGTAGAGCTGGCTGTGACACAGGAGGATGAGATGGCTTAGTCATGGTTCTTCAGTGAATCAACTCCTCTCCTTTACTGGAACTTTGACCTTTTATTTCTAAGACTTGCTGAAACCACCAGACCTCACAACCTTCTCAGAAGAGCACAAGAATGAATAACGGTGTAAAATCATCTTAATGAACTTGAGTAACAGGGCTGGTTTGCAAAAGCACTGTTGCCTAAAAATGAGAAACCTAAAGTCAACTGCACACCTAATTGTGAAAGTTTCTTTCTTCCTCTGCTGAAAGCAGTTAAGGTGATCAGAACAGGGAGAAGGAACAAACTAAACTGGACTTACTACTCTTCATGCGTGGAGCGCTGGGATTTTACAGAAGTACACTACATGACTCATACTCTTCTCACGCAGAGTTCAATGTAAAATGCCCATTGACAGCAGTGGGAACAGCGTGAAATTCTAACCTACAATTTATTGATATGATCTCCCTGAAAAGAACAGAACAAAGACCCAGCTCCCACGCCAGCGAATTCACAGCCTCGACACAGCAAATGGAGGGTGAGAGTTGCAAAGGAGAATGATGAGACACGGTGCAAAGACTGTAGTAATAAAATATTATAGTGTCTCACTTGTGACATATTCACACCTCGTGAGGTTTTCAAGTGCTTTGATTTTCATTTTATTTTACTTGTTTGCCCTGATCAATGGACAGGTAGAGATGTGTATCATTATTTTGAGAAAAACTGTAGTTTCTACACAGTGAAATAATTTCTGTTAATACGTGATCAATGGGAAATTCAGCACTGGATTGACAGCAGGTGTCAAATCCCACAACCTTCCTCTAAGGTCATCTCATGGAAGAGTGAATTTTGAACCCCTGTATCTACGCTGCAAAATTTAGCCAGAAGTCCTGGCTAAAGACTTGTAAAACAAAAGTGAATCACGTAATATCTATTATCAGAGAAATAACATATATTAACAGAGAGAAATAATGTAAAGAAAAGTTATCAAAAGGTTTAAAGTTATCAAAGAACACAAAAATTTTGTCAATACCTTCCCATTTATATTGAACACTAGAATTTTACAGGAGGTACTGGGAGGTACTGGGAGTTGTCTATCAGGTACATCATATGAAGGTATGTGTTAAGTGTCTTGCCATATAAGAGTCAGTCAGTAAGCATAAAACATTTCTCAAAGGAGATTCTGTAATTCAGGACATCCTATCCTATCCTATCCTATCCTATCCTATCCTATCCTATCCTATCCTATCCTATCCATGCCAGGCTATATGCCACTTTAAGGTAGGCTGGGGACTGCTCTTAGGATTCCTTGGGATGGTAGCTGGTACTAAAAGTCTTGCCAAAAAATGCTTAACAGCAGTGCTGTTGTCCAATCTATTAACGATAGCAGGTTTAGGTTTGTCATGGAGAGACAACTTAAGTCTTCATAGCTGAGACCTACAGTAAACAGACTCTGGTGGTTTACAATGACACTTTGTTCCTGGCTTCCTTTGAGGACAGCTGTTTTCACCTATATCCAGAAAAATCTAATAAATAACGGCTAAAGCTGATATTTTCCAACAGTTAGGAAGACACATGGATTAGTTTTAACCAACTCAATTCAAACCTTGAAAATGTACGATGGAAAAACTATGCCTTTGCTTTTAGCTTGCTGTAAGAGCTTTGTAATACCTATGGTGATAGAAATTCAGAGAAGAAAAGGCTGTATATTTGATAGTTTTGTCGATGGAATGGTTAACAAACTAACCAGTGGGCCAGATGTGAGATAACTGGAAGAAGAGTAATTTTTGAAAAATATTTTTGCCTTTTGATTTATTTCTGGAACAGTAAAGGAAGAAAATAATTTCTAACTATTTTTCTCTCTTCTCTATCTTTTTTTCCTTATCACATTTATTCTTGTTATGGGTAATTCTTGTGGGTGGCTTAAGAAAACCTGCAGTTGTCTTTTTTCATGTTCCTGAATAGAGAGTGTAACATGTAAAAGTATGAGTTTATTATGTGGTGCCTTTGGTCTGTGAAGGGTTACATGTTTGGGAGTGGAGTGTTTAAAGGGTTTGCCAATATCTCATCATTCCCAATTAGTCAGAAAAATTGGCATAACTCTGGCATAATTAAATTTATGAACCAAAGAAACTTCCTCATGCCTTTGCCTATGTTCTTTGTGGAAGCAAAGTGCCCTTTTAAGAATAGTACATAACACATATTTGTAAAATGTAGAGTTTTTTTATTTTCTATTTTGCATTCTTTTTCATTGCCTTTAACTTAATCTCTACTCATAAATATTGGGAGATGTGGAAGAAGCTGTGTCCAGCAGCCTGCACTGTTACCTAGAATCACCCGATACTGGTTATGGGGACCTGCCCACTTGATGAAGCATATGATGCCTGACTCAGTGTACCCAAGGAAGACAACAAAAATATTTAGAACTCTTCAATGTTTTGGGGGGAGGTGGGGAAGAATGACTCCCTGACCACAGATTTGGCAATCAGTTCACTTTGTGCATGTGAGTAAAGAATTGCTATATTTACAGGCAATTAATTTATATTCTGGGTACTGTTTGTGTCTTGGCAGTTTTCCACTTAGATTTTCCCCTTTTTAGTTAATTTTAGGGATTCAGTCCATTTACTTGTATGGGCAGAGAATTTGAAGCCTTCACCTGTTCTCTAAGGACCTGATATCCTCAAGCATTTGGGTAGTAGGAGTTGCACTGTGGACTTGGGTCACCTAAACACAGCCATTTAAAAAGGAGAGCTTGTCAGAAACCCAGAATTTTTTAATTGGAGAAAGTCTGAGAAAGACAAATGGAGATGAATCCAAAGGAAAGCTCACTCCTTTCCGGGATTTTAGGAGAGATACAACAGATTGCCCCCTCGAGATGCCTGTCTCTCACTTCTGCCTGTATTGCAATTACTTATTCAGACCAGACGCTTGATTTTCTGATGGCTAATGGCAATTGGATGAATCCTATCCTCTTTCTTATCTCCTTAGTGCCAGTGGAGTCAATGTGTCTAATCAGAGTGACTGATGATCCATCCCCATCCGTCCTGACTGAATAGTGAGTTAGCACATTTACCCACTTCTCATGCTACACAGAAATGATTAAACATTCAAATACCAATCTGTGGAAAATGGGGACAAATATTCAGAAGGAATAGCAGCTGATTTGAGCATAAAACTGATCTCTGAATGGAGCAAATTCTGCTCCTTGTCTGCGCTAGTGTAAACCTGCAATAATTCCATTAACAGTCATATAAACCAGAAAGGACTTTGGATCAATGTACTTTGCTGGTATTGTTTACATTTCCAGGAGTGACCATATTTTGATGTTCTTTTTCTGTTTGTTTGTCTTACAATAAAAATCACTTCATCTCCTGACTCTTTTCACTTTCCAATTTAGCTAAGGGAATGAGAAAACTATTTTTATTCAGATGGATTTTAAGGAGAAAAAAAAATGGGAAAAAAGTTAGAAATACAAACCAAGAGATATGATGTATTTCTCATTAATGATTTAAAACACACTTTCACTAGGAAAGTGGGAGTATTGACTTCTATCTAGTAATTTATAGTTAATTGGACATCCTAAAATGCTACTTACATTAATGAAACATAAAGTTCTGACTTTTTGTCACTATGTGACTTTCATTTCTTCTGTGTATTGTTTTTAATGGGACTCACTGTGTTCTCAGGAAATTATGTGCTAAACTTTTTACCTTCCAGAAAAAAGGTAATTAAAAGTACCGTCAGTCTAAAAGAAAATTCTTCTACCCTCATCTGAGCAGACTTAAATTATGTTGATGGTATTTACAAAATATCTGTGGCAAGTACAGTGTGTCTGTGCTAAAGTCAATGAAGCATACAATGAACAGGACACAGTCACATGAGGCTTGAATTCATTCCAGTTTACTCTGGAAATTTTTTTTTTTTAAACTCAGATGATTGCAGTGACCAACATGTGATTCCGAGTGAGGCTCACTCGGGTCAGGCCTGCAGAAGCCAGTGGCAGAAAGCCTGAAAGCAGTTCAGACCAGGAATGTTTGAGTGTGGTGGCTCAGAGAGCGTCACATGCAGATAGATATAATTTTTGAGAGGGTGCCAGTGCCAGCTGGGGCTGTTTCATGCTGACATACTAACAAGGTGTTCTGTTGAACGGTAAACGCTCCTGAGATAACACCTGAAATCTGGATATCCCTTACCACTGAAGGGAGGGTAGCTGTTCCCTTCTCTCGCTTATTACCAGAGTATCTTCCCAGGTATCGGTCTCACCTGTGCACCTCTCAGGGCACAGTTTCACAGACATTGACCAGTCAAGCTGCAGAGAAATCCTTTGTACTACTCAAATATATCACATATGTACATACATTGCGCTAATACATTTTACTAAAGTCCATAACCATTTAAATATACAATATATTTTCAAATAAAGTCACAATGATGTAGTAATTATGGAAAGAGAGGTCCTTAGGTGCTCTGCTGTTACTCTGTGTACATATGTTAGACCACAGCTAAGTCTAAACTGAGTTCCGTGTGTATATGAATTACATATTACCTTCGCTTTGCCTGGGTTTTGCATACCACGGCTAACCCACTGCTCTCTTATTCCCTGTGTTGCACAGGCCAGTGTAGCCTTAACACAGTTTTCCAGGGAAGAGGGTTGAAGTGTTTATCGGAGAGAAGTCACTGGTCATGTCCCCAGACACACAGCAAGGGCAGAAACAGTAATACAGTAATCTGGGAACAGCTTTGGTGGTGTGATGCCCCCAGCTGAATTGGCAATAGAGAAGGTTTAAGCCACTTCTGTCTTTCTGACTCATCTTATCCAAACTATTCTGGGTGTTTCCTGAAAATAGCAGTTGAAAGCCATTGAAACCATTTTTCTAACAAGAGTGGCTTTTTTCTTTTCAGAGGCAAACTCTACTATACCATCAAATGTCAGGGGTGAAAAATCCTCACCCACATATATGAGAGAAAGAGCACTCAAGTCTAATATTTAGTATAATTATTTAATAGCTCTCCCACATTAGTCAGCCCTTGGATTTAGGAAGATTGTTAGCATTTAAAATTAAGTTGCAGCGTCCTTGTCATTAAGTTGTCCTTCTGAAGGAAGCCACACTATAGGTATGGAACATATAAATGAACTCAATTTACGCTGGAATATTTAGGGAAGTGGAACTAAACACAGATGTACCAATGCCTTCACCTTTCTGACAAATACTCATGAAAAAGAAACAGTCATAGGCAAAAGCCATGATGATATGAAAGTAAAAACAGATCCTCAAGCCATGCAATGATGTTAAGTACAGTAATGCTTCATGACAGATGGCAAGCAGGCAGATTCCCTGTGAGATGGGCTGCCTCCTCCTGCTGAGGCGTCTGAGAGGACAGAGAGCCATGACACCAATAAGTAGCGGTATAAGCAGATGAACAATGGCTTCTACTACTCATATGGGACTAAATTTATAGAAAACTAAAATCATTAGGAAAGTAATTACAGTGGCTGGCAGCCTGCCATTGGATGATGTTGTAACAGGCATATCTCACATAGTACACTCTACTTAAGTAAGTTATTGCTTATAATGAACCTTACTTATACTGTTATTCCTTCTCCTTCACTTAACTCATTTCAGTAACTCATATGCTGGGATGATACTGTGACTAAGACCAAAGTACTGTCATTTAGTGTATAGTTCTTCAGAAGACTTGCTGCAGTTGTTTTCTCCAATATTGTGTTGCATCTTTTGTCTCTCAACCTTTTCTTTCAACATTAGTAAAGGAAGGGGGATGAATGCATGAG
Organism: Thinocorus orbignyianus; assembly: GCA_013400375.1. Classification (NCBI taxonomy): domain Eukaryota; kingdom Metazoa; phylum Chordata; class Aves; order Ciconiiformes; family Thinocoridae; genus Thinocorus; species Thinocorus orbignyianus. The sequence goes on along the minus strand of VXBW01003118.1, from coordinate 260,394 downwards.
GTACACTATTTCCATAGAAATATCACCTTAAAGCAGAAGATGGGAAAGGAATATTTTGTTTTAGCAGAAATCCCATTTTAGTAGAATCCCATTTCCTGCAATTATCTAGTTGACTAGAGCATTTTTGATGAAGAGTCAAGAACAACTCTAACTTTTTATTAAATCCCAAGGCATGTAAAGCTTGAAACAAGCTAAAGAAAAAAAAAATATTAAAAGAAAAAGGTATGATACACTGGATCTGCTTAGCAGTGGGGCATATCAGCTCTATTACACTATTTCTGGACTCTTCACATTTGGCAGGAGTGAAGAAATTAATTGACAATATACTACTGTAACCATGTGTGTGTTACATTCACAGGGTTATGTTCACTCTAGTGGCTAATTTACTAGAACAGCTGGTTTCTATAAAGAATCTGGTGTAACTCATCAGCCATAATTATTGAGACAAACTTTTCCACCACTTCATGGTCACGAAAAAATGAAATGGGGTAGAAATGGGACAACATGAGGAAATACTGAGGGTTTGAATGTTGGTAACAGAAGTCTTTTTGTCACTGATTTTAAAAATGGGTTTTCTAGAATTTAATCTTCAGGAAGTTCTAATTGATAGCAGCTGTTGCAACGTTTTCAATACTGTGGGTAGTCGATAACTAAAATCTGCTGGCTTGAGATAGTACATTTTTGAAAGACATCCACTGGTAGCATCTGGCATGTGGAACTTAAAGAAAATTTAATTTTAGAATATCTGAGATTCATAGTCACTGTCCTTTGCTGGTTTTATTTACCTGTACACTGTTAGAGAACTCCACTTCGAAATAAGGTGTTTACTGGACTGTACACCCATTTATCAGGCTTATGCTGACAACTGCTACTTTTACATGTGCATTTGATAACAAGACTTCTTCTGAAAGTGGTGAGAAAAATAAGCTTATTCCTGAAGTCTGTTTATTACTAATTCTGGATAGTCTGGATAACATCCAGTTAACACTTCATACTGTTGTCTAAAACAATACCACTGTTATGGATAATGATATCTAGTCCTTCACAGGGTATTATTTTAATTTTGACTTATGTGTTTAGATTTCTTTACAGCAACCAATCTGCAAAACTGTTTAATGGAATACTGGAAAAAAACCACTCTCTGTTCATGGCAAACAAGTGCATACATTTGATTTAGACAGACACTGAATAACTTTTGCTAGACCTTTGACAGACACCACTGGAGACACAAGTCTACAGGTATCAGTCTCAGAGTGCTCCATGGTAAACGAAAATAACATTATTCCAATCCCGAAGTTTTCTCTGATGATGCTCTTATTTTCATATATGTCTAGGCAGATGTGAGTCAGGTTATTATGTTGTAAGAAAAGGGCTGGGAATCGAATTTCAGAATGAATTTTGGCACGTTTAAATGAAGAAGATTTTATGACTTTCATCTGACATCTTGGTAACACTTAAATGCAAGACTTTAAACACTTGCAGTGTAGATAGTTGTATATCACTGACTGGAAGAGGGGAAACATAACCCCAATATTCAAAAAGGTTAAAAAGGAAAACCCAGGGAACTACAGGCCTGTCAGTCTCACTTCCATGCCTGGGAAGATCGTGGCGCAGATCCCCCTGGGATCTCTGCTATGGCATGTGGAAAATAAGGTGAAGCCAACATGGCTTCACCAAGGGCAAATCATGCCTGACAGATTTGGTGGCCTTTTATGATATTGCCACAACCTTGGTAGACAAGGGCAGGGCAACAGATGTCATCTACCTGGACTTCTGATAGCATTTGACACTGTCCCGCATGACATCCTGGTCTCAAAATTGGAAAGTCATGGATTTGACGAATGGACCACTCAGTGGAACTTGATGACCTTTATGGTCCCTTCCAATTCTAACCATCCTAGGATTCTATTATTTCAACTACACACCTGGACTCCCTTTAATAGCATTAAGTCTATGGTTCCAGAATACTCTTCACCTCATCCCAAATGATGTCTAAAATACATAAAATTAATCATGCCATAGAAGTGCCACTTACAGTCCATTTGCTACAAGCAGTCTAGATCAACAGCTCATATGTTGATACTAATAAAAAAAAAAACATTAAATTTTAGGTAAGATGCACCTAATTCCCGTTGGTGTGTGAATGACTGCAGATTGACCATTCAGATATTGAGAAGCTCTGCATAAATATTTTCAGGTAAATTATTTGAAGAATATTTATATATTTATATTCTATACATACGTACAAATTCCTGAAAGTCACAACATGCAATCCTGTGACACAGAAATAATTTAAGTCTTTAAATGTTTTAAAGAGTACAAAAAAAGAGAAATAATCTATCGTGGATTTAAAGTACAATTACTCTCTGAAGCAGCAGCATTTATGAGATGATATCTCAGAGGAGAATAGCAAATCACAGTTCAGCTCTGGATAAGGACAAATACTTTTTTTTTTTTCTTATGAAGACTACAGAGAAAAAAAGTCTGTGTATACTTAAGTTGTATATATTTTTCTCCATTATATCCTTTGGTCAAATGGAAGATGTTACGTCTTCCTAGGAATCTGCTGTCACTGGAACTGCAGTCAAACTAAGTTATTTCTCTAGTTTTCAAGCATGAACATTCAGAAGGACACACTGGATACTTTATCTGTCTGAGTATATTGCCAACTATCTGTTGGAAATGAAACTACAGGGAGAGTATGCACCTAGCATGATTTGGCCCTGAAATGACATGAAGAGCCAACAACTGGTCCATAACACAGCCAGTGCCAGTCTTTCCAACAAGAACAGTGTGTTAACGACATACCTTTCATGAAGGGTTTTCAAAGTGCTTTCTTAAAATTCATTAACTGAGCCACTCACCACTTAACATGATCAGGTTGGACTAGGATTATTACTTCAGTACTGAAATACAACTGCTATGGTGATAGCATGGGGGAAATGCATGAGGCCTTAATCCTGCCTCAGTGATGACAGTGAGCTGCAACTGTGTTCTCCTGGAAATAGCTCAGATTTAGGGACTGTCTGTAACCTTCTCAAGGGCCTCAGTTCTCAAAGTCTGCTCTCAGCTCTGGGAAAAGTGGATAAAGCTTACTGAGTTGGCACTTTTCCAGACATGAAGACAGTTTTAATTTCTTCTGGGGGAAAAAAAAAACAAACCACAAAGTCTTTAAAGCTGGTGCTGGAAACCCCTACCAGTGAGTTCCTGCTTGGGAAGTACCCATAAATCTTTGACTTAATCCAAACCTTATCTGCAAAAACTGTTTGACAATGACAGAAGTTGCCATATTTGCAAGTTTGCAAACACAACAAATGAAAACTTGCTATTATAAGTTATCCTGATTTTTTTTCCTGAATAAGAATAATGAAAATGATGTACAGAAAAATTGCCACAGTTTTCTGAAGGTCAGGGGAGATTTACTAAAATGCATAAATAGTTGCTTTTTCTGTGCAAAAAATTCTGTTCAAAATGCCTAAATGCCAGTTCTGACATGTATTATCCCAAAGGCAAAGCAGGGCCGGACAAAGTTTTCTCCAGGAAGAGAGTTGTCTCATTTGGTTGATTTCAATTAACAGCTTCCTTGAAACATTGTTGACCTTTCTGGCATGGTACACTTTCAAGTAAAATGCAGGATGCCAGTCTAATCCACTCAGTTCCAGAACAGTTTAACCAATACCCGTAGGACACACATCCTGTGACTTGACTTAATCTTATGATCAGGGGAGTGTCACTTGATGTGTTAGGTGCTGAAGATTTAGGAGGCTCTTGATCTTTTTCACAACTATAAGACTTCCTTGTTCTCAGAACAAAAAGAATGATGATAACGAAAAGTGATCTTTTTTTTTTTTTTGGTGTTTTGTTCGTTTAATGAACACAAAGCAAATGAGATCTAGCAGTAATTACACTCACAGAAAAACATATTTCAAAATTAAGGATTTTAAGAAGTCTCTTTTCAAAACGAGCTTGATGATGTTCCAGAAGAAAACAGTTACTGATTTCTGCTGTGTTTCATTCATAAGCATAGTTGCACAATGAGCTGAGCATTTCTACAAGTAGTATAGAGAATTGTTGTTGCTTGTCACGATTTCTGCTATTCTAAGTGGCTAACTGCTCTCCAGGAGTAATGTTTCCCCTGATGTTACTTCAAATTATAATTTTTGTAGGGAAATATTAGAACTTTATTTCATTCAGCCACTACAACTGGTGAACTTCTTGTAAATTTCTAAATCTTTTTTTTTGAGATATCTGATAACATAAAAATAATGCTACTTTTGCAATGAATAAGTAAACAGCTCTCACTACCTCTGTGATTCTGAAGAGCATTCTATTAAGTATAAATGTGTGTATTTTGCTGTACAGATGCCTCTACATAAATGAAATATTTTGGCTATTATTCAGGAATTCAGCCTAAATCCAGGAATTCTCCTGGATATGTTGTTCCTTCAACATATCACTTGCTTTGTTATCTCAAAATTTTACAGCTGTTGGGAAAACGAAACAAATGAAAAAAAGATGTCTTTTTCTTGTGTGTGTCAGTTTCTTATTCTAAAATTCAAAGTAGATGCTCAAATAAGCATTGTAGTATGCACCATTCCCAAAGTCGGTGAGTGTTTGTCTCGGGAAATGCACATCTTCTCCTGGTTTTCAGAATGGGTGGGACACAAAGACCTCTGCCCTCCGAGTGTCAGAAACAGAGGATTAGGGTCCTTCACTACCTCAAATCCTTCTGAAAACTGGGGACATATATGTATGTATGCATCTTTAGTCTCTTTCAGTCTGAGTGGTGTATTTTTAGAGTAAGAAATTACATTTATGGGATTACATCATTAATGAGCAGTCTATTGACTACTTTCAACTAATTTCAAGAGTCAGGTCATGTCTCAAAGACCTAAATTGCTATTACAGGTTTGAGCAATGAATGACCCATGGCAAAAGGCATAGGTAGAACAAAGCCGAAGAAACCCATCCAGAAAGGTTGAGTTGCAAAATTCTAACACAACAAAGCAAAAGGTGAAATCTGAATTACCTATTTTACTTTAACATAGGGACTTTTAACTACAAAGCTGACATCTTCATAAATCACATCTGTCAAACTGTTAATTTTGATTAAATGATTTCAAATACCTTTTTAAAGGTCAAGGTTTCAGGTTTTTTTTTCCTCACATTTATTTAGAGACGTTATTTCATTATTGATAAAAACACAGTGATCTGACTTTGCAAATTAATCTTAAATATAAAAGTAATCTTTCTTGGAAAAAGCTTCTTCTAAAAGGCAGTCTGTATAGCTGTTTTCTCATTTTAATGGTAATCAGGTACATAAGAAATCTCTGATTTTTTTCCAAGCTTCATTATAACACTGAGTCTACTCGTAATAGACCTTGTAATGGTTTACTCATTCACTCATTCACTCATTCATTCATTCATCCATTCATCTGCTCATACGACAGCAGTCATGTGGCTTGGACCACATTTGTTCTAGTAGTAGCACATAACCTCAATGATTAAAGAAAGTTATTTTGTTTTCTTAGGCACCTTTCAGGAAGTCTTTCAATTTCTATATTATTTTGAGATCTATATCTGCAATCTGAACTCCTGTTGATGTTAGCAGGCATTCAGAATTCCCAAAGTGGTTATATTATAGACTGTGTTTTATTTTATATATCCTCAAAAAGTCAAACCCTATTTCTCCCAAAGGCCAGTTTCAATTTTTGCATGGTTTGACCCAGGAAATAGTGTTTTCTGTATACCTAAGGAGGTTGGTTTGCTTACATTCGAGAGGCCAAGGTATAGCTGTATACGGCACTGATACATTTACCTTCATCTGCTAATACAGATGCAATACTTCAAGTTTGATGCTATTTTTGGTAATGTTTAGCTATGTCTGATCAGTGCTGTGTAGAGACTTGAAACAAGGGTGAATCCCAGAAGAGCTGCATTGGCATAATTATATGGCCAGCACAGCATTTGTGTCGGTACAACTACGAGGCTTCTGATTTAAGACCTAAGTGCTTGGGTGGCACTAACAGGGGTATCTTCGTGTGTCCCAGCATAGTACAATGTAAGTATAACTCCTTCACTTCTGATATGTCTGTACGTAGTCTCAGCACAAACACATTACCTAAACAATTTTAACAGTAATAAAAATATTAAAAATGTCTCCTTCAAAAAGTAGATATTAAGACATGATTGCATGCCAGAATTGAACTCACTCATGCAACCCTTTGGCAAGTGTGAATGATGCTCTGTGTTTCGTTAAGCAATCACCATTATTTCATAAGGTCTTTGCCCCACTCATTTTCCGACAAATAGACATCTGGGGAATTTGAGTGACAGAGAGTGTTCATTATAATGAAAATCTTCAGAGAATTCTGCTGTTAGTTTTCAAGATTCCGTTAAACATACGTTTTGTAATTACACAATACAGATAAGATAAATTTAGCAGTTTATTGGATAGGAAAATGTATGTTCTTGCAAATATGATGATACCATCCTTTGGACTCTGCTCAGATGCATGGCTTTTCAGTAAAGACATTTAAGACAAGCAGACTTTTTTGCATTTTTCTCTATTTTTGGGGAGTTTGGGATAGTTGAACTATATGAGCTGAAAAAACCCCACCCAAAAATAGTCTGAGGAAAAAACTTTTCCTAGTAAATTTGGGAAAACTATAAAAATGAGCATGGAATCTTACAGTATAACATTCTGGGTAAACTGATTACCCAAAACAACAATGTGATGAAATTGTGACTACTTGATCATGTATAGGTAGAGTTCTTGTTTTGTATAAAAGCTACTGTAAGTGGTTTAACTATGCTATTCAAAAATTTACAAGTTGTATGTAGGGCTGTGAAGAAATCTTCCTAGTTTGTTACATTTTCTGTTATGTTTTGTGTAATAGAACTTTTTGTTCCATTAATAGTTTTGCAGAAACAAGTTGTTTTATATGGCGGTTTCTTAGTGGTTTCCTCATATCTTAGGCACATCACACTTCCGACTCTCCCCACTGAGTGTCTGCTTGCTGGCATTGCAGGATTGCAACAAAACCCAGTTGCAACAACTGGAATTTGACCTGTAACACACAGCTGCCCATTTCCTTTGAGAGATGGGAGCTTGATACTGGTTTTTTTTTGGCCAGGGGGTTGGGAGTGGCGATGGGGTGATGTCTCCTTTTCTTTTTTTTTTTTTTTCTGCTCCAAGGGAGGCATGTTTTTTGCTGGTGGAAACAGTGTTTGACCTTTACGACAGGAACTCACAAACCTGTGCTGGCCAGAGGCCAGCGCTCTTGGTCCAGCACAGAGGGCAGCTGCCAGGATGCTGGTGGAGAGGAAATGACTTGATCACGCTGCTTCCAAAGTGCTACGCCGACCGCCGGGTTGCTCCTTCGTCAGGTCACCTTGTTGTAGCAGGGCCAAATCATGCTGGGTGCTGAGCTCACTGGCTTTCCAGCACCCTGCTGCCTGGGACTGGCTAAACAATTGTCGCTGGCTATAGGAAGTATGATGCAATCTGTTAAGAATAGTAACCTGAAAATATCAGGAACTGGTTTTTTACTCCTTTTATATGTAAATGTCAGCGATGATGAAGGGAAAGAGGTCAACGATGCCAAGGAGAGTGTCAAGCAGTTGTCTTAAAACACAAAACAAAACAATTTCAACAAGTTGAGTACAGTTTTTGCTTGTATGACAACAATTTCTGAGGCTGGGATTTATTGCGTAAATTCAAAACAACTCTGTCATGAGTGCACTGAAATGACACTCCCAGCACAGGTGATGTGCAGCTTCTACCCGTGTGTCCGATGCATCTGACTGGCTGATCAGAAATGTAGTAGGTATATTAGGCTTAATTTGCCAGACCAACAGGATTTCCTATAAACTCCTTTCCATGAGGCTGGGAACAAGCTCTGGCTTGTGCCCATCTCTTGTCACAGCTTTATCAGAAAAGCAGCTGACAAAGAGAGAACGGGCCCTGATTGGTGGGTCTAATATTAAAACTATCTTGTTAACATTAGACAGAAAAAATCTTCTTTGAATGGCTTCGAGAAAGTTGTTATTCTGGAGTTATGCTTGCTCAGACCTGCATAGAGCAAGGAAAAAGCAGTGCAATAGGACAAAAAGATGGACTGTGCAGTGACTCTCCTGTTTCATAATTTGGACCACTCATTGCACCACAAAGTGGAAAAATCTTGAGGCCTGGAGGCAAATCTGCCCTTGGTCACATCGACATTGGGAACACGGGGAATTCCCCAAAGCACTAACACTGCAGCAACGTGCTGTGCAGATGGTGGAACGTAAGAGCTACTCCTGCGGTGCCAGCTTCACACCTTTTCTGACCCTGCGTGAAACTCAGCTATCCCAATTCTTTTTGCAATGCCAGGTCTCATTTGCAATATGCAGTTATGGAACCTTTTGCTGCTATGGTTTGGCTAGAGCTTGTAGTCTTGCAAAATCAGGAGAGCTCCCACCAAACCATCAGAAATAAAGCCACTTGAAGGATTCCCCTCAAATGAAACATTTCACACTAAAGCAGAATGAAGTAACATCACTTGTGCGTTGCTGGCTCCCCACATCCACAGCACACACACACACACACTTTATGACTCAGCAACTGTGCTGAAAAAGACCCATTATCTGTGCTGCTCTAGAATTTAGACCGAGACCCACAAAGGACTGAGGGTACATCCATGTGTGCACGGCAGGCAGACACAAGCAACCTCTGTCCACACTCTAAGCTCACAAAAAGCCCACGTGACTGCAGTTTAGTGAGTCACTGAACCTCAACTAACGTGCTCTGCTGAGACGAGCAAACACATATTCTAACTGCAGGGCAAAACATTTAAAAATGTGTTTACTGCTGTCACATTTCTTGGTATCCAAACAACTATTTATCGGTACCATTTTGTAGTAGAGTCTAGAGGCCCCTGGCTCTGCTGTGTTAAGCAGAAAGCAAAAATATGAGAAAGACATGGTCCCTACCCTTCACAGTTTGTGATCTAAGCAAAAGGTAGAGACAGACAGCAGCTAGAATGGGTGAAACAAGCAGTTGTATTACATCATTAAGGTCATCTTTGGTTTGAGCAAAATGGTGCCTGCTTATCCCAGCATCTCCCAGCATTTTCTTTGGGATGATGCAAACTAAACCTTTTCAGGGTTTAAAGTCATACATAAAACATTGATGTGGGTAGGCAAAGCACTAAGAACAACACTCCCTTTTTGGCCTTGGTAATTAGAACTTACTCATACTTGCTTTAACATAGCCTTAGTGGAATTGGAAAGAAAAATTTAATGTGTATGGTATGTGCACTTCCAAGACGGTACAGCAGATTGTAAAAGCTGCATCATCAAAGCTTTTCTGAAGCAGAACTAACCTTTCCCCTTTATGCCTTAGTGTCTTGTTACACATATGTTATGTTACATATTAACTGGAGTCGTGGGTGATTATGGAAAGCTGCTATCCTCTGTGTCAAAAGAGTGGCTGTTTGTGGGATGATGCCTGAAGCTACTCATAGAGCTCATTATAACCCAGTGAGAATATAATTTTTTTTTCAAACCGATGGGTATTCTTGTGCTTACAGCTAAATGGTCTCAGTAAATATAGTGAACAGTGGTTCACTCAACAGCTAGTTAGGACTGGGTAATTCCAGACGGTCAGTGCTCAATACTTTCCTGAAACAGGCCTCTCAGTGAAAGCCTTGAAAAGCCCCAGACAATCAAATCACAAGTTAATTTAAAAAACCTCCACCTAATTGAACATACATTTTATTGCATCCTTTAAAATAAAGGCAGCAGTAAATGATCATATGCTTCGAAGTTGCTTGGATATTACAGGGATAAGCTCCTGCATACTTATCTCCAACACTTGCTTCTCCAGTGCCCTCTAATCCTGAGTAGACATCTGCTTTATTGCTCTCTTTTTAGAGCTCACAGCACCATCGCACAACCAATCCAGCTTGGATCCCATGCAGCTCGATAATAGTTGTTTTGCGACGTTGTCACTGGGGGAGGCATTCCTCAGTAATGACTCCAGGACTGAGTCTGAGGGAAATCCTTGCTCAGAAGTAAATCTGAGATAGTCTCAATTCTGTACCTAATTCTATCTATAAATCTTGTTATTTATCCCTTGATACAAAGTATTACTTTGCTTTTAGCTGCTTCAGGATTAAGCTGCATACATTTTCAGGACTTGACAATAGAGCTGGTTTGAAATGAAAGTTTTTGCTTTTTTTTTGTGGGTATGGCCAGTGAAAGAGCTTTTTCTTCTTTCTTTAAAATTCAATTATTTTGAAATGGAAATTTCAAACTGAAAATCATCATGCACTGGAACATGTTGTCTGGAGAGGCTGTACAATCTCCATCCTTGTGATCTTTTTAAAATAACCCACTGGCCATATTTCTGAATAACCTATTTCAAGATTTGAAATTAGCTCTGCTTTGAGCAAGGCCAGGACTAGATGACGTCCAGAGGTCTCTTCCAAAAAGAAGTATTTGGTGACCCTGTAGTGCTATCATTTGGCTCATGAACTTTTTGCAAACCTTCAGGTATGTTTGCACATTGCTGTGGATGTGGAACACAGATCTAAAACCAAAACCAGAGCTGACCTTTGCCAGTAAATCTACATGGCATAGGACATCATCTCACAGCCATACTGGCTCCAGTCCCAAAGCATTAGGGGCCCTACTTCTGATCCAAGCGACCACTCAAGGCTCCTTGAGAGCTTAATGTACAACTTATGATTTAAGGCACCATGCTGTAGGACAACTCTAGGCTTCCAAGAACCAGGGAGAAGCTGTCACAGCAAATACAGTCCAGATTATCTTTTGTTCTGTACCTCTTGTCCAGTGGTGCAAACGCCACTCTTTATGTTCAGTCTTCCCTGCATGCAAGCAGTCTGTGTTGTCAGATGTGACTTTATCATTATTCAGTCTGCTCACAGATCAAGGAAAACCTCAAGTTTGAAAGATGAATCTTTAAGAATGGCTGGGGAGTTCAAGAATTGTCACCTCATATCAGTATTGACAGAGGATACTTGCTAACAGAGTTACAGTGATTGAAAACATGGTTTTTGGTTTTAGCTTACTGTAAAAGGTACTGCATGTAATCAAGCCATTTTGTGCTAATAGTATTCCGTATCATAGCAGGACTAGTTTAGGATGTTATAAAGCTACTGGCGAAAGCATGAAGTGGGATTTGGAAAGGTAAAAGAATTGTCCTGATAATTTTTCCCAACCTCTAAAGAAGCAAATGCCCTCCCACTGTTTCTAGTTGCTTCTCATGTAGGCACATCCTGGATAAGGATGCTGGAGAGGCATCCCAAGAACTGGGCATGGAGAACTCCAAGTCCTGTTAACATCCATTCAGGCTCCACTTAAGCCAACAGGAACCAAAATCACTCACCACTTTAATTTTTGATACCTCACAGTTTTGGGCCCTGTGTAACATCATGTATTACGTTACCTTGCTGTCAGGAAGCACTTAAATTCCTACTGATTTCAAGGAATAACCAGCAAGTCATAACCAGGAAATAGAGATACACAAAGGATTTGAAGAATCTGTTTTATTTTCCTACAACCACAAAAAGACCTCATAACACAAATTTGTAAAGAAGCCTGTCTACTCACCACATGTATTTAATACCGGTATTTGAAGACTATTCTACACATAATTTACAAAGAGCCTTTGTTTACTGAATTTTTATAGGAATCAAGCTAGCTGCCTTATGTTGGTTTTACCTAGGATCACAGAAGCTGTGGTGCAAGCAATTGACTAGCACAAGAAACAGAATTCATCCCATCTAACTTTTCTCATTCAGAAGTTTGACATCTCAGTCATCTGTGTTACTCACTGGGGCCTTCTTCATATTCTGTGCAAAGAAGGCATCTGAACTTGGCAGAATAAATATTTCTCTGCAAGTACCTCCTTCTCTTCACTGACTACACAGAAAGAGTTGACTGAAACCGGTATCTGATGTTTAATTCAGTGGAAAATCACTTAAGTTTGTGTGTGCATTATCTGAATATGATCAGATGAAGAAGTATACAAAATAAGCTAAAGAAGATTTGGATATGTAAAGGGATTTATTTTTCAATTTATTAAAATATTGAACTCTCTACATTAATCTGAGTTGAATGGCTATATTTTTTTCAACATGTAGTGGAAAACAGCAGTGCAGTTTCTAGAGTTATTGTTATTTTAGGAGACAGCGAGAGCTGAGTGTCCCCAGTAACTCTCAAGATAAGCCCTTTAAAGTAGTTATTTAAGACATAAGGTTCAGGAGGTTTCTATGGAGATGGCTCTTTTTGTGTAGGTGTATCAAAACAAGCATTTGCATCAAAGGAGAGTTCTGGAAAATGGTTGTTACAAATTCTGGGTTTTTCAGTCTGTAGTTTGTCATATACTGTAATGTAAGATCCCTGATCTAAATATTGAAGCCAAAAGGAGTAGTAGGGTTTCACAACCTATGCAAATCAGATGATGCAGATTAAATCCAATCCTATGAAATCCTGCCTTACAACAGAAATACCTTCACTCTACTTAAGTCCCAGATGACAATCCACAGTATGGCTGCTGCTGTCTCCTCACTACACCAATATATGTCTCAGGTCCTTCCTTCCCGTTTCTTGCAGCAGGTACCATGCAGCACTCAGGCTTGCTCCAAACCACCCCACTTGGCGACACAGGTGCTCATGTCCTGTCCAAATTCTGTGACAGTTTTGGTAAACTGTTTAAATCCTACCTAACATGGAAAACCTCCCAGTGTCACTGGGAGCCAAGCTTCTGGCCTGCATGGCAGGGTGAGAGCAGGGATGCCCCTTGGCATCCCCAGCAGCCCACAGCATCTCAGACCTGAGGCACCCCTTTTCCTGATATAAGCCACAATTATGAAAATACAGGTGGTCAGGGAACTGCCTGACAGGGATCTAGTGCTTGGTGGGTGCTGCTGTGCCCTCCAGCACCAGGCATGGGTGGGGGTGGAGCTCTGAGAAACACCCTCTTCTCCCCTTAGCAGTAAGTTCAGATGTTTCTTTCTCCCTGGCAGAGATCCTCTATGCTTTTTCTGCTTGCATCTTTGGCTTTTTTTTATCTTGCTTCTCAAAGATCTTCTGCTCCTTTTCCCACTTTTGAGCTCAGATCTTTGCAAAAGTGCAACTAGGAAATTTCCTTTGCTTTTGAGTGCCTGCAAATATCTTTCTTTGGGATGGTGTGACATGGATGGGGGCATGCTTGGGATTAAGACCTCTACTGGTTAAGTTCTCTGAGCCCACTCAGAAACTTAAATATTTGAACAACTATCTTAACGAAGGGCAAGGGGTAACACCCCTCTGTTTTTCAGAAAAGAAAATGTTTTCAGGCTGCGATGTTTTTCTAAACCCTATTAACCATACCTTCTAGTGAAGTTAGATAGCTTGCAGATTAAAGTTCAAGAAAGTGTATTTGCTGACCCCATGAATATATGAACATACCCTAAGGTATTGATTTGCTGTCATCAGCCACTGAAAACCAGAAAAGCATTTTACTTTAAACATAGTAGAGGTTTAACAACTTGCTATACCTTTAGACCTCCTCCCCTAGTTAAAAATTAACTGCTGTAGTTAACAAATGTTTATCAGCTAGCATCAAGTTCACTTTGCTGATTCTCCACATATTCAAATAGAATTGACATCTGAAACACAACTATTTCAGCTCACATGATTACAGACACCTACCAGATCAGATAGGTTCAGCTTTCACTGTTCACTGCCACTAGGCTAAGATTTACCCTTGACCCACATTTTTCGGCTGCTCACATAGAAAAGAAATGGGTAGATTATAGTAGGAATTCAAAACAGGGCTATGTACATATGGTGAAATGAATATGTAAGACTTTGTGGCAGTGAAAAAAGGTAGAAAATCTGTATATCAGGACCATCATATGAAGAACTTAAAGCAAGTACTAAATATTTTGCATATACACAGATGCCATAGTAAACATACTCCAAAGATCACTAAGGGAAGTAGTTAATTAGATGTTCAATAAGAACATCTTGTACACTTTACTGGAAGAACATTACACTGTCTGGAAGAACAATCTGAAGGAATGATTAATACTATCACTGGCTTCTCTGAAGAATTATAGTAGGTGTCTAATTTTATTTAGCTAAAATGGCATATACTGTATCTAGACTGTATGAAAGATAATATAAAGAAAAGAATGTTGTATATATAGAGGGAAAAAAAGGAGTATTAATTACAAGTGAAAACATGTATTATAATGGATAAGAAGCACTTGAAACACATCAACAGTTTTTGATAGCAAAGGTTTTCTGGATTTTATAGTAATCATTAAAGGATGTTACACAGCAATATGTAGAATACCTGTTTCTTTCATATCCCAAATCAGAGCTGTGGAGATTATTGCAGTAACTATAACGTGTTTTCCAGTGTGAAATAAATAAGCCTTAAGAGTCCCGTTATTTCATCTCTCTGTGTGGGGATTTATGCACATCCTACCATTAATAGAGATAAGACTTATGTATGCAAATCCTAAGATGGCACGTGGAGAATAGGCCGGTAAATTTTGCAGAATGGCTATTAGCCTGAAATTATAGGGAAAACACAAAAAGGAACTATCTTGTAAGAAATTAAGTATTCCAGGCTTGATCTTTAGGCACACAGCAGAGCAGATGGAAAAAAGTATAAATTGTAAGATTAAGATGTAAAACAGTGCAACAGAGAATGTTTCTCCCTGTACTCCTGTCACGGGCAGGCAGTGCCAAAGTGCACTGCAGATATTAACTGAAGCATGTTAATCTGAGAGTGGGCTAAGAGTGGGAACAAAGGGCTATATTCAGATGATGTGCCATCATAGGTACCTGATTTAGGAGCTGGAAATGTTCTGGGATTTTAGGTCAGGAGGGTGATAAATTAACTAAGCTTTTCTTGCCTAGGGCTGGCACACCCTAGTTTCCTGCAAAAGAGATGGGGAAGCACAAATATACTAATATTAGGTAGCCCTGTTCCTCCTCATATATTGCAGGATATAGTTTCCGTCTATGGAAAGCAATGTTACAGAAAAAATACAGAGGAATAAAGATAAATGTGTTAATCACCCCCATTTCTGTAGGGCCTATTCCCCAGAGCAGTTCATGGGGCTCAGGATTCCCAGTATCACCGTGGGTTTTTGGTACATGTTGCTTTTCTTGTGCAGTCTCTACTGCTGCTGGGCTTTGCTATTCTTGATTTGTGGGTAACCGGATATCAGAATCCTTCTATACTTCTTTTCTCTTTTATTTTCCCCCTCTGGGTTTGAGCTATGACTGAGATCCTTCATCTTATTTTTACTTTTAAGGTAGCTTTACATTGAAGACCCTGCCTGTGACTCAAACTCTGCGTGCCGTATCTTTTGTGCGTGCCTTAGATATTTTCCAAGAGATGATGTGACACTCTTTATTCACCTGCAATTATACACAAAGCTGAGCAGATATTGCGTGTGCCTTTCTTGACGATAAGATAGTAGCTGATACCAAAAAGCATCTCTGCCACCTTCTCCTTTATTAATTATGGGTTTATGTAATTAATGTAAATAATGTTGATTCTGTACATCATGTAATTACAGTAATTGTTAATCATACCATCTGGAGATCTACTGAATGTAAAAAAACATATGGTGACTTTGTTTTCCTGAACAAGCAAATAATTTTAAACAATATATAATGTTTAGACAACCTGTGATTTAGGGAGGGTGGGAATGTTGTTGGGTTCTAGGCAATTTCATTGAAGTTCCTCTTCTGTTCTGAAAATGAAACCTGAGAAAACACAATAGCCCTGCTAGCTTTTCTATCATCATGTCAGTAAAAGAATCAATCTCATAATAGACCACAGGGCTCACTGGCGGGTACTAGAGCTCATTTGTACTGGGAATGGTACAAAAAAGTGACAAAAGGGAAGTCCTTGGTCCTGAAAACCTAAATGGATTTTTTTATATGCAACACAGCTGAGCAGAGTGGTTAATAGTTTCAGTAGCTCTTCATCCCTCTAGTATATAACATTAGTTAATATTTATTTTAAAAGTAATAATTTTATTTGGCAAGTGACAATGGCCTTTCCAGTTTTCATTCAGCAAGAATAATTTCCAAGTTCAGATAATATCTGCTTCCCTACTGCTTGTGCTAATGGAGAATGCTCCTTCTGTCGTTTTGAGCTATGAAATTTAATTGCCCAGAGTGGCTGATACTTATTTTCAACAGATGCTGAACAAACTCTTTAAAATGCTATAATTGCATACACAAGAATCCTTAATTTAATGTATGCCTTGTGGCATTAAAAATGTAAGTGTATGCAAGGGAGATAAAAAGCTCACGGGTCTTCTGAAGCATCTTCGTTTGGGGAGGGGCACATCTTGTGCTTTATTCTGCTCTCACGTTTATTATAGACAGAAATAAAGTACTTCATTTACATGCACTACTCCTTTGTACGGGAAGCAGTGAAAGGTGGTCTCACCTCTTTCTTTCTTTCATAGACTGCGTTTTCACGGAATCTGAACACCTGACTGCCACATCTCATCTTCGGTAGTCACTGTGTAGTGTTTGCTTGTGTGACAAGGACGAGATATTTTCTCCCTAGAGGTATTTTAATTTCATAATTTGTAGCTCAATATTCAAGTGAACTTTTTTCTCTGAAAGGGAAAAGTCTTTGAGTACAGTCTCGTATCGTCTATTTGTCGACTTGCTCAACTTCCCATCATGTATTGTGCAGTTGATCTATGTGAATGTTTTTACTATATCATACAAATATTATGACAACATCTTTACAAGAAAGCATTCAGAAATTATTTATTATATTAGATAATGCATTGATTTTTGGGTGGTGGCCAGGGATTGCATCCCTTCCTCTCCTTCACACTCCCTGGAGGGATCCCAAAGTTAATGACTCCCACCAGGCCGGTTGAGGTTCCCTAAACTTGAAGAAAAATCAAGCAAAGCTCAGCATGGAAAAGTTATAACAGAAAATAGTACGATACTGTAGCAAGTAGTGGTTTTAACCATTTGACTATTAGATAAATCAATCAAAACATTTATACTACAGTTAGCAATCTTGGATAGGAAGCAGTTTATGCCAAGTATCAGGACCTGACAGCTGAGACGTGCCTTCTATCCCGTGAATCAAAGAATTGAGAACTTCTGCCCTGAAGGGGTAGACAAAAGAAAAGTAGCTATCTGATATCAAAGGGTACTGTCTAGATTACAGCAGGAAGATACATCTACTGAAGTGCCGAAGCTCTCTAAATTAAAAAAAAAAAAAAAAAAAAAAAAAAAAAAAAAAAAGAGAAGCATTTAGCCTAGTCTGTGGAGGTGTGCCTTTCCCCATTTTACAGGTTGCAGAGTAATAGTTTAGCTACCTAGGCATACCCTCTTTCCAGTGATAGAGTCACTGACTTTACCTAACCTAGGTTATATAAATGTTGCCAGGGGATCCATTAAGTGTGCAGTGTAATTCCCAGCATTCACATAGAAGTATGCTGTTTTTCTCTTAGCTGTATGTTTGCTGTTGATGAACTCCAGCACTGAGGGACTTCCAGGGTAACAGCTCTAAAACTAACTTACAGGTTCAAGAAAGAGCCAAGTAAAGATTTCTTGCTTAGCAGAATTTCTGAAAATAGGGGACATCTTAGGCTGTTTTTGCTAATCAGCAGCCAGAAATTTCCTGTTGCCTTCCGTTTTGAAGAATCTTGATAGAAATCATCCCATGAGCTTGAGGGAAAATAAGACCCCAAAACCAAACAAACTCAGCAATAAGAATTTATTTGGAAGATGTTTTTCTTCTCCACCCTTCATAAAAAGTCCTAAGCTTTTGCATAGTTCAGTCTCTGATTCTTGAGATTCAGCAAGTCATCTGTTTTTAGGTTGTGCTGGAATGGTAAAGACAAGAGAAGTGGTGCACAGGGGCAGAGGGTTCATTTACATGTCGTTGTCACTTCTGAGCTGCTCTTTGGGGAATGACCTTGCAGAGCAAGCAGCATTTCCCCTGAACCAGTATGGAAGCATTACTGGATTAATATGGAAATGTAGGTTAAAAATGTTCTCTGTCATTGGGAATGTACAGGAATTACTTAGCTACTATCAAGGGATTGTGAATGAGTTTCAGGGCAATTGAACACTGAATTTCCTAGTGTATCACAATTACAGAAACAAATGTACTGTGAGTTGGAGAGCTCTTAAAATGTCATTAATTACTCCATCAAAGGTTTAATACTACTACTTGTGAGGATCATGTCTTTCCTCTCCCCTTTCCAGCAACCATCATTACATTTCCTTTATTCTTACAGCTCATATATTTGGATGTTTATTGTACTTATTTTCCATGCCTGAGGGTATAAAATACATTCTGGGATAAGGAGGGAAATGAGTGGAGGTAGGTAAATATAGAACTAGAAAGATGGTCATTATTACATAATGGTCCGGTTAAAAAAAATTTACTGAGCTGGAAATCAGACATTTCAATTCCCAGATCTTCCGCTGCCACCTACGAATGTATTTGTGTCCTTCACAACCATTTCTGCTTAAACGAGATCTCTTACCCTACATGAAGGAAAAGATTATTATACACCCCTGTCACAAGTAAGATAACTGTGAATTTGCTAAAAGTGTGCTGTCAAAACTGGGAAGAGACCCTTCAGTGCCAGTTTGCTTTGCAGTGGACTGATGAGCCTGTGCACATTCAGCTGGCTCAGCTCCACTTGAAAGTGGGGAAGGTATCTCCTCAAAACATGGTAGGTGGGTTGCTTGTGGTCATGTAAGTATTCCTTCACAGAGGTCCTAGAATTCAATAAATGTGTTAGATTTGAGCATTGCTTGAAAGAATTGATCTAGAGTAAAATGTCTAGTGTTGCTGAACTATCTGAAAGAATACCGAAAGCATCCATGCCAGCATCTATCTCTGTTCCTCTAGGCAACTAGAATCTCAAGTGCTTCTACTCGCACTAGGAATAAACACATTTCCACTATTATTTGGCATCATCTCAGAGCATCTTGTATTATTCTGTAGACATCCCTAGAAAGCTCTTTTCCTTAATTAGAAAAGGAAACATTTCAGACAGAAATGAACTACTGAACTATTTCAGGACTACTGAACATACTTAGCTTATATCCACTTGTGGTAGGGAAAGTATTGTGGAGTGCTTGCTATGGTTTAAACTTGGACCAATTTTCATGGAATTTTTTCACACAAAGGGTTTTAAAAGGGTTTTTAAAACTTTTTGGTTTTTTTAGGTTTGGGGTCTTTTTCTCCTTAATTTTCACTATTCTTTATTAACTGCTTGTTAAGCATGATTGCTCTAACCTCAGCCTTGAAACATTGAGGTACAATTCAGATAGATATTATAGTAATGGAATTATTAAAACTGGATAAGTGGGGTATGGTTGAACCAAAATTCTACATATCATAAAAACTTAAAAGAGTTTGTAAGCTTGAAAATCAAAAACAATTCCTAGTCATATTTAGTAAACCACTTCTAGCAACAGAAGGGACCAAGCCAACCTCCACTTTTTGCAGGAAATCTTCCAGGGAAAAGGAACCTCCTTTCTTCTGTCCTGGAACCAGGAGCTTGTTTGTCTCCACTGGTAGAGACAAACCACTCCAGAAATACCAGTAATTCCCACAATGTTAAGAAAACCACCCCCACCCCTCTTCATGTTATTTGTTGTCTGCATGGTAGCAGAGAGAGTGAGCAGGGAGAGAGGGAAGTTCCAATACAAGGTGGATGTGCTGGCCAGGAGTCTGCAGGCAGCAGTGTCTGGGCTGTGAGGATGGGTTGGCCACCGTGGCCATTAAATCATTGTTATCCTCTGCTGTGTGCGCTTGAAAGGGATTTGGGGTGTGGTCCTCCTGCCTTGTAGGATTTCCGCCTGCTCGTAGGCAGCTTGTTTAGCACGGGTTCCCTTGCAGCCATCAGGTGGCAGTCGCTTTCAGTTGTCCCTCCTGGCCTCCTTCGTATTCCAAACACTGGGCAAAAAGAGAGGTTAAAGACCGCATAGCCCTTCAGCTCCTAACATAAATCCAGTTTTGCAATAAAACTAAGACCGTAGCATAAAAGATAAGTTGGAGTTATTTAAGCTGTAGGGTGTGAGCCCAAGGTCTCCCCTGGGGGCCCATTCCAGGCTCTGAGTTCTGGGCAGCCGGTTTTGTTGTATAACTATGTCATCATCAGCTGAGTTTTGGTATTTTGTTTTCCAGAACTACTAGTGCAATAATAATGAGCCCAGTAGTAATCTTTGCAAAATCCCTTCTCATTGCCTGCTATATTGAAATAGAATGAAAACAAATTGGCAGCAGGCATCTAGAAAATTAGATATTAACTTTCAAAAGTGCATGCTAGTTTGCCCTGTAATAGCTGGGAACCAAGAACATTATGTTTCAGCACTGAACCTTTTTGTGGAATCAAAATATTCTCTCACTGTAGCCTGGTTCACATCTGCTGTGGGCTTTAATGTTGTTAACAATACTTGTGATTGCAGTAATAGAAATGAAGTCAGGGAAAAGCCCTCTTATTTGTATTCAGAACTCTAACAATGCAGTTAATCCTACTGCAATTATTCAGAAAAAAAAAAAAAGAACGGAACAAATCCGAGAAAAGAAAATTAATGTGAAAAAACCACTCCTCTGCATTTAATTAATGTTAAGGATGTGAAATGAACCCACATAAGCAAAGAGGTGCATGGCTGTGACAGAAAACTTGGATCAAAACCAGGATCTTCATAAAGACTATTATTATAGAAATAATGTATTTGACCACAGAGAAACCCAAAGGAAAAAAAATACTCCCTTTGACTATAAGGAGATTTAGGGCAAATTGGACAGCTGAGTCTGTTATTAAAGTGACTGTGGGATACAGGTTAGAGGTAGCAGCATCACTGGAAGGGAAGTTGCCTAATATCAGAGATTTGGAGTTGTTACTCTGCACTGTGCCTGTGAGTTCACAAATTTCATGAGGCAGTGCTCATGGGGCAGAGGTACTCTGGCCTCTTTGCTTTCTCATTCCCAATAAACCTGACAGAAAAGTGCAAATCATTTCCCCGCAAGAAGTAAAAGAGACAGTGTGCCCTCTTTCCCTGGTGTCAGCAAAGGGGGACCTGTCCATTTTATCACACATTTTCTATTTCCCATTTTTCTTTGAGCATTTTGGTAGGCTCCGTATCTCCTTTCTTTCACTGCTGCCTGACATGAAACTTTCTTGACCATTTTCTGCTTTTGATGTCGGTGGCTTGAGCTCCTGTCTGTTAGCTTCTCAGGAGCTTCAAATGAACTTTCTTTCCTGGATTTGCTCCTTCCTGTAATTCTTGTTGTCACACAAATATCTGTCCATCCTACTTTCTCTAGTCTCTTATTACTCATGATGTCCCTGTGATTTTTCCGGTGATTAGCATTGTGAGACTTCCTGAATGGGTTTCATCTCCCTTAAGTTATTTAGACATTAGATGTCTGTACCTGAACGGCTCACCCAGCTCCCTTTGGCAGCTACTCACAGGAAGAGACACTTGTACTGTGACTCATCTGACTTATTTTAGATCTCTTCATTGGGATGAAGTGCATTCTGGAAATGCCCATGCATCTTACTGAAAATAACAGGGCATTATACAAGTAAGTCAAATGAAGTTGTTGACATTGTAGCTGTGTAAAATGAGATAAGATGATAAGATGAATGCTTCTGATAAGATGGTAGATTTCTTCGGAAGGTAAGGCAGAGAAAACATATACCAAGAATTTATTCAAGACTTTTTTTAACTAAATCTTAAGTTAATTTCTGATAGTGATTAAAGAACCCAAATAAATTTTACACAGTACCTGATTTTTATTACAAACGTAAGTGTACTATCTTCAGACTATTAAGTAATGCTAAGAATGATTCAGAAGCACCAGCTGTCCTTATAAATTGGTTTGTCTCATGCTACCCATAAAAAAAATACTTTTAATCTTAATGACTGATAAAAATTGTAATTTAGCAGAAACTGTTAAAATAAGACAATAAGATTTGTAGAGGTAGGAACTTAATCTGTATATATTGTGAAACTATCTCCAGTCTTGTGCAATAAGATATTGACGTTATAAGCTGTCTAGAAACTACCTTACGGTGTTCTTTTTGATATATATGAGCATTTTGCAACACATTTTTTTGTTAAATTACATTATTTTATAATAAAACAGTTTCAGTTTTTAAGATAATCTCTTAAATCAGAGGTGTCAAACCATTGGGTTATATCATTGCTCACTACACATCAGGACACACGAGAGTGAATTTTATATCACGTAATGTTGTTATACATTTTCTAAAATCCCATGGAATGTAGCATTGCTTACTTCATAGTTATGTTGGTCATCTGAGTACTGGTTGATTCTGCAAATGTTAAGCTACACAGTTAATACCTTATAGATGCCTCTTCCGGCCTCCTGCAATGAACCACTGCCCTGTCACTGTGGACTCTTCAGCCCTGTTCACAAGTGAGGCTGGTGTTGACATCTTTCTGCTTTACCCCAGTTCACCTTGCTGAAAAGATTGTTGTGATCTGTCTGGTTCATCCATTTGACTCAACTCCCTTTCATTTCTGTCAGTGGCTTATGCTCCATTGGTGCATCTAATCACTCTTGCCTTGAGGTCTCCACAAAGTTCATCCCTTTCCTATGTGAGCATTCTCTTATTCTGCTCAGTTGTTCTTATGCCTGCTGCGGCACCAGTGATTCCATGTCCAGTTTTCTCTTCATTATTTTTTCTGTCTTCAGTTTGCACTGTCTCCCAAGCAAATCACTTCACCTGGGGTTCCTCACCTGTTGTGGCCTGCAGCTCGGTCCTCCTGCAAATTGGTTCTCAATACAGACATTTGCCAATATACCCACAAAATTCAACCAATTAAAAATTTCTTTATAGATGTGCAGGTAAAGGCATGTTATAAATTGACAATATAGAAAAAAAACCCAAACAAAGTGTGAAATATATCTTGTGTATATTTTTGCCTTTGTTCCCATTCTTAGTATGTTTATTTTTCTATAACAGTAAGAATTCACATACTGTGTTTATAAAAGCCTAAGACAACTGGTGTGCTACTGAAATATTGAAGATTGACAGAGATGTAGAGGTACAACCTATTAATGCTGATTGTGGTACAATCAGCATAGCACCATATGCACAAACCAGATGTTTTTGAAAGGCTGCAACTTTTTATCTTGAGTGTTTCTATGAAATCTGTTATTGTAGCATCTCCCAATTATACCTCATAATTTATAGCATATTTTTCTCTCTAATACCAAAGCAATTCAAATATGTGCTATTGTTCCTGTTTAGCAGATGGAGAAAAGAGAATAGAGAAACCAAGATCCAATAAAGAACACTGATACCCAAAGGAGAATGCAGTTGAGGTGCCTAGCTATTAAAAACAAACTCAAATCCACATTTGATAAACTTTACTCACTATAAACATTGTAACTGGCTGCTCCTTGCAATTCTCAGTCAAAACCCCTCAAAATAAGGATTATTTCTAGATTTATATCTCAGAATTTAGTGCACAGTATCTTATTAAAGATGTTACCCAAGAACCACTATGAACACAGAATATTCAAATTTTGTATGCTTGTAAGTGTGAAAAAACTCAGAATAACAGTAATTAAGCAAGTTAAAAAAATTAACAATTAAAAACTTGTTAAAAGGAATAATGAGCTAAAAGGTTAAAATTCTTATATTTTCACACTACCTTAGAAGCTCAGAGAATACACACTACTCATCAAAAGCACTTGTAAAAGAACAGTGCTCTGCAATCTTTCTCCCCTAAACTAGTGACAGAACAGCAGAAGGCAGAGGTTTATTAGGAAAAAAAACCAACCAACCAAACAACCAAAACTCCTTCAGAACCAGAGTAAAGCTTTTCCCAGAAAGAAAAAGGGGCTGGTGGAGGGAAGGAGGGGAAGTATTTCAAACATTTCAGAAACTAAAAAGTCCACTAAAGGCAGGGTTCGTTGATGAATAAGACTGCAGTAGACAAAGAATCTAGACAACCCTATAGATAAAATATTAAATTTCTTTCGTGCATTAGTGGTCATTATAGGAAGGATTAAGGAGCCACCTATAGTGCAAATTTTCTTTATAGGTAGAAACCCCAAGGACTGTATTGGTGTGAACTGGCACTAGAAGACACTAATACCTTGCAATTTGATACCAAAACAATGACAAGTGACAAAATGAACAATCAGATGTTAAAAAGGGCTCTTCCTTGCTCCAGCAGGTCACTAAGTCTGATGGGCTTATCAGAAAAATTTCTAGATATTATAATATATAACAATTAGTAGACAAAAGGGTAAACATAATATATTGGGCAAGAATTAGAAGTTTTATAGAAGAGAGCAAAACTATGGTAATTCTCTGAAGGAGCCAAGGATTATTTGGATAATATTGATTCAAATTTATGAACTTGGAAAAGATAAACAGCATTAATGAAAGTAGTGAAATTGAATTGTCATGGGATAAAAGGGTAAACCCTCTCCCAGTTTACTTGGTGACAGACAGGAAACAAAGGGTAGGGTGAATTATCATTTTTCACAGCAAGGAACCATCAGCACTCCAGGGATATGGATTCATAAGTGCTGTGGAAAGGTGTTGAGTTGAGAGGTGATTTTTTGTGTAATGATACAGAATTAATCAGGATGGTAAAAGCATAAGCTGGATGTGAGGAGTGACAGAACAGTCTCATGATATTGAGCAATGAAATGACAAATGAAACCAATGTCAATAAATGGAAAGTCATGCACTGAGAAAAAATACCCTTCACTGTTCATACACAGTGATGGACCCTAAATTAGCTATTGCCACTCTTGAAAGCAACCTTAAAGTCCCTGACTGTGTCTTCTGCAAGAAAAAAAAGTAGCAATTAAAGCAGGAATTACTGGGAAAAGAATGAGGAATTAAAAAACTTAGGTGGATGTGTAAATCCCTTGTACACCCATATCTGAACAATAAATTTGGTTCTGGATAATCCATTCCCGAAAGGCTGTAATGGCACTACAGAGCACAGAGAAGGGTGACAAGGATGAACTGTGCTACAGAACAGTTTCTATACAAGCAGACATTAAATAGATAGGACTGGAAAAGATGATTGAGGGGAAATGATGAATCCTGTAAATATAAAAAAGTTCAGTAAAATAAGTAAAAAAGAACTATTCAATGTTTCCTTTAGAATTAAGAAGGCAACCAATGCATTTATTAGGTACCAGTCTTGAAATAAATAATAGGAAATACATTTTCACACAGTAAAGCTGAAAAAGACATGGAGGAGAGTTCATTTATTAAACTGTGGCTACAGCTTCTGGTTCAGGAAGTCCTGAGGGTGCTGAACTGCAGAGGCTGGGATGCTATATATCAGAAAAAGGATCATTTGACTTGATCTATTTTCTATATTCTTTCCTTAACAATCTCTTAGGCTACCTTTATTCTAGGAAACTAGAGCCAGAGCAGAGACCCAAGTCCAGGGAACTTAGCTGTTTTGACAGAAGTTGTGCTATGCCACTGGTCTGAGAGGCCAAAAAGCATGACCTGGTTTCTTTTATTCACTGTTAGAAGCATGATCTCAATGGCCATGGTGAGAGTGGCAGGCAAGGCAGGTCTTTGGCCCAAGTAAGGCAATTATTCACTTGTAACATTGGTCTCCCTGTCTTTGCCCTGTACATTTTTAGAAACATCTTGAGGCTAGTTAAATCCTTTACATCTTTTAAACCCTTTACCTTTTTACAACTGTATCAAGCTCTTTGAAGTATGAGGTTATTTTTCCTTCTGCAGATTTTTGTTTTAGCTGTAAATTATGTGTCTAGTAAATCTAGTAAATAGTAAACTCTCTGCCTTTTTTTTTT
>VXBW01003118.1:211541-234481 GCA_013400375.1 Thinocorus orbignyianus | reverse complement strand
TTTTTTTTTTTTTTAAATTATGGTTAGATGTCTCAATCATGCTTGTATGAGAGATGCATTCTGGTGTAAAGGAAGTGAGATTTGTTCAGATATGGGTGATAATTTGCTTGGTTCAAATCCAGACTACAATAATTTGCATTTATGTCAGCCCAGAAACAAAACAAACTGCAGATCTCTCACATGGTTTTTGTTTCATTCCCACCCAAGCACTAGGGTAGCTCTAGAAATAGGAAAAAAACAAATGTTTGTTCCCACGCTATTGTTACAATAAAACAAAAGCTTCCAATCTTTGGAGGAATTTTGGAAAGCTATTACATTTCTTGTTGTACATGCTTGCTGCAGGTGTAAAAGTGTTTTTCTGAAGAAGCTTTTTGTACTCCTGTGACAGTAATTTTCACATGTTGGACCAACCCTCATAATTTCTCACAGGCGACTGTGCACATCTACTGTCACACTTTGAATCAACACATTTGTAAATTTTGCTGGTTTAAACAGTGCTCCTCAGGCTCACTCACAAATCGTCATGGTTTCATACCACAGCTTATCATACCACCCTATACAACATCCTATTGGATAAATTAATTTTAATTTTCCCAATGATGCAAGATAATCCCGGGAGCACTGTACTGAGTTAACCACAATTCAAGACTCTCAGCATTTAAGCTGATCACAGAGCCGTGTTTATTGTATGCAGAACTGGAAGACCACTTAGAGAGGCTCTCTAGACAGCAGATCATTTCTTACAGCTTGGTTTAAGAGCAAAGTCAGTGTGGGCTGAAGAGCTGTGTGCCTGCAGATATATAACATGCCTGGACTCACGTGCTTCTCTCTGGACAAAATTTGCTGGAGGCTGTTGTCTCTCCAGCCTTCCTTATCATTGCACAAATGTCACCTATCTATACTTGCTATTTCCCCAGTAAGAATTATTTTTTATCACAAGCCTATTTCTCTGATAGTGTATTGATTATGACATTATCCTGAGGCATGAAAGAAATAAATTTTTTTTTGCTTCTATATATGTGTCTCTGACTAAAACATCTGCAGGGCCTGACAAACATGCATATTTTTAAATACAGATTAGTCATATCTCTAGCTGAAATCAGAAGATTTCATAGATGCTTAATAGTTCTGAATAAAACAGGACAAGAGGTGAAGCTTTCACCTCTAACTTAGGCTTATTTGAAATACATTTATTTTCTGAAAAACGAGAGCATTGTAAAGATGCTGGTGATGCGAGTGATTTTGTCAGAAACTGTTCGTATGCTTTCAGAGAACAATGGTGAAGATACAGCAATGATAAGAAATGAAACAAGTATCAGAAGTGAGAATATAATCACGAATATTTAGATGATTATGTAACAATGTATGACTGAATTATTCTGAGAGCAGTCATCTGAGTACATGCTGAACTGAACAAGAACATTTCCTTTAAGAAATTATTACGAGGCTTTTACTATAACATAAATAACAATGTGGCACAAAGTGTTTGGATATGCCTTTAAAGGAGAGGAGATAAGCTGAGATAAGAAAGGAATTGGAAGAATTTCAGCTCAGGACAAGTTGTATTATTCTCAGACTCTAATGTTATACATGTGATTAGGGCTACATTATTAGAACAACATGAAGTTTTTTTGAAAGTCTACATTATGAGATTGCTGTTACATAAATTATAGCTGTTGGTCCAGGTAAATCTAGGAATTTGACCTTGACACATAACACAATTCTGATCCATTTATCTAATTAATATTTCCAATGAAACAGATTTGTTTGTAGCTAAATAGAGCATCAGCTTCTACGCTCACAAAGATTTATCTTTTAGGTAGTAAACCCAGTGTGATTCTCACATGCGTGAGCATGGCTCTGATATGCAAGTGGGAATTTTCCTGAGGTTTGCTCCAGCCCTGCAGGTTTGGGGCTCAGTCCAGATTGCACACCTTCTTGGGATATGTCTTGAGGGTGTGCATTGGTCAAATGAGTAAGAAGGTAAGAAATACTTTCTTTTTTTCTAAAAGCTTTGTCATTTTTTTGAATTGAGGGTTTATTTGGAACAGTTCATATCTGAGTTGTCTTGCTTACCCAGCTCAGAATTGTAAAGCACATAATACTATTTCTGATTTGGTGTTGTGTGACATGTTTTCAGAACAAAGAATTATAGTCACTTAACTGTTGCCTTTCCATAAACTTACAGAAACATGATTATTTCCAGTGATTGAAAGGCAACCTCAAAATAGCTCTGAGCATGGTTGAAGAAAAATTATTAAAAAAAGAAAAGTAATCAAACACCTATTGTCTAAAAGAGAGGCTGCCCAGTTGTGTATCTCTTCAGCACCACAAAACGGACCTAGCATAGACCGGACAGATGCTTGTGCTGCCATAGCCAAGTGAGCTTTAAAACTGGTGGTCTGCAAGGATGGCAGATGTGATAACGTGGGGTTTTTTTATTATGAAATGTTCCTGGGAATCTATGTAAGTGCTCAGGTGGCTAGCTACTCTCAGCTATGTCCCTTGTAGCAGCTATTCTCCTACATCGGACATTTAAATTGCTTTAGTTGACAAAACTATGGACACCTCAGTGGCAGTGCATCATAAGGGTTATAAACTCCATTTGGAAACTTTTGACAAGTACTCTCTAGCTCCTCTCTACTTATCTTACTGAAAACCAGAGAAAATAGATTCGTGACATGTTCCCTAAGAGAATCCTTAAGGGCATGTCCACGCTGAGTTCTCTCTGAAGTCAGAAACAGTGTGAGAACTATGAGAAGAAAGTGTCCATGGTGACCAGTTACATATTAAAAGGCTCTGACATAGAAGTTGAAGAACCTGGTGATGCTTAACCTGGGAAAACAGATGGGAGAAAATAATCTGCAAATATATAAAAAACCTCTCTAGAAAATCAAGGAATAAACTGGAAAATAAACATTGCCAAGTCTACCATGTCTAGGATGAGAAATAGTAAGTTTGAGCTGAAGTGGTGTTTAGGATATTAGCAACAGTTAATTGATGTAGTGAATTGCTTAGGGAAGTTATGGGATGTCTGTCACTGAACACTTTTAGGAACAGACTAGAAAATGTATGTCGGGAACTATTTGGACAGAGCTGATCCTGCCTTTGGGCAGAGAGATGAGCTGGATGACCTCTTGAGGTCCTTTCTGTTCTTATTTGCCATGATTTTATGACCGTGGCAGTCTGCCCAGACTGATTTGTTTGGGTGCAAGACCTTGCTAACATGATCGTGTTGCATTTCAAGGCTGAAATACTCCCTTCACTGAATTAATGAACCCACTCAGTGGTAGCTTGGGAGTCCCTGTACCAAACTCCAGTATGGCCAGCAGATCTGCTGTTTAGCATCAAATAACCCCCTTAGACATTCAAAAGGCACGCTCTGAAAAGCAGGTTGGTACAGCATCTATTGAGAACACCTTTGTGCTCACAGGGGTCAGCTAGGGAGATGGCTCTGTTAACCACTGTCAAACACCATCTGCAAGGGAGTCACACAAAGTGACACTTCTCTGTCCCAGGCATCACACATTCTTTCCATGGTCTGGTGCATGTGACCGCTTGCTTCGGTCTGTGACAGCCAGCATTACAGGGGGGTACAAGCAGCTGCAATAGGCTGTCCTCAGACTCTCCTTTTAGCTCCTTCTGTCAGGGCTTGTGCTTTAGGGGTTGTACACCTATGTGTTGAGTGCTGGTGACACATGGCTTTCTGCTTGCAAACCACAATCTGCCGTTCTCTATTATAGGGGTTGAATTCCCAACCTCACCACTTTGCCTTTGATAAGCAGTTAGCTTTGCTGTGTTATTTCTGGTCTACAGGGAATTCCTAGGGAATACTGCAAATACTGTGGTGATTTTGCCTGGTGTTAGCTGAAGTGAGTGAGAGGGTACAGTGTGCTGCTTTGCAAGGGAGAGAAAATTGGGTCATATTAAATCTAGTAGTTGTGTCAGCCATTCTTCATTTGACTTAACTGTAGAAAGCCATTGACCTCTGTTACAGAAGAGATAGCCAAAACATGGGCCACACGCACAGATAGTGTGTGAGCAAAGCTGTGGGCTCCCAGGGGTCCTCAGACCATAAGGATGGGGAATAGGGCTCCTGGTCTCTCAAATTCCCCCTACAAAAGCATCCTTTGGCTTCATATTAACAGTAGTAATCTATGACATGTAGTGCCTGGATCATAAGTGTTCCACTGGCTCTTGAATTACATACTTGGGAGCACTTGAGCCACTGTTTCTATGCCCAGGACAGGTGGATCAGCCAGCAGGGTAGATGTCCTTGCCCAAGGACAGTTTAATCATTTAAAACCCTGATTATTATAAGGAAGAAGTCAGGCAAATCTGCTGCTGCACCAAAGATCACAAGTTTTTGTAGTCTTTTGGTGCCCAGCCTTGCTCTGCAGTGCACAAGAAGAATTTAGGAGAAATATACTTGATTTGCATCATTATGATAACTTGTCTAACTTATCCCAAGAGAAATTGTGGGCAAGAAAGAAATCCATCATGGGGATTTCAAAGTATTGTGCGATACAGAACCTGTGTTGCCCTAGAGGACTGTTTCTGGAAGGAGAGGTAGTAAAGAGTAAGGCTGGTATTCATCTGATAAGACAAAGGACTTTGGATCACAAGATACCTTGAATCTCCTAGGAAAAACAAGACCCACGTATGAGTCTTTTAAACCTTTCAATAGAGATCTCTTGCTGTGCTAGTGAAACAACATTCAGATGTTACCATGAATTTCACAAGACAAAGATTTTGTTTTCTCTCTGTAGTTCATTTAAAGCTACCGAATTATGATTCATACAGAGACTGGCTATTTTTACTGTTAAAAGGACTAAAAGTGACATATGAGCTTCTTCCTACTAGAATTGAATTAACCTGAGTGCAGGATTTTAAGATCACATGTTTTTATTCTGGTTCTGAAGTTATTTTTGTTTTCAGAACAGCTCCCTAAATAATACTGGCAAATGCCAATACAGGTTTTCATGGCATAGCATATGCTGCTACCTTCTCTAATTCACAGTTTCCAAAGTTTCTTACAGATCCTGACACACATGCATGCGTGCACACAAACACAAATCTGCACATGTGTCTATGCAAAACAGTTGAAAGAAATAAAATGGGAAACACAAAATGGCGTGAAATCTGAAAAGTGAAAATAGATTAAGATGCTCTTAAAATGTGATTTTGCTCCAAACTTTACTGACAGAAATTTTCACTTTGTGAGAGTACTGTGGTTAAAAACACATTTTTTTCCTAAAAAAAAATAAATCAGGATTATTAATTTGTCACTGTATAATAACTTTAACCTTGGAACACTCTTCAGTTGAATAAAATTATTATAATGCAAATGTCTCTCAGCTCACAGTGCTGAGGATGGAAGGATACACACGTTGCCTTCTTCTCAGAATAGGGAATGAGCCCCTTGCTGTTTCCCTGCTTCTTTCCTCTGTTATTGTGGTCTAAAACGAAGCTGAAACACTTTTTTACTATTTCTCTGGGATGACGGAAATTTTTTTGTAGTTCTGTGAGTGACCACTAACTGTTGACACATGGTCCCAAGGTCAGCAACTCCATTCACAGGTATGAGGACAAGGACTTCAAACTGCTGCTACTCCTTCGCCAGGAAACATTCAGACCTTGTCAAAGTTGGCAGATGACTTAAATGTGATTTAAACTCATTTTTAGTTTTTGCTTACAGCTACTAAAGCATTTTTGTCCAAAATATGTTACTACACTCCTGGTTGCTGTTTTTCTAGGCTGCTCAGCTGGCCTATCTTACTGATCATGAGATGGATTGACAGTAATCTCTTGCTGGTTTCAACCAGATAGCAAGTCTGCATATCAGCGTGCTTTAGTAAATGGTTGCAGTGATGTCTAAAGGGACTTTGTATATTTATTTCTGGTTTTTACTGAGTAATATGTTGGTCACAATGAAATGCCCTCCTCCTACATTTTTTTTTTTGAGGTTTTAGTATGACATTTGTACTCTCTTCTACTAACAATTTCTTATCTTCACAGAATAACTCCTATTTAATACCATTTGCAAACTTGCAATCTTTTGATCTCCAATGAAACTACGCATGATTTCTTTATCCTTAGTCTTTTCAAGCTCATCTGCTGCATCAGAGGATCACATGTCATGTTTACTTCTCTTCTATTTCCCTGTGTGAATGTTATTGTAAGATACGCATTGTTTTGCCTATAGACAAACAGGCTAACTAGCCTTGTATCTGTGTAGCTACACTGCTGACAAGTACAGTCGATAAACACAGAAGCATTTTGCTCTGTCTTGTATTTAGACAATATAGTGGTCACAATAGACAATACCTACATAAAACGTCAACAAACTCCAAGCTCATGTGATCAGGTTTTCGGTTTGTCTTTGGTCAAACTTTGATTTAAGAGAAAACAAAGGTTCAGCTAAATCCCCACCTGGTATAAACTGATGTAGCTCCACTGAATTCAGTTTACACTTGCTGAGAATGTAGTCTTGTGTTTGCTGACTGGAAGTTAGCTCAAATATCTTATCCAGGCTAAGAGGGGTTAAAATGATAGCGTCTAGTCTGACCCAAACAGCTGAAGGTGTTGCTCTCAGCTACAGAAGGTTTTGCCCAAGTAGAGTATGAGGCAATGTCTCTCCCAGAGGTCCTAATTCACACCTGTGGGTGCTGCGGCATGGCTGCAATTTGTTCATCACTCTATTAGTTGTAATTGATTGCTGTTAAATTTAGATATTCAGCATACAACCCCTTCTAGACAGTCAAGAATAAAGGTCTTGCAACTTACATTACCAGTATCTGCCATATTATGGGTCACTTTGAATATAAGTTCCTACTAATTTAAAACAATTTTAATCACCAGAAAAGCTGGCATTAGATACTGTTTCTCATTCCAATTATTTTGCTAAAGGCTTCTTGCACATCCTTAATAGAGTAAAGGTAGCCCTTAAGAGTTTTGATGGATACCCATGTAATCTGCATACAAAGTGAAAAGTGAGTTCATGATAATTTGTCCACTTAAATCTATGAAAGACAGAAAACGGTTTTTTGCTTGGCTATGCACTTATTACTGCTATTTAGTATTAAGAAAAAAAAAGTTATACTTGTAAAGAGGCAAAGCGTTGCATTTTTAGATTGTTTATGTTTCTATTTGGCATAGTAAATGAAAACTTTTACATCAAAATTGTAGGAAAATAAACATCTCTGATACCCCAGGTTGCACAAGCCTCATAATATTATTGGTTGTTTCGTGACAGAACTATGTTTCGCATAGGACAGTAAATTACAGCTTATTAACGATTTGCCAATTTGCCTCCATAATGTAACATTTTTCCAAGCAGCGCTACTTCATCGGGCATCCCTGCTTTGGATTATTCATCCATTAGGTAACTCATGGATTCCTGCCAGCCCACTGGCTTCCCTGGAACCAGTCGTGTTTGCTAACCCTGGGCCTTTGGTTGTTTACAACCCCTTTAGCTTTGTATTGTTTGGAAATTCAGCGTGAACTGACCTATTCTAAATCAGCTAAGCAAACAGGAACAAATTTGACACTTCCCTCAAGAAAAAAATCCTGACAACAAACCCAAAAGCCAACTACTAGATACTACACTGTTATGTAACAATAACGTATATGCGAACTTCAGATTTTGTTATTTCTACTAGGTTTTACTTTATAGTGCATCCATTCCCATTCATCACAGCAGGAACATTTTGGGGCACAGTACGTTCAGCATAAACAGTGGCATAAAAGCTCTGTCATATTGCTAGATGCCAGAACCAGAACTAAATAATTTTTTTTGAAAACTTTGAGTTTCTAGCATTCTGCTTGCTCTGTTGTTCAATAGTCCCACACATAGGAAAACCAATTCATATTCTCAATGGGTGTGTTGTTATTCCACAAGAGAGCAAAATGCAGAAAGCCTGGACTGACAGAGGCACAGCCCTGAAAAAGGATGTGCTAGGGTTACCCTTTTCTGAGCCACAGCTAGAAAATTGCCCCTAACAGAAAGATTTTTAGCAAAGACACGTTGTTTCATCAATACATGCTATATGTTTCCAAGCTATACCACATTACATTGCAGAGCATCAGCAACTATATTTTATTAAATTTTACATAAACATCATAAACTACAGACCTTCCTCAGATAATTTACCATCTGTAATAATAATAAATGCAGTAGAAAACACTTCATTCTCCCATCTTAGTAATACATAAGTTCTTTGAGAGATTTTTGGACTCTGGGATGTCTGTTCCATTCAAATTGCCCTTTACTCTTCTCCCCTTCCTTTTACCTGCAAATCACTGTCCTTGCCTTTCCCCATACTGTGCATCAGCCACAACATTCATCTTGCCTCTCCCTGCCACAGCTCCTACTATGGACATTGCTCATTCCTAATTGTCCTTTATATCAGAGCCCTCATTTCTTGCCTTGTTTCTGCCTGGCAACAGACCCCCACCTTTACCACTGTTGATCTAATTACTTCTTCTAGATTGGCATTTGGCGGAAATATTCATGTCTTTAGCAGGATCGATTAACAGCACACCTCGGAGAACAGTGTTACTGCTTAAGGGGAGAACAATTTGTAGCTTATATAAATGGACAACTTCTGAACTGATTAAAGTGATCTGTAAAACTGTCAAACTAAGTGAATGCTCTAAAAGGCCTTTGTTCTTTTCCAAAAAAAACAAAGCCAAAAAAGAAAGTACTGTAGTTGGTAAAACTGATATTGAAATTCAAGAACTGGGCAGATTTCCTATGCTGTAGCAACTATGCATTTTTTAATTCCCTTTTGGCTTGATTTGTATTTATTATATCAAAGGAGTAGAATGTCCTTTTCATGATGACTTGGAGTCGGACGACTCAGAGGAAATCCCCTGTGATAAAATGATTCATTGGTGATGATTCAGTCAGGATTTGTCCCCTAAAGTCAGCAGTAGCCCAGTGCTGGGCAGATGGCAAGACCAACGGCTTGTATGGTAAAAAGCCAAGCCGCAGTCCCAAAAATTTCAAGCAATTAAAGAAGCCAAGGCAATTTTTATAAGAACAAGGATTTTACTAGGCATCAGCCATGTTTTGTCATTGTCATGTCTTAATGGTATTTTTCCCAGGATTTTCAATTCAATAAATGATAGGTTTTGCTAAAGACAAAACTATTAACAGGTTTTAAAATGGTATTTTGTTCTAAGCTAGAGGCAAGCAGCCAAAAAGTGTGGTGAAATTTGCTGGCTGAGCTAAATATCTAGGCCTCTTATTTGGGTGCTGGTTACACCGACTACAGCAGATACCCATGGAAGAAAGAACAGCAATCCAGTATATTAGAGAGGATCTGCATAACAGCAGATGACTATAACAGCATAATATGTCAGTCCCTCTGACGGGAATAATTTTGAAGAGAAGAGGCATTTGCATAGAGAAAATGGGTCACTGCAGTGTATTTTGATCAAAAATCTTACAGTTTTAGAACAAAGTCTACACATAGTTTCCAGTGAGTTCAGTAGAAACCAACCTTTCTCCTCTATTTACCGAGAAAACCCAGTTTAGTGTTCACGGCATGGGGCTTTTTCTAGGAAGAAAATTCATTGTTCAGGGGTAAAATATCCATTTATTTCTTGTATGCTAATTCATCACAGATAGTATTAAGCCTGCTTCAAAAACACCAGGGACAAAATTTTCTAGTATCTTCT
The DNA here is from genome assembly GCA_013400375.1 of Thinocorus orbignyianus. NCBI lineage: Eukaryota > Metazoa > Chordata > Aves > Ciconiiformes > Thinocoridae > Thinocorus > Thinocorus orbignyianus. The sequence goes on along the minus strand of VXBW01003118.1, from coordinate 224,797 downwards.
TTATAAAAGATGAGTTAAAATTTTTGGATCTGGTGCTCTGTGGAACGTAGTCATACAGAGGCGTGAAGAGGTCATTCAGACCAGTGGGCATATAATTAACCATTATCAATAATCTCTCACCTCTCCTTTATCTCCTTAAGTTTAGGTGGCTCTTCCTTCTGACTGCCAAAATATTTTGCATGCACATGTGTATATCCAAAAGAAAGCTAAGCCAGAAACTTGTAGATGAATTATTCAACTACGGTCTACCCCTAGTTAAAGTAGCAAAAGTTGCGTATGGAGTCTTGGCCACATCTCCCAAAACCGTTACCACACTGTGAAACTATGGGACTTTCACACACCAGGTTATATCTTCTGCAGTTGCTCCTAGCTTGGACAAAGCTGGAATGAGAGAAAAGGAGTTATGAGATGCCAGTAAATGTCAGTGTGAGTGAGCCAGCTAGTTCTGGCCTGAGCCAGAGCTTGTTTGAGCAGTCAGGTGATCTATACTATTGCCGTGTGCTTCTGGTAGGAACAGTGAGATCTTTTGAGGCAAAGATAGCTGGAATAGGCAATCCTTGCATACAGATGATTGGGTAAACATTTAGACCGGGGAACAGTGAAACACAATTTCAAATCACTTTGAAGGAACTGTGCTTTCATCTGACAATTTCAGAGACAAAAAACCTCTTAGCAATATGAAGAAGTGCATCCCTCAGAACAATGAATTCCTATTACTTTTGGCAAATTATGCCAAGCATCAAATTTATGGAATAAATTTTATTCCATAAAATTAGTTATAAGTTGGGTTTTTTTTGACATATGGGTCCAGATTCTGAATCCAAGTGCCCCTATAAATTTTGATCAAGATGTTGCTTTGAATGGATTTTTAAAAGTTCTCTGTCATTTCCCACTTCTCATACTGCTCCCAGCTCCACTCTCCGTCTAGCACATCCTGGTGCCACTCTGGTTTATTCTGGAGGACTTGAAGTGAAAGCCAAGCTAAATGTACCATAGGAGCACCAAAGTCACTTGAAACTACTCATGGGCACTTGCCTAGCTCCACAGAAGCCCTAATGTGGGTGCAGTTATCCACAGGCTAATTGCAGTCACCTTGGGCTGTGAAATGCTGACCTAACTTCTCGTGTGCACACCAATTTAAACAGCTGTTGGACTGAGGTCCTTGCCCACAACACAGGGGCTTTTTTATTGCATTTTTATCTTGTCTTGTTTGGCCCTCCATATACGTGGTGCATCTGTTTGGAAATTAAGATGTTAACCTTTATGGGATGAGAATTTTATTTCTATTTTGTGGTTCTTTATATGACATTACATAATAGTATGACATATGCTCTTAAATATTTGAAGTAATTTAATTCCTTTTCTGAGAAACAGGTCAAGCCTGTGTCATTACAGTTCCCATTTTCACAATTTCTTGTAAGAGTGCTTTATTTCTTTCAGTACTAGAATGCAGTTTATAAAAATACAAAGGATTTGCTGACTTGGTTAGAAGTAAGACAGATGGAGAAAAGAAAGCAAAATTAATGGATTGTTGTTTACCTTTCTATTCTAATTCTTAATGTTTTCCCATGAGTGTTTTATGTGAAATCATAAAGAAAATAGTTACATGACAGTTTAAAGTGAAATATGCAATGATTTTAAATTTAAATATTGAAGACGAGAGAAAGGCTTACTGTAAAAAAGAAACTGCAGTCCCATGTCTGATACACTTCGAAGTTCCAAACCCAATTATTTCCCTACACAAATTTTTGCCATTGGTTACAGTATATTACAATAGTGTTTCTACCTACCACAGTATATAACCAGAGCCTGGGAAGCTCTCTGTAGCTGGTTGTTAATACTCTTCAGGGTATGTGTGCAATGGAGTTCAAAGGGATATCTTCAGTTTGTGTGGTCATACTTAAATTGATTTTAAATGGTCTAGGTCAAGTTAGAGAGTAGGGTAAATGACCTGGGTAAATGAAAAGGTTAGATACCCTGCCCTGAGCTGCTATTGGGAAGATACTCTCAGCAGCTGATCTGTATAGTATAATGCAGAGGCAGAGAAATTTTCCTTGCAAGGGATTGAATTTGCTTTCCAAATAACCTTTACGCACCATAAAATAGTACGTATCTTAAAATCACAAGGCTGCAGGTGATATGAAGTGAAGTCCCAGGCTTTATTTAGTTCCAACCGAGAAAGTCCCATCCAGCTTGGAAGTTTCCTGCAAAAAAAATCCCTTCTTGCTAAAAGCCAGACCCAATGTACAGACCGATGCCAACAGCTCCTCAAAACACAAAGGCTAGAAGTCACCCACACAGAAATGATATATACGATATCACTGATTTCAACTTGTTAACAAAGTCAAGCACTAAATTCAGGTATTCTGCATCTTTTACTTGCTGTCTGTGTATGCAGGAAGGGAGTTTAATGATACTCAGCAGTGATTTCTCAAGAATGTTTTATGAATAAAATTTGAGATAAATACCCCAAGGTATAGCTTTAGTTCTTATGTGCTAAAAAGAAGCACAAGTTATCCAGCTACTGAACAGACACAGCACAAAAGAGAAAGTGGAGAAAGTCTGAAGTTAAAAATCAGGAACCAAATTTGTATCTTGGCTTCCTAAAGATTTATTGGGTTGTCTTGGCAAGCTGCAGTTGTGTGTCTCTGCTGGTAGAGGTGCACAACTGCCCGTGAGCATGCACACAGAGCATTTCCAAAATGCATCACAGCGTCTGTGGAATGTGGTTGTTTTCCTGAGAGTCCCCGCATGCTTTCCTGGAGCAGATGCATATCTGCACCTGTTTGCCTTCCCTGTTTGTTCCCAACACTGCTTCAAAGGCTCTTGTACTTCACAAGCAACTGCCTGTTTGCTGTGTGGCCTGTGTCCTCCTGCAACTTCAGTGAGTGCCATGGCACAGGACTAGTGGCTGCTGCCTTGCACGTGGCCCAAAAGGTTTGGGGTATGTCCTTATGGGGACATGTGTATTGCCAGGTGGAGATGAGTTTTATCATGATAAAGAGCTTAACTCGGTAACTCATCACTCTTATCAGCAGACTTTGTGGTATTATCGTCTTCTGTCTTTTTTTGCTCATTTCTTTAACAGGTGAGCTACCTTATTCTTGCATATTTTAACTTGGTTCTTGCAAAAAGGAGTTATCAAGGATGAGCACGTGCAAGCACAAATCCCAGGATGCTCCGTGTTTTCTAGGTAGCTTGATACTTCAGGAGGGAGAGAGCAAGTAAATGTGTTAGCAGAGAGAATGCCCCAAGGAAATGAAAATACATGCTGTTAGGACCACGTGGTATGAGATAAAGTTATCAAATGAACTGACTTGACATATTGACTGGTTCCTGGCAAAGCGGTACAACGTCACCCAAAAAACAACACATAACTTTCACTCAGGAATTTGAGCATCTCCATGCAAGTATAGGGGTGATTTATTATCTTCAGTGTAGATATGGGCTTTACTTCCAAAGTTTAGCAATTTGACTTTCACAAGAAATGCACTTTTAAGACAACCAACAGGTTTTTTGTTAAAACATATCAATATTGATGAAATTTGATTTTGAAACAAAATCAGACAAAAGCATTTTTTAATAATCTGTATTCCTTTTAAGCCTCTTTCATTTAAAAATTGATTGCTATTTTAAAATAAAAAGGTATAAAACTTTAACCACAAAAGAGTTCAGTTAAGCAAAATGATTTTGATTTATGTTTAGGTCAAATGACCCATAATGAAATATTTTCAAACTTTCATTTTGTGAAATAGTTCTAAATGGTGGCTTTCCGGTCCCTGTTTTGGTATTTTGGCTGCCAATATTTCTTTTTAAGGGAATTAATTTCTGTGATGAACTTTACTATTAATTAATTACCTTTCCTTCATTTTGATTCCAAGGAGCAGACAGGTGGCTGAGGCAATATCAACAGAATTTGCTTCTTTCCCTGGATTTTGAGTACTAAGTGATTTTTCTGTTATTCTTGCACTGAATGCCAAAGTAAAACCAGCCAAACAAACTAAAGGAAGTCTTCATGCTCAACTTTTCATCAACAAACCTTACATTAAGACTTTCTGTCATTTATTGCTTCCTCAGTAGGACAAAGCAGGTAGGGAACTGGGGAGAACCAAACAATTACCTTTTTTTTTCATGATCTGTCCCAGGCCAACAACTCTCAAACGTTTTTCCTTGAGCAAAATTTCTTCCTTCCCCACCAAACTCCTGGTCTCTGGTCCCTTACAGTGCTACAAGAAGGGACTGACAAGGGTGAACCAGAAGCTGTGGTGAGTAGGAGGACAATGGCACCTCAAGAAAAAGTTGTAAAGCATTCCCTCACTTGAATTCATGATGGTGAGCAGAGGAAGCCCATGTCTCCTAGGGCCTCCTAGCCACCTCCACCCAGCCATACCCCCACTCCTACTCCCTGCAGATTTGTGGCCATGCACCTCCACTCAAAAATTCCTGAATTTTCTTTGAGGCATGAGGTCGTGGAGGGGGCATTTCACAAGTGGTTCACAGGCAGGTGACCAAGAGCTGGGAGAATAGAAATTTTGCAAAATGTGTATTGCTGAAATTGAAAACTCTTCGTAAAGACATGTTCTGTCTAAAAAAATGTATGTCATGAAAGAACACGTGAGTAGGCATAAATGCTGTATCATAGTCTATATGCAAGGTATACTTGCTAGCATACACACGCATATGCACAGAGTGTGTATATATGCATATATGTGCATCTCATCAGAAGCTGCTTCTCAGTTGTGCCTATCAAAATGGTGCCTGTGGTGGAAGTGAACCATCTGCTTCACAGCACTTCTATTTTTAAGATCTGCAATATGGCAGTTTAACACATGCAGTGTCACTTCAAGCGCTCCTCCCCCAGATGAACTCCAATATGTCACTGGGTCGTCCCATCGGCTCTACGTTGTCTCTGTAAACAGAAACCCTATCTCCCTGCAGTCTGAGTCAGCAGCTGTAGTAGAGCAGGACCTATCTTTAAAGCTTACAGAATGTGTAATCTGATGTCCAAAAAACCACAGGAGGGTATTTGCCACCTGACTCTGGAATGGACAGCGGCCCTTTAATAGAGTTTCTACAAATCTGGCTTCAAAAACATAGGTGAAACACTTCTGTGACACCTGCTTGACTTTTCTATGACTAGAAGAAGCCCCTCCACTTCAGCCTATTTTTCTGGGAGTTCAGACTATGAACTTCTTACCTGCCTGCATGCTATTTTAGGAGTGATATGTAACGTGCTTATCAGTTTTGCATATCAAATATGTAATGTGCATATCATATTTACTGTCAATTTTGGGATTTAGGCCTAAAACCCCTTAAGGTACCAAGGAAATAAACTTAGCAATTCAAATCTGACTGAAAAGCTTCTGTGGTGTTAAAAAACCTGACAGGAACACAAGCAGACCTAAAGAACCTTTATGAAACAGTGTGTCAACATATAACTGCTTGCATTCTGCATCCTGTTAGAACTTCTGCACACATTCTAGTGCCCTCCTGCCAACGTGGCTTATATGAATTCTCCTCTGGCATTATCATTAAATGAAATCAAGGAATAACCCACAGCTAATAGTTCTTGTTGACACCTTGGGAGGGCAAAGATGTTTGTGCTAGAAACTGCTACAAGTGTTTTCCAGTTGTGGGACACATAATGAGCATGGACAGGTTCCTTTTTCCTGTTGTATTTTGATGACAGAGTTTCATGCCGGCTTTCACCATAAACCCTGATGGAATGGAAATAGCATGAATGAAATCGCACGAATTTCCTGTGTCTGATGATATGGCATTATTGACACGGCTCTGTCCTTTATTCATAAGAAGGTGGCACAGGTTCATCGGTATTTTTTGTTTTATTGCCTGAAGGGATAAAGCCACTTATACCAACAAATGACTTCTTCAGAGAAATCCCAACACCATACTTTGTCACAAGTTATGTTGTGTGGGAGACTAGACGAAATGGAATTAGCAATATTCTCCACATCAACAGTGCACAGCATGATCTTGTTAAAGAATTATACTGCCTCATAATTCTCAAACAAATAACATTATGCTATAATGGATTGTTTTTTACTTCCTAAACAGAAGATGGTAGGTTTGTTTTTCCTATTAAAGCTAATTTTCATTTCAGGCATAAGATAAATGATACATTGATGTATTTACTTATCCTTTTCTTCAAGTTTACAGCTGGGAAAAGGAAACTTATTTTGTAAATCTGTTGGTGTAAACAAAGCTTACTTTCCTGATTCATAATTTATCATTTTTTTCTTTTCTACCACTTTGAATCTGAGTATCGATGGAAGAAACTGTTGTCTAATCAAATGCCTTGCCATTCTTGATAGCAAACAAGAATGAATTGTTAAATAGACCATCTATTTCATGTTGCTTTCACAAATGGGAAAAGCATTACTCCTAAGCCAAAATAATCATGACTAAAAACTTCCATTTCTTGCTTTTCCCTGCTGCATCCCTCTCGCAACAAGATTGACTGGGAAAGGGCATCCCGATTGAAGCCTAGTCCATTACCCTGCAGAACCTCCCCTTAACATATAATTGATAATAATGATGTGAGCGTGATTTCAGGTCAATTAAATTTTTCATATAATTTTATTATTTTTTGTCTCTTCTTGTTCAATGCTTCAATCTTTAAATGAAACATTTCCAAATAAAATATACAAATCTATCTTTCAAAAAAAATTGAAATAAATCATTCTAACCTTAAAAGAAAAAGAACATTTTTAAAGCCAAAATTATTTAACAGATTTTAACACACACTACAAAATCACGTTGATCTATTTAAGAATATATTACTTAAATGTAAAATTAAAAGTCTGAAAAACATTATGCCAAGTACTTAAAAATCTTTAGACACTTTTGGCCCCTAGCTATTAGCCACTAATAACTGCTTTTCTGGATTGAATTGAGAAGAAAGTAATCTCCCTGCAAATTAAAAAGCCTTGAAGGCAAATACAAATATACAGGAGCACATTCTGTTCATGAATTTCCTGGGCTTATCCTGTCCTGTTGCCACACTCTCCAGTTTCTTTTTGCCATGACATTGTTTTCTGCCAAATTGAAAAGAAATTAATAATTGTGCAGTAGCAAGTATCTTGTCATGTTCATTTTTCTTTTTGTGGTCACGGTTTCTTTATGGTAGCTCAGTAAAATATGACCTCCCCAAACACTGCCATCAGCAGCTAGATTGGAACAAAGCTCAGTCTCAAAAAACATTAAGCATAACAAAAAACCCCCACTGTGTCCAAAAAATGTGAAAGATTGTTATATCTTCCATGATGGATCCCACTGACATTTTTAGTGCATTATAATAGGTGTACCAAGGGCATGTCACATGGTTTCCTGTTGTTTTTATCTTTCCACCCAGTGTCAAGGTAGTATAGTCCATTACAATACACTATACTATTATTCTTTCATGAAAAGTGATGAAGACAATGACCCACTGTGACCAGGAAAGACCATTGTACTTCAAATAAACCAACATGTTGGTGAATTGAGCTCTTCCTCTTGGAGCCTTCTGCTGAAGACTATAAACTTTGCAGGAGAGCAAAGTATAGAATTATGGATGTTTTCCAGAAGGTGCAGATGACAATGAAGGCAGAAGAGCTTGTTCTTGCACCTGCTCATCAACACACACCTGGTGAAAAAGACAAGATTCTGAACTTTGGCTGTATTCCTTCTTTTCCTAAAAAAAAAAAAAAAAAAAAATTTTTTAAAAAAAAAAAAAAGCTTTTGTATAGATCAGATAGATCGTGACTCTGAGTAGTCTAGATTAATCCACTATCTTGCAGGCTCAACTCTATCCTTGAGTTGGTAGAGTGTAGAGCCTCCTTCTCACGTCCTTCTATGTGTCTCCAGCATATCTGTTTCACAGCTGAGCAGGTCTGGCAACGTGGTGGAGATCCAGCCACCCCATATGACACTGCCATAATCCAGTACTAAGATACCAAGAGGAGGTGGAATGATATACACATAACAGAAATTCTGCATTATATTTACCTAAACACCCTAAACTTTTCCCAAACATTGGGGTGGAATAAATAGTAACAAACTATCAGGAGGAACAAATTTTATTTTGCAATAAAAATAGTGGAGATAGACGAGATAAAGAAAAGACTGCAAAAAAAGAACCCAACAAAAGCCCCAAATAAAATAAAGGGGATATTTGCAGAGGAGAATTAATCCTTGGTATAAGACCAAAACAAATCACTCTGGCTGTTCAGAGGAGCTGAAAAAAAATGCATTCACTGTAAAGTTGTGGATTTCCCTACTGAAGGGGAAACTCCAGTTAGAAGAGACCGTTTACCAATCCACATGTTCCCTCTCCCACCACCTGGGGTTTTGGCTTGCAGGTGGGGGGAATCTACGCGTTACCTTCTGACCAGCTGTCACCCGCACATTCACTTCTAAGTGGCTGTTAAATGTCAGCAAAGCTTAGGACAGCATGAAGGCTGGTGAAACTGTAGACACAGTAGATTTGTATTACTGTCCTGTTTTTTTTTCTCCCTACTCTTCCTAGTGACTATTTCCTAGTGTTCTCTACAAGTTTAGATTCAGTGATAGATCTAATTGTGTTTGCCTTGGACACTAAGGCAACTAGTCAGGCTGAGATGACCCAGACATGGTTAAAGGCGCTGAGGTTCTGGATTGAACGCAGATGTCAAGGTAGGCATCTCAGAATAAAGTTCACTGTGAGGTGGAATTTGCTTACAGCTGGCAAACAGAGAAAGCTGATCCCTCCTCAGAAGCTGAATTCCTCATTTGGAGATGCAGGAAGTCATGACTGTCTCTTCCTGTCACATCCTTTCTAGAGAGTGGATATGAGGAAAACTGTTCTTTCAAAGAACCAGCCAGGAATTGCTCCTATAAAGAAATATAGCTGATGGACACAGTGCTGTTTTTCAAGTGATAGTTTCAAGGTGGGATCACTCATTCAGGACTGGGAGACACCAACCAGGTCTAGACTGCAAAACAAAGCAAAGCATGGGACTTACCTATCTCTGAGACTGACTTGTGCAGGCTGATCATGTCCACATAACATACCACTTGGTTCTGCATCTCTCTTTGGCAAGCATAGGTGTTCCTAAAGCCCTACATGGAATCTTTTCAAGTTTATATTTTGCCACTGGATATGCCTGAATAAGTGTGGGAGTAAGTGATGAAACCCATCAGAGCAGTGTCTTTATAGCACGAGGATGTTATTGTAGGCAAATGTGGTCCTGTCTAAGCTGCACAGAAGGTGAGCCAGGCTATGCTGACAGGCAAGAAGTGAGGGTTACTCATGGTACGATTCTTGTTTCATGAGGCAGTTTAAGCCCAGCTTGGTGTTCTAGGCCTTCCTATATTTCTTTTCTCCCAGGAGAATCTCAGCTGTGAGCAAAAGCTCTACCTCTTGGGTGGGAGTGCAGGACTTAGAGTTAAAACTGCAAGGTTCACAGGATCTAAGTGACTACCCTGGGGGAAGAGTGCCTGGGGCCCATGTCCCTCCCCACGGGCTCACATATCTTAACGGTGAAGTGCCCTGGGTAAAATCCAGAGCTGCATGACTAGCTCCCTGCCTGCCTGAGGAAAGAATTGGGTTTACATCTGCTGATGAGTCTCTGATCACTTGGCAGGCTTTTAGAAAAGAGAAACAGGGAGCCTGTCCATGTGTGCATGTGTGTGAGTATGCATGCGTGTTGGGGGTCTGTCCCAACACCCGCTTGTTCAAAGATATGCTGCTTACAAATGCATTTTCTGAAGAACTTAATTCTCTCAATATGAGTATGCTTGAAGCCCGTTTACTGGCTTGGCACCCTCCCACTTTAGGAAAAGTAATGACTAGCAGCTATATTCCAGCAATGCGCCAGGGAGCATTAGTGACTGAGCTGCTCTGTGTGGTGCCGTGCCTACATGCACAGAGAAGAACCGTTAGCACCCAAGGAGTTTAAAAGGCAAAAATGGAAGCTTGTACAGAGCAAAAGTCTCCTAGGGTGAGAAGGTGAATGATGTTTTTATTATTATTTTTGCCACCAGTTTTATCTCTAATTTGTTTCATGTCTTTTATTAGACGTATTTCTGACTTGCTGTGATTTCTGCATGTTGGAGCTGAAATAGGGTAGCCTTGGGTCTAAAAGCCATGAAAGAGGAAAATTACTTTTCCCACTGGTCAGGTATAGAACGCGGAACTAATTTTTAATTTCTCTGCTTTAATTAATACCTACTGCACCCTTTCTGGGAGTGGTGTGGTTTAGGATTATTGGGCAACTGGCCTTTGAATATGGACCCCTCTGATTCCTTTCTTCTGTAGATTAATTCTGTTATGTCAATATTTATGCTATAATCTCGGGAATCTCTGTATTTGTGTTTGGGAACTTATCCAGACTTTGATTGTCTGGGAGAAAATAGTCTGCTTTGTGTATGTAAAAGCTTTTTCGGGTCAGGCAGAAAAGAAGTAGGTCAAATTTTACATCCTCGAATTTTGATCTGAGGGATGGGAAAACAAAAATAAAAAGGCATCACATGACTTAATGCTTATGCTTTGAGATTTTTTTTTCTACTGGAGTTACTCTGAGGACACTCGCACAAATCCGTATATGCAAATGCCAGGGCAGTCTCTAATAAACAAGCTCAGTTACATGAAATGGGGCACAACAAGTTCATCAACAGCTGTATGAGCCAGGTACTCATTTATTCTCACTTCCCTTTGTTTGCCTTAGAACTGCTGTATAAGTGGGGACAGTAAAAGGCAGAAGAATGTCTCATATATTCAGCTGATACTGTGTGGATTTGCTATCTGCACGCAGTATAATATACTCTATTTGTTTCATTACTATGCCTTATCTGTTCTAGGTCAAGCAGTATATCTGCTATCATTTGTTTTAAGATGGCCAATTATAGTTTTAATTAAATTAACTTAAAGCTTTAATGACAATTTTTGCAGCTGAAGCCTTTCAGATCCTTTTTCCTTTACGAGTTGCAGCTTCTGAAATAGGCTTGTGCAGTTACACCATTTCTAGGTGAGTTTTTTAGCAGCAACAACAAAAGCAATAACATCCTGGACCTTTAACTGCCAGGTGTCTGTAAAATGGCTTTTCTCTGGGGAGCTGAAAGGAATGCAAAGGGAAGCATTAACTGGCTTGGCTAGCAGCCTAACCTGCAGTAGCTTTGCCTGTACTGTGGGAAAACTCACTGCAGTGTCACAGCCCTGTTACTATCAATTAGTGTCAATATGCACAAAGAACAGCAGATATAAGGCCAATGTTCTGGAAATACAACAAGCAAAATGATGTTTTGCAGCAAAGCTCAACTTCCACTTTGTATGTGAAAGAGGATCCAGGACAGGAAAAACAAAAGCAGATTAGTCATAATTTTTTTTTGTTTTTGTTTTTCCATATATGCTACTGTTTCAGATAGGTCATGGAAACTAATGAAGTCAGTGTTATGAGATGAAAGGAATCCCATGGTGACCTGATATGAACTCATAGAAGCCTGATAGGAGGATTTGGCAGGGAATGTGGAGAACCTTTTTTTATCATCCAATGGCTTCTTTCAACAGCAACTCCTATCATGCTGTCAGCTGAGCAAATAAAATTGGCCCACTTCTCCAGCCTCCCCTCCAGTATCTTCTTATATCAGAGAGCTGACTTGATTTTTTGACTCCGTTTGAAGGCTGCACATGATTCTCCCCAGAGGAAAAGGGGGTCTGTTAACCACGAGAATTGTTGCCCTACAGACACTATGCAGACCTCCTTCTCAAAGAACTGAAGCATAAGACAGGGCACACGACACGTGCCTGAAGTACAGACATCCTACTCTTTTCTGATCACCCTGGGTAAAGCTTAGAAATAAGGACTGCTAACTATTAGCTTCGCATTTATGTTTGTAACCTCTCCTCTGTATTTCTCTCTGCTGTGCAGTTCTGCATGGGTGCAGCAGCAGCAGAAGCAAACATAGCAGCCCATAGAAACTGAACCTCATGCACGTAACTATTCCATTTTATGTGTTTGACACTGCTATCCGCCTCCCAGGGGTGACAGGGACAACACTGACATATCCTTACTGCCACTGTGTATTCGCTAAGACCAGAACAGAGTTTGCAAATTGGAGCACGGTTTAGTTAATATTGTTAATAGTCATTGCAATCAATTTTCTAGCTAAATTCATCAATATGACTGCAACGGCTGAAGCCTGGTTTAAGTTCCATCCCAGGCTACCAGTATTTGTGGGTCTCTTGTCCTGGTATACTGCTACATTTATTTGCTTACACTTCTTTAATTTGTTTATTTATGTGGAAATGACATTATGATGCAGTTTTAGTGGTATTGGGAAATAAATTTTTGCCCTGTCTAAGGACATATTACTCAGGTGTTTAGCATGTGCAAATCAAAATCATTATATTATTAATCATAATTTTGTAGGCCTGCTCGGAAAATAATAGTGTCAGTAGTGAAATTTATTGTTGTTTTCCTGTACATTGTTCTAGATTATATACAGGTCAGAGAACACGTGCTGTGCTCTCCCCCTCTTAGAAATGTGACTCCTTGCTAGTGGTAGAAATAGTGCAGTATTATGCACAACTACCTGAGACAATTCTGAAGAATCCGTCTTGGATACTGGGAGCAACCCAAGTTAGTACAAAGTTCCTGTTGCACTGAAATCATAGCCCATAATACTGCTGGCACCTGAGTGAATTCATTTGGAGCCACCACCAGCATCTCCATATAACACCACATTGCTCCATCGTGGCAAACCTGGAGGCCCAGGAACTTCAGTCATTGCTGGGCAGCAAGCAGGGGTTTTAAAACCTGGCTTTTGAGGTTAGCTTTTTGGCTAAGCATCCAAAACCAGTGTGATAGTTCCTGATGAATCGCTTGGCTGCATGATATGCTGATGGTGTAAACTGACGAAGACCCTTTCCAGAGGTGATGAAGCTATTGGTTTTGTTACATCTACTCTGGAGAACAATAAAAAAAGTCCTGGATGACTCAGCCACAATTCCTTCTGATGACACCAGTTGCAATGTGATTCCTTTTGCAATCCTCACTCTCTTCAGTTTATTCGTATCTTTGGCAGAAAACTTGCCCTTGAACAGTGATTACGCAAGAGCAGTACTGAAAGAGAAGGTCAGAAAAATCACCCATTAGTAAGACCTAATCTTTTATAGAAGTATTCTCCTAGTCTGAATATAGCCATAGTAATTGCCTATAAACCCAGCAGTTCTGGTTTTATTCAAGTATTCTGCTACATAAAGAAAACAGATGGGATATTTT
>VXBW01003118.1:112233-203821 GCA_013400375.1 Thinocorus orbignyianus | reverse complement strand
CATTACTGTATTTTTCTGGAGCAAAATACATTTTTGTGTTATTTTGTCCTTAGATATTTCTTTGCTAGTTAATCTTAGTGCATCTCTTATGAAATGGAGGGCACATACTGGCCATTGAATGAAGCAGATCTGGAGTTTGGACTGGACATGAAGAATAATTAGGATAAACAGATCTGCTTCCATCTTGATTTTGCACCACCCAGAGCTAACACTCTAAAAAATGAGACAGGAATTCAGAAGGGGAAGGGGGGATTGAACATGTTATTAAAATGTGTTTTCATGCTTACATATATGGAGCAAAATTATATTTGTGCAGGTACAAGTATTTTTTTACCATTTTCTGCTTTGTAAGTGCACTACCTCCAAACATGAACATTCGTTTAACATTGCTTCATTCTCTGTGGTTTTGAACAATGATACACGGCACTTCAAATCTCCAAAGCATGCCACAAACACTATTCTTCAGAAGAGAATGGGGAAAAAAAAGAGAAAGCGGTATCTAAAAGTTGGTGAGGAATGGAATTTGGGAAAAGAAAATAAAGGGAAGCTTTATCCAAGAATCGCAACGGATTTAAAGAAGTCAGGCACATTCTTCACAAGTATTGCTTGTATGTATCAAGGCCATTACAGTCAAAATAGGACATTCAAATCATGTTCTTATTTACATAGTACTGGAGCGTATGAACCCTGAATGTATTAGTTCAAGGCCAACAAAGCTCTCAGTGGTTTATGTTTGAATTTGATTTATGTATACAAGGAAAAGTTTATTTCTTCTATGAAAACACGTGAGAAGTTTCTCAGAGGGTTTTCTGTGACCAGGGCACTCTAGGCCACCATGGCATCCTCTGTAAATGCCTGTGCTGCAGATGCCTGCTTTAGTTACACGCCACAACCTGCACTTTTGCATGACTGCTTTTGCAAAAATCAAACATTTGCACAGGTTCAAAGGCAGCTATAAAAAATTGTCTGAAAAGAGAATTCTCTAGAAAGGGGAAAAGGAGAGTGAAATCTGATGGATGGATGGATGGATGGATAGGAACACATACAATAACAATATAATGAACAATAATGAACAAGATGTGCTGGATTTCATTCAGTTGAATTTCCACCTCAACATCTACGACAAAAAAAGAGACATCTTTTACAACTTTTAGTAGTCCGATTGAGTGACACAAGGAGCTCTGACTTTGGCAGTGCCAGAGCCCTGGTTAAAGGGCTCCCTTTTTTCTCCCCTCCCACCACAGCAGCAGCAAGTCAGAGCTTTGCCAGGCTGCTTCTGTGTTCTGCTCTCCCCCATGCAGGCAGAGTTATTATTAGCTTCCAAGACTCATGTATGAGGAGATGTGCCTGGCTCTTACACTGGCCCAGGGCTCCATGCTGCTTGTGCACGTTACTTGGGTTGTGTTGGTGCTAGAGCAGCCCTTCCTCTTATTTCCCAGCAAAAGCAGAGGCATCAGATGGCTGTCCCTGCAGCTGCAGCATGCTGGCTGGGTTATGCTGAATAGGGTAACATTCATCTTAGCACAGGGAAACATTGCATACCTAAACAGAGCTGCAAGACTGAAGAAGTGAAAAGCAGACACCAGGTGAGGTTGTTATGGCAAGTGCTGGAAAATTTTGATCTGTGTCCAGAGAAATGAACCTTAGAAAGGTTTGGCAATGGGAAACTGGAAAATGGGAAAAGGGGAGAAATGCCTGCCCCTTTTCACTTCCTCCAGCAACCGAGGGGAAGAGTGATGTAGGGTTAGGAGATGAGTTGGTGAATGGGGAAAAGTTATTCCTCCAAACTCAGCTTTAAAACTTGCATCAGGCCCCAAACCTGTGAGAGTACTTGTTTTTCTAGGTCTCGTCTTCTTGCTGGCAGGTGAAGGGCAGCCAGAGCTGCCACGTGTCACAAATAACACATGGCACCTGAACATCTGTCATGCCTCCTCACATCTCAGGTAGAAGGTCACTTGCTGTACTCCCAGGGAGCAGGACTATTTGTCTCACAGGAACACGCTGCAGGCCGAAAGTCAAGCAATCACAGGCTCCAGGCTCAGTTGACTGTTGTTAATAATTCCTTGTAGTTCACAACCTTTGTAACCAGCCTGGGCTTCATTTCCCTAAGCAACGTAGCAGGCAGCTATCAGGAGATGTGTGAAAACAGAGATAATACAAATATATAATTAAACAAATAGCCACAGACTTAAGAAAGGTAGACCTTTCAAGTTTTAAAGGGTACGCATTCAGGTTCACGTTGTGATTGAAGACACCGTGCAGCACTGACTGGTGTGGCACATTGGAAACCCTCCAGCCTCACCCAGAGATCAGCAGCAGCCTGCTGAGCTCAGGAAAAGCAGCCTACCCAGCGTGGCTTCTCAGAATAACCAGACCCATACAAATGAAACAATCCTGAGAAGATACCCTCAGCCCTCAGTAAAACTGAGAATCCTAGAAAACCAGGAAAATGCTTACTGTACTAGTCTGGAACCCATTGGGCAACTGAAGGAAGATAAAATATTTTGGGGTTTGTCTTTTCTTCTGGGTGGAAAAAAGCCATAAACAACAAAACCCAAGTTGCTGACCCTTGATTGCGATCTCTGCTCATTTTGTTTTCAGTGAAGTGTGCTGTAGCTGTAACCACCGAGCAATAGAAAAGAATGAGTGTATTAATTGCTAAGCTGTATTAAGAGTTTAAGTAAATGATAAGTTTGGAATTTCCTTTAATGGCTTATTTACTATACTTACAGTAATGTTTTGAACTATGTACTGAACTTTTAGATCTGTCATAAGACTTTTCTTACTTTGCCTGGAGACATAACATGTCAGCCTTCTGCCGTGAGCTATTTTGCTGTGCAGTATCGGGGATTTATTCACTTTCACTCAAATCAGCACAGATGGGATTGTGCTTGCAGAACAATTTTGTTTTCAGTAAGCAAGAACGAAAGTTTCAGTTAGGAAAAAACCTCAGGTTTCCTGGGGTGAGGTGAATTTTACCCCATGAAATCTTCTTAAAGCCAATGAAAGTCTTAATTTTCCCATGCCTTAAAAAGAACAAAGATGAATTATGAGATTTGCAGTAAGAGTTGCAATAGTACTTGTGAAGTAGCACCTGTGAAGACATAAGGGCAAGGTATGCAGAAAGCTGATATTCTTAGAAAATATGGACAAGATGTTAGACATTAAAGCACTTCCTCAGTCAGAAGAACTTTCTGGAGTTTTTAATACATTGAGATGTCTTTACTAAACTCTGACACAGGAAATACCATGCAGAAAAATTTCTGTAAGAACTATTGTGGACTGACAAGAATTCCATAGGAGGTGCCATTGTCTCAGTGGACTATGCGGTGGGATTTAGGCTATGGCAGAGATGGGGCAATGTATGTGTGACAGCATTTTTGACCTCTAAATATTAGCTTTGCCTCCGCGTAACTTGTATTTTTGCATGATGGTCTGTAGCTTGGGGCTTCAGGAGAGGTTACAGAAGGGCTTTAGTCAAATAGTAATGCAAAGGTGGCACGGCAACTTAAGCAATAACAGTTCATTAACTAGCTGGAGTCACCCTGCTGCTCTGACCTGTTTGGTAACCAAACAACTCTGGATAGCTTGAGAGCCTCACTGTACAGCTACTCTTACACAAACTAGGTTGCCCCAAATGGTGTAACGCAAGTGTGATAAATTAAGTTGAAGCTTAAACTCTGTGAGCAGGTATCATAGATGATATTGATCAACTTCAATTTAGTAGTGATAGACATATTAATTCATCCCAAAACACTGCCTAATTTGACTTTAAAGTTAAAGTAACTACAGAAAAGAGAAGTCGCAAAAGAAAGAAAAGCTCAGCAGAAGGGACTGTGCCATACCTTACTACTTTGACAAACTCCAAGTTGTTTAATTAAAATAAAGCCTGTTTCATTTAAAGGACCTATTTATTAGCTAGGCTAAGAATCTTCCAACTTAACTTTAAACACCTAAAAGATGGATATTCAGTTTGAGCAAGTAATTTGGCTTTTCCTTATAGTAAGAAGCCAGCAACAAGGTGATTCATGTGACCTGTCTTCCAATTGCTATCTGAACATGAGATGAATCTGTCTCTGCCTATTTCTTCTTGTTGTCTATAAAGAGAGTTTAGGGTGAATAGTTCAGTCTTAGATGTTTAAGTTTTAGATGTGTAAGTGATGGTAGACTAAATCTTATCCTTCCTCTATCTGTCTGCCTGTATGATTTCTTTCATTATATTTTCTTTTGTGTTCACTTAGTCTCAGCAGTAAAATTTCCTTAACCTATCTTGGGAATTGATTCCGCAGTATGGCAGATCAGAAGTCATGTACCTTACCCTGATACTCAATAATATCAAATTGCTTCCACAGTTTATCTCAGAAGAAAATATCTTAAAACATTCAGCTATCACTGGCTTCTCCTGGTTGTCTCCTTTTCTTTCTTTGTTAGTCTCCTTTTCTATGTAATTATTGTGTAATAGGAGTCTAAATTTAAACATTTAAATTATCAAGCCATGCATGTAATGATTGGAAAAATACAATAGTAGCAAAGATTTCAGTAGTGCAATAACTGCAGTAAATACTTTGTTAATTTTCTTACCTCACTTCTTGAGCCTTGGCATTAGTATTTGGGAGCTTGTTCTAGGGATGAAAGAGGAGCTCAGTTCTGCTTGTTGAATCTTTGAGTTTTATATTTTGTTTGAACTAGAAGCCAAGGCAATGGTTCCTTTGGAAGCATTAAAATAGCAAAAAACATGAGCAAGAGAGTATACATAGCAAATAAAATGGTTGATTTTCACACGATCCATGATGATCTAGAATATCATTACTAGTAACATTCACAGAAAAAATTCCTACTGACAGTTTTTACCAAACTGCCTGACTTCTGGCCTTATTTTACAAATCAATGCAACACAAAACAGCAGAGAGCAAGCAACTTCATCAAACATATTTTTCCCTCTGTTGTTACTGTTACCTTAATATAAAATCTTAAAATACATAGTCAGAATTGTAAATAACATTTTTCAGTTTCACTGCATTTGCTTTTTGGCAAGTGTGTTAATTTATTATATGTGAAACATATTGTATTTATTATATGTGTGTACTGTATAACTTGCCACATTTCTGTAGAGCATGTGTTACTTTAGGATTTGTTAATGACGCGGTAATTGCTGTGTTTTTCTGAGTTGGATTGTCATAACCTGTCTGAGCTCTACAGAAAGACTGGCTAATACAAGTTCCCATTGGGAAAACAAACAGAATTTGAAGACAAAAAAAAGAAAACCAAACTGCAACTACAGAATACTATGACTATCATTCCAAAATTACTTATAAAACACCAGAAATGGTAGAAATCCATGTAGAAATATTACATTGTATGCAGGGAAATTTAGCTGCCTTTTTTGTTCTGTTTCCGGTCTGCTTAGTCCAATCCTCAATAAGAACTACTGCAAACCTTAAACAGGATCACACAAAGTTTGTTCTCAGACGTATGCACCTAGGAAGCAAATAAAATGCAGGCTCATTTGAAGTCTATAGAAAAACTGCTGGGAAAACTGCAGGTAGATAAGGAAACTGGCATGGGCTGCAGTGCTCTGTAGTACATCCCACTGTATTCTGTGCTGGACAGAAGATGATGTTTCTGCTTCGCAGCAAATTTGGAGGTTTGGAATTTGTAGGATTGAAATAAAATATTTGAAATACAGCCACAACATGTACTTGTACCAAAAACATAGGTCAAAGACTTTTTATTCAGAAATCTTATTGAAAGCATCTTCAAAATCTGTTCAGCTGCATTAATGATACAGCTTCAATAAAACACCACCTTTCAAGAAAACATACATTTTGTCAAAAACTGCCTGGCCAACTCTGCCCTGTGTTTAGAGAGGCCATTTAAAAATAGGTTTAAAGGCATTTTTAGAATTGCAAATTAGGGGAAATCTATTTACTCGAGAAGTGTAGGTCCATAAATAATGCTGAACTTCTATCTTCATCTAGCAACAACTGGTATTTCTGACAAGTTGCAATTACTTTTCAAGGGCAAAAGCTGCATGTGACTTTTCAGGACAAACCCTTCAATTCCTGCTCAGAACTCAGCAACCTTTCTGTTACTGACCTCTGCTACAGAGTTATCTGCCCTTTTTTTTTTTTTTCTCCAGCTACCTGACCTTTTGTAGAAAAAGAATAATAATCTTAACAAGCAAGAAATGTACTACAAAGAGAATAGCTTATAGATCTGCCCATAAAGCAGCTTTCTGCTATCAGTTTGTCTCTCTGCTGTTTGCTTGTTTTCTCCCTGTCCCCCTCTGCCTACTAACATCTGTGATAATTACTTTCTTGTATTATGTTTCCAGAAAAATTCTCCTCTTGACAATATCCTTGCATTTTTACATATCTGAAAACTGTTGCGCTCACAATTGCAATTTTAATAATAACAGAGAGGACTTGACATAATCAGCAGGATTTCAAACTGGCTTTGTGGAGAAATGGGGATTGTCTCTGGGGCAAATTCACAAGGAGTGAAAATGCAAGTTTCCTAGTTGAGTTAGATTGTTTTGTGAGACCCCTGTTCTCAAAAAATGGATTGCAGAGTGAATGAAGAGAAATAGGCATTTCTGCCTCTGACAGTACTAACCAGGCAGCTCTAGTTTATACAGTGTTAATTAACTCATTTGAAAAAGACGTGGCCATAAAAACCTCAACTTTTATTGTGAATTTTTAATACTAAGCCATTCTATCATAGTTTATGCTAGTTCAGACTACCAAAATTGTAGGTGGCTTTGCTAAACAAAAGCCGTCAGGTTATGAAGACACATTACTAAGGAAGTCTCTCTAATGTCCTTCCATGGTTTGAAATCAGTTTTTTTTAGCCACAATTAAATAACATTTCATACTTCTTTAAGTAAGAAAGTGCACGGTAAGTGCTTGTGAGAGTGTGAAAAAGGCTGATTTTAAGAAATTAATTTTAGTGGATTAAATAGTTCTACTTGAAAATAATTCCAGATTTAGACTAACAGGAGTTGAAGAAACTATCTTCTCAGACAGTGTATGTTTGAATTTGGGGAGCCTAAAGCACTTTTTGCTGTGCTGTTGCCAGACCTTGGAGGTTCAAAAATCCTCCACATGATTTTTCCCTGCTAAATGGTTTCTTTTTCTGAGGTACCTTGAAACAAGTCTGGTTTTCAGCTCATTTTCTCTTCAACACACTGTGAAAGGCAGACTGGAGTGGTGGTTTATGTGTTACAGTCTCCCTAGGAGAAATGCAGGCCATGAGGAAAGCACAGTTGGCAGATACTTGAAATTCCCTTTAGGTATGCCCTCACAACCAAGTCCCAGGAAACAGGATTTTCCAGATACATGACACACTGGCCATTGGACTGCCATGGGATTGCTGGCACTTCAGACCTATGCTACAGGAGCAGAAGAAAGTGTTATCAATAATTCAGACAGTGCCAATTTTGAATGGTTGAAAAGTCTCAAAATATAAAGCACTTTGAATGTTTTGGACCCGACAAAGCAGAAATCCCCCAAAATTTGATGTAATTTTCAATATATTCTAACTAGAGAAGATGTATTGCTAGGTGATAACCCAAGCAGTATTCAGGGAAAGAGCACAGTGTTTGAACTGGATTGATAATTAAATTGACAACACAGAAGTAATTTGAAAAATAAAAAATCTACTTTTTGTGACAGAGAAGTTCATACCTTCAACTCAATTTTTTGTGCATCCTACACATGATTTCAGAAAGAAGGTTTTGTGTGCTACCATAAGATGTAATTCTCTGAAAGAGAGGGATATGCAAATGTAAAATGAAATCTGTATTTCAGATAATTGTACATCATATCTCTCTTTATTCCAGTTTGAGAATCTTTAAAAGCACTTTAGAGTGGTTAATACTTTGTCTCCACTGACCTGTGTTGAGCTTGCTCAAGATTTATGATCAAATATAGTGTTTTTCAGAATCAATAATTTGCTGGTCTGAAAGGATTTCCTCAGGCACGTACAGCTAGGATGGTGCCTGAAGATACTCAACATTTTCCTGCTCTGCAGCAAAGGGCCATGGGGGATTTTATCATAAGGTCAATTGCTCACGGGTAGATGGAGTTTTCAGGTCTTGCACAATTACTTTGGTCATCATTTTCCATAACCAGAAAGGAAAAGGAAATAAGAAAGTCTCAGTAAGTTTATTCAATGTTGGAGTCAAATTCTTATTATAAATTGTTGTTACTGTTTGCTTCGAGAAAATGGTGTTGATTTGCCTCAGCTGAGTATACTTTGGTAGATGGCTTCTGTATCCTTGCTCTCACTTGTCAGATACCATGTTGTAGAATAACATAGGATTTAGTGTTATCTTCAGAACTTGTGAGGAATTTACAATTTCCATTGAAATCTTTACTATTAGACGGTACTGCTGTTTGCTTATTGTTGTTTATTTGCCAAGTTAGAGTCAGCCAGTGGTTTGAATCACAGGAACAGGATGTCCGGGAGGTCTGCAGGTGGCAGAGGGGAGCAAGACAGCAGCAGTGCAACGGTGTGATACCTCTTATCCTCCCAATGCCAATGATGACCAGAAAGAAGCATGGCTGTGGTTGCCTCCTCCCACCAGTGGACTCGAAGGAGAACCATGGTGAATAATCTCTTCTACCCTCACTCAATCGAAAAGCTTTTCTAGTGAGACATTGACTGGGCCACTCAAGAGCTTTCTGAGATGCATTTTAAAAGTTGTCAAGCACCTAACTCCTGTTGAAATCATATTGTTAGTGCTTTTTATAACATCTAGTTCATTCATGTGTGTATATACCTCGCTGTGGAACAGACACTATCTCCAAAGAACCTGAAGAGAATGTTTTTGGGGATCCAGTACATCTCTCCATACTATATCATAGAATCATAGAATAGTTAGAGTTGGAAGGGACCTTAAAGACCATCTAGTTCCAACACCCCTGCCATGGGCAGGGACACCTCCCACCAGAGCAGGTTGCTCAAAGGCCCATCCAGCCTGGCCTTGAACACTTCCAGGGATGGGGCATCCACAACTTCTCTATTCCTGTTCCAGCACTTTGCCACCCTCACAATAAAGAATTTCTTCCTAATAACTAATCTAAATTTCCTCTCTTTCAATTTAAAACCGTTACCCCTTGTCCTATCACTACACTTCCTGACATAGCATCCCTCTCCAGCTCTCCTGTAGGCTCCTTCAATCTGCTAACACAGCTGTACTGGAGGGATGATGAAATAGCTACCAGAAGGAAATAGGCTGTTAGGAGAAACAATAAAAGGGATAAGCAATACATAAATCCAGAGAAAGAGAAGTTAAATTGAAATCCAGGCAATAAGAAAAAAATATTGCTTAATCATTTGATTAAATGAGAATCCAATGGGCAAATGAACTTTTTATTGTTTCCTGAGATGCTATAACATAAGCATTGAGTAGGTCTCCTCAGAAGGTAACAAAATGTGAGCTCCGCATTTATGGATGCTAAACATGCTAATAACTGTCTGCTTTCCCAGGCGTAGATTCTAATGCATTTACAAAGAGAAGCATTTCTCTGGCTCAGCCATTTTTGAAGTGTACATCCAGATGAAGGCAGTACAACATTAACGTCCACAAAAGGCATTAACAGAAAATTTAGACATGGGGCAGAGATTTAGGATTCTCTGAATAAACATCCTACTGCAATCAGAAATCAGCAAGTGTTAGATATTCTTTCCTGCATTAGAAGCACCTGAAGCAGGAGGAAGAAAGAAATGGGTCCCTCTGTCTAGTAACTCTTCATGTTTGCCCTTATTTTTTCTCACATTTGTTCTCTGTCCTCTTTTTCTCAAAATGTCTGACCTAATCACAAGTCTTAACTGATGTACTCTAAAGCTCAACTTTATTTCTTTACAGGAGATAGTATTGTTGGACTGTCCAAATTTAGTGGACAGATTTTTTGTTCTACCTTGACTGCACTAGATTAGATGCTGGACTGTCTTCTACTTATTGATACTTACTGCTTAGTTTTGAACACGTGGTCAACCTTCATATAATTGATTGTGAATCAATTGGCATTGATTTTGATATTTTTTTTTTACATGCCTTCCCACTTGTTATTTTTTCAGTACTCAGCTGGTCCTATACATTCTCCATGAGCTGCTTTGTTATGTATGACTGTATACTATGATATCCGCCTTAAACAAGAGAAAGATTTAATCTGTCTGATTTTAATCATCTCATGTCTTTTTTGTTTTCTTTGTCTTGCACAACCTGAATTCCCACTACAATCAAATTTGGGGTACAATGAATGAAAGACTGGTCCTTACTAGTTATCTCTCAAATTGGCTCTTGTACAATAAACCACTGAATATTATTGAAATTACGAGGATTAGAATTTACCAGATAATAAATACTTTCCAGTCTTCTCAAGTTTGTCTATTTCTCTAATTTGTGCTTCTATAGATAGGTCTATCATGCTGCATCATTTCACAATTCTCTTATTTCTTGTTCATCTGTGTTTTTCTTTATTGTTTAGTATGCAAAAAAACTTTCCTTAGTCCTTGCTTTCAGAGAAAGTGTTAGTATTTATAAAAAGGAAAAGAAAGAGGGATGGAGAGTCTGCACTGCAGGCCCTCATTGCTCTGTCCTTGCTCTATTCTGTTTGTGCTTGTGAAGCTCAGTTTTTCCCCTCACCAGATGTTTTTCTGCCACACATGATATCAGCATCACATTTACAGGTGCAGGCTGTATGAGCACCAAGTACCCAGGTAGCTGCCAGTTATATATTAAAACTTTGAGTGTTATTAGCAACTTTAATTAACAGCATGTGAATCATGTACTCACATGTCATTTAGTTATGACCAGTTGGCTGAAACCGTTTAGCTACATTACAAACTGACAGCACCTGAGAGAGCACACTGTGCCAAAGTACTTCTGATTTGTGAAAGAAACCTTTGCAGAGTTTTAATTAAATATTGGAGAGACACATTTCCATCATCAGCTAACAACTAGTGAGCTGTCAAT
Source organism: Thinocorus orbignyianus (assembly GCA_013400375.1). Classification (NCBI taxonomy): domain Eukaryota; kingdom Metazoa; phylum Chordata; class Aves; order Ciconiiformes; family Thinocoridae; genus Thinocorus; species Thinocorus orbignyianus. The sequence goes on along the minus strand of VXBW01003118.1, from coordinate 192,840 downwards.
TTAATCAAAAAGGTGCCAATTTGAATGGAAGACAGTTGTATATTTACTAGATCAAATGAGTATTGAACTGAAGGTCTTTTAAACTCTCATCTGAACAAGCATGAACAACTTTTCAGCAACACAGGCAGTTGAAATATAGTGAGGTTATTTTTGTCAAAGGAGAAACCATTCATGACATCACTAAAATAAATATTTTCTGGAATTTCTGACAGGAAGTGTCTTTTATATCCTATTGTATTTTCTTATATAGGGACAGGTTTTCCCCAAACTTTCACTAAGATTAGTAAAATAAATCTGACATTTATGTGTGACAGAGCTTCCCAGAAATCTCTGAATCCCCAAATATATAACATCTTTCCTCCCCCAAATTACCTGGACTGTGTTAAAAGCAAATAAAAGAGTAATTAAAGAAAATACAGATGATAAGGCAGTGGAAATCCCCTTGTTACTTAGAATATCTGATTGGGGAACTGAAACATTCTAGAAAACTTTGAGTGTCTCTTTGCTGATATACATGATTAAGTGCCCTTCGATGATGCACAAAAGTCAGCAGCTGGTGATATGAAGTCCTACAAGCATCTGGTGCCTTTTCCTGGGAAGCTCTGTGAGGAGGGGTCAGGGAGCCTGGGGATTTAGGTTCTCTCCAGTTTCTCATGTTGGCTCTTGCCGGTGGGAAGAGGGGGGGTCTGTAAAGCCATCGGGTAGAGGATGGCTTCCCCAGGCCCCACTGACCCAGCTGCTCCAGGAAAGGTTAAGCCTGCTCTGTGCAATGACTTTTCCCTGTGTTTGTCCTGAGACTTCTCCTCTACTCCAATTCCATACGCTTTATCTTTTCTCCAGAGAGTCATTCCTTACTCCTTCTGGGCCTGATCCCAGAAACATTGGGATGACAAGAAATCATGGAAGAGAGTTGCACTAATTTTAGTAGGCTTGGGAACAGCTCCTGTGGAAATCATAGAGAACAAGCCCCCAAAATACCTAAAGAAAAAGATTAAAAAGCTATAGATGAAGTCCAATTTCACAATGAATGCAACAGGAATATTTATTAGCATTGTAATTGATTTCAGATTTAACTTTTCATCTTCCTAAGTACTTCTAGAACCAGTGAGACATTTTAGTAAACAGAAAGCATTTTGATTACTTCACAGTAAGATTTTTTCAAAATTTTTGTGGAGTTATATTTCAACTTTATGCTCCTAAAAGGAATTCAATAGACAAAAGTCTCTAACACAAGGATGCACTAGGATCCAGCATTATGTGTTGTTTGTTTAATATTTTCCTTTGGGTTTTCACTCTTCCTGGTAGAAATTAATAAATTGTTTCCCTGTGTAAGTGTAATGGTACTTACTAACAACTCAAAAAGGAAAAATGAATCAAAGTGATCGCTTCACTAAGGTAGCTTGGGTTGCAGTATATATAAATGGGTTTGGGTAACCAAAAAGTAAATCACAGTAATGATCTCCTAGTCTGTTCTTCTCTCAAATTTGCACACTCACACATATGCACATACACACATATTTATGTATATATTTTTTCGAATTTTTACAAATGATGGGTTTATATTTGTAGATTACTTAAAATTACTTTTCTGTATATGAAGATCTCACTGAAGCTAAACTGGCCTGCAGAAATTGATTTTTCTTCTTGTTATGGTTATTCCCCGCTTGCACAGGGAAGCTGTGGCCAACCCTCTGGATCAAACAAGCGACATACTTCATTCTTCACCTAGTGAATAATTGTACCTCATCTTTTTTGATGAGGCAAAAGATGACAGTAATTACCTGCCAGTCAACTTCTCCGCTGTGGAGGGCAGGGGGAGCAATCATCAGGACTTTGGATTTTTTGTCTACCAAAGCTGATATTCCCAAACATGGTTGGGCATATCCACAGCTTTCCACCTGGAGGACTCAGAGGTAAGATCTCTTCAAAGTCCTATTGCCTACACAGTAGGGGTATCTCATATTCCCTGAAGGCCAGGACTTTTTCATGGTGGTGACCATGTGGTGAACTTAGATCCAGTTCATGGGTAAGAAGACTGTGAAATGATTCTTTATTCAGTAGGTTTTGGTGTAGAGGGAAGAGATAGAGAGAGATGCTTTCCCAGTGACATCTATTGTTGAGCAGATGAGCTGTTGTGTTTGGCACTAATGGGGCTGTTTCTGGGTGTGTAGTCTTAATGTCTGCGCTTCAAAGAATTTCCATTATTTTATTTGTCCATTAGCTGAACTGAGAGAAAAGAAATTACACGTAAATATTCAGAAAACTCCAGGGAGTCTCTCTTTGCCTGACCAATCCATTCTGGTGGAATATGTGCCTACCAAGTTTTTATTCTTCAGCAGGGGCAGATTTCACCTTACTTTGCTGACGATATTGATCACTGAAATGGAGTACCTGCCACCATAAACACCAATATTATCTTTCCCCCTCCTCCTCTTGCACACCACAATGAGCCAAAAATAGGGTCCCAGAAATGAAGAGAAAGGCCTTAGAATTTAGATTTGTGATTTTTCTTTCCTTCTGACAGAAATGTTTGATCTTACAGTCACAAATACAGTTTCATACATAGGATAGGTTAAGGTGGGAGTGGTAACCAAAACCAGAGAAGAATGAGTAAGAGGGTGTGGGCATGTGTGCAGAGGAGAGATGTTCATAGTCAGCTCTGAAGCATTTATCATTTCATACCTAATAATAAATTTATACTCACAATACCCCCACAGATGAGAAGGTATCCATCTGTGTGTGAAAAACAAGGGAGAAAAAAATGAAAGAAAAAAAGAGACAGAATTCTTAGGGAACTCCCAAAGGACTAAATATTTATTGTGACTTAAGCTATGTGATTTCACATTCACCCATTTCATTATCTTCCTTATGCTGTAACAAAACTGTGTTCACTGAGGCTAACCCTGACTTCAAACCCACAAAATTATACCTTGCCTATAAATTGTGACTCCGAAATAAAAGAAATATATATTTCAGTATTTATTTGCAAGGCAGTCTGATGGCTTAAAAGGGAAGTAAATGATATTTAAGCTTGGGCATAAAGGAATAAACATACTGGAACTGTGAGGTAGTCCAGTGCTTCATCTGTAACTGAAACAGCAAACCTATAGCTGTTTGCTGTTGAATGGCTGCTGCTTCTAGGTCAGGCTTTATCAAGAAGGTAATATTTGATTAGATAAATACCATAAACTTTGAGTTGGAACCCCCCCTGAACTATTCTGATCATGTGGTTGACATAAATTTTGCTACAGTGACTGAAGCCTGCTGTGAACTTACACACATTTGAATGTGATGTGGAGATCTGGTTATCTGAGACAACAGATCTGTCAAAGAAACAGAATTTGGTCAGAATACGCTAATTTTCCAAAATCTAATCACATCACAGGAGAATACATTTTTTGGTTAAAAAGTGGAGTTTGGTAAGCTAAGGGTAGAGTTTCTGATTGGTCTGGGAAGACCCCTCCAGAGTTGTGCTTCTTAATACCTGTCTGATCAGCAAGGCAGCAAGAAAACACGGGCTTAATTTTTTATCTCATCTCTTGCATCCCAGATAAACATTCATACCATAGACATACTTCCCCCCTCTGAAATGCTTTGAAACGTTTTGGTTTCATAATGACATGGAAATGGAACATTTCTGTAATCTCAAAATATTTCAAAGGTCAGACAGTTCATTCCCTGCTGAGCCCTGTTGTGCCTGTGTCTTAATCAAGCTCTGTCCATTAATATAATTCATCCAGAAATAATGCATGTAGAAAGAGCCAGCAAGCACAATCAGTGAAAAGGTAAGCAAGCTAACTGCCCTGCCAAGTGATCACTTTATTCTTATGCTGAACAACGTATAAAGAAACCCTAACTTACTATGTAATGCTTACACATGCTTTTGCCTTCAGATACGAAGTATTTTGTAAGCAGTAAGCTTTAATTCCTGTTCTTCTGAAAAGGGCTTAACTGAAACACTTATTTAAGTGTTTTCCTAATTAGAGGCTAATTAATGAAACCTCCTGACTTTCCTGTGAAGGGATATTTTTCAGATGGGAAAATGGAAGCCAGACAAGTTGTCTTGCCAAAGATTGCACAGAGAGTTACAGACAGAGCAAAGATGTGAGCACCTATCACCTCTCTTCAGACAGTAGTGTTTTCTATGGAGCCTTATTTCATGTATTTATACTATGTTCACAGGCTAACTGGCAGAGCTGCATCATAGACTTTGAAGTCAGGAAGTGTGGTAGACTACAAGGATCCAGGCTGACAACTTTTGAAACATTCTCTAATGTCTCTTTACGGGTCAGGACACAGCAGAATAAATGAGAACCTGGATACTATTTTATTGACACCTCTTCTTTGCAATTCTCAGACCTTATAAATCACTCAAAAAAAAAAAAAAAAAGAAAAAAGACAAAATCCCCATTTCTGCACATCAAACAAAGAGAAAGGGAGAAGCATTTTCTTTGACAGAGAAGGTCAAGGATGTTTTTCACTTTCCTCTACAGTTCTGGCAGCCAAGGGAAATCCAGATTCATGAACAAGGAAAACCATTCTTACGGTCGATTAATCTATTGCTTTAATTCCCTTCAGAGTGATTGCTGTGATCCCCAGGTGTTTTTACCACGAGCAGGGACTGCATGTCTTACTCTTTGATGACAGCCTGACAAATTCCTTATGGACAAGTGCTCACTAATACACGTGTTAATGCATCAGCCACACAGCAAAATATTTGTTAGGTTAACTAAAAGCCTACGTATTATTGGTGTGTAAGGACTAATGCCATAGTTCTGTAAATAGAGCTAGCTGATTGTTGTAGCTGTGTACAAAGAAAATTATACCTTAACAAAGTATTTTCTTCAAAATATTTCATTTTAAACTATACTTCTGTCTTTGACAGCAGCAGCTTTTCTGAATAAAGCAGGGAGCTCTGCAAGGAATTTATAGGCCCATTTATTAAAACCTAGCAACACCACAGTACTAATTTGGGATTCAGCACTTTACCAAATGTGCTAGAAAGTAGCAGCAGGAGATGTTCCCAATTTGTGAATGAATTCAGTGCTCAGTGAAGCGAATGAGCCAAGAATAGCCTGGGCAGAGGGAGGTGTGTGATTCCTCACCCAGCTTTCCTTCTTCTCCACAAGACAACTTTTTCTCAAAGCTGGACCCATGTCTTTTGAGGGCTGGTTTCAGAAACAAGTTCTTTTCGGAGCAAAAATATCTTATGTGGAAAGTACGGTCTGAAATGGTTAGCCTCAAAAGAATTTTACTTTAATCAAACATATTTTATTAATGAATATCCAGCAGAATATGTATGGCCTAAAATTCCTGAATTTGCCTTCTTAGACAGTTGGGCCATCTTTCTTCTAATTTGGTCCTTTTCTGAGCATCAGAGATAGTAAACTAGTCCTTTCAACTCACTCACACAGATTCTGGCTTTGTCCTCTCCCAGCTGCTCACCAAGCTTCCTACTTCACTTTTGTACTGCTGTAGCACTCGTGATCAGCTTTTTCTTACATTCTTACATGTTTTCTCCCAAGTCCCCCTCTTTCAAGGGAAATCTCTCTTTCTTCTACTGGTTTTATATTTTATCCTAAATCCTGTATTTAATCTTTCCCTGGCTGTCTTTTTTTCATGTGTGTATGCCTGCATGTGCTGGTTTGTTTTTTTTCTTTTTATAGAGAAAGAGACATGGAATAGTTACAAATAATAGCAACAAAAGAAAAAAAAAATCAGCTTTTTAAAATTATATCTCTCATTTGACATTGATATGAGAGTTCTTTGAACACATTCTTCAGCAGGGTCAATTAAGATTTTCCAGTTTTCTTTTTTTATCTTGTTCTCTTTTTGACCTGTTTCTGTCTTTCGACTATTTCTTACTTTGACTCCAAAACAGATGAAAGCACATAGATTTAATCCATACACATAATTTTTTTTTTAAAAATGAGGGAGTATTTTTTCCTTGCAAACGTATCTACTTATGCAGATATTTAGCTGATATTGAACCGCAGATAGTAACCAGAGTGACCACGTGCTTTCCTTCCTGCCCGGAAGTCCTGTTAATCAGAATCTCAGCTTGCATTAAATGATATGATTCTGTTGAATCAAAGGCAATACGCCAATTTACCACAGCTGAAATATTGCCAGATGACTTTGTGTTTCTTTGGTTGTGTTCCTTATATTCTCTAATAGATATATTACATCAACAAATTCACAAAATTAATTGCCACACAATAAAATAGGATGCCAACAGATCTATTTCACACTTGCACACTGAAATGTAGTTCTTCTGTTGTATATATGGGACCAACAGGTTTCACATGGCATGTAGAGAAAAGAGCTTGTGCTGACAGAGTAGGTATGAAAGAGTAATTCAGGCCTGAGAAATCTAGCAAAAAAGAGTCACTGAGAAACAATTCTGCTCAGCAGCAACGTAGGTAAATACGTACATATTTTTGTGCAACTGGATCATGCCTCATATAGTTTCTTGAAATTGTTCCTAGAATGTGCTTCAAATCTTATGCAGGAATCCAAATTTGTACTTTTAATTTTCTGCTTCTTAGCTCTGCTTCCCTCTCTCTTCTACATCAGGGGGTTTACCTTACTGAGTCTTAGACTTCTAAAAGTTAAGCATCTCTTCTAAGCTAGTTGGTTGCATGTGCTCTGTGGCTGACAGGAAAAGCTTCATTCCACCCAAAGATACTTAGCTCTCTGTACACATTTCCATAGTTTACACACAGAAGCTAGATAAGCTTACACACTGAAATTATAAATAGCTGAAACTGTATGAGGACAATTTCATTGTTTATGACTAGATCTTATACGGCACAGCAAGGCTGTAGTGGTAGCACAGACTTAAGTATTTTTCATATAAAAAGGAAACATCACAAAGCAGAGCTAGGATGCTTATATACTCCACAGATGTGTTTTAACACACTTTTAAGGATACAGACGTGCTACTATATTCACACCTGAAAATCACAGGAATTGTTATTACAATCCATCTATTAAGCATTTCATTGAATTATCCTTTCATTTTTTCTGACATGATTTCAGTTTAATGCTTCCACTTTCCCTGTAAATCGAGGACAGTTTCATCCCAGGCACTTCATGACCCCACTCAAATCCCATCTGAAAATCGAATTTACTTGTAACTGCATGGGTAGTAGAAAACACAGTTAGCGATCAGTGAGCTGAAACTGATTGACATTGGTTGTCTTTTTATTATTTTCCTGAATCCAAACGTCTGCATTTCTGGTTTTCAATGTAATGAAGTACATGGAATTTGTTCATTTGTTTCATGTTATGCAATATTTTCAGTACTTTATAAATCTGCCAGTCAGAGTAATGGGCATGCATACTTGCAAAGAAAAAGTGTTGTCGGGTTTGAATACTTGATGGTTTATATGTACATAGGATTCATTTCCTTTATAGTCTGAAGCTGGTTTTCAACACTAGCAATGAAAAGACGCACAGCTCCTCATCTCTGTAGATCCTGCTAGGTAGATACAACACTGGCAGTCCCAGCAGTGACAGACCTGATATACTTCATCTGTTGGAAGTGCTAAATGTGTCCAATGGAGCTGGATAAACACAACAAGAACAACACAACACTGGAGCACCAAACTCATGTACAAATCACCTTCACCTTGTGCTACAAAGAGCATTTTTCTATTTTTTTGAATGTCTAGAAACCTGAACTGCTAGATAGCCATAAATCTAGGGAGTCCCTAGGTAAAAGTGTCAGATTATTTACTATGGAAAGAGGCAAAGTGCCTCAGATACGGATGAGAAAGATATGTCTGAAGGATTAAGGGAACAAAAGTCTTTCATAGAGAAAGATTTTGGAAATACAGGTGATCAGATGTGATTTTAAGTCAATATTGCCCTATTTTTGGAAAAATGTGAACCTTATTCTAGGTTAGGTAATCAACAAGTCATATGGAGTAATCCTTCTACCCCACTGAAAATTAGTAAGGTCTCCGCTGGATTATTGCACAAGGGTTTAGGTGCAACAGCTCTGAAACAATAGAGGAACAGTTACCAAAGGTCAGAAAGCCACAATAGATGGTGGAAGGGATAGCAGTGTTTATTGTACAGAGCACAGAAAGTGATATATGAAAATAGTTTTACAGTTCATATGTTGCAAAAGAGACCCATGTGCTCCTCTGTGGTGTCCATGACAGGACAAGAGATGGTGGCTTTCATTTTGAAGTATGGAAATCACAGGGAAGGAGCTTTAATGGAAAGGATCATGAGGTACAGGAATAGATTGCTGGGAGGGAAGCTGGAGACTCTCAAACTAAAGTTCTTTTTAAAAAGATTCAGAAGACATCTGCTAGGAATGACACAGTTCAGCTGCTCTTGTCTGGGTTGAGGATGGGCCTATGTGGCCTATCCAGGCCCCTGCCAGAGGATTTTCTAGAAATCTGTGTTGAAGGTGCACTCAGTCATCAAAACCAACAGGGTCAGCACATATCTCAAACCCTGTGCGACATCAGCCGAAATAGTCTTCATCCAAGGGAGTCCAAGTCTTACGGCAAAATGAACACAACATCAAGGTAAAAATACCCTGAAATCTCCTCCCCATTAACCTTTGCTCCTCTTCCTCTGGTACGGATGAGAGGGCTGGAGCTGTCGATTCCCCAGTTGCTGCCAACCTCTGCCAAGTACTCCTCCTCCTCCAACTTCTATCTCCATTCCGGTGTCTGCTGTGCAATATTGTGGCCACAGCTGGCCACAGTTTCGCTAAACCCCACTTCCACCTAAACCCTTTTTGTTCCCATATGGAGATATAAGCAGCAAACTGTCTTGCACAAGGTGCAGGCAGCTGTGCCAAGGATGGCAGGGCACATGCAACAAAATAACTGGCATTTGCTGATAAGAAAGAATAAAGCCTGTTTCTGTGGAACACTTATTATGCAAGATAAACTGCTCTTCTAGTTTTTTAGAAATCATATCCCCAAAAAATCCCAGCAAACACTTATATCTGGCTGCAGTATATACTCTTAAAGGATAAGGCTGACAATGTGTCATATATCTCTAATTAGAGAGTAGAAGAAAAAAAAGTAAATGCAGAGGTATGAATGAAGCAATAGTATTTAAGCTGCTCAGAACTTATTTTTCCCATGCAAGCAAAAAACAAGATTCTCAGCTTCTCTAAATGAGACATAACAAAACAAGGGAAATCTAGAAAAATGTAACTTTCACCAACAAAATAAATGATCTGACAAATATAATTATCTGCAGAGCAACACAAAATATCCTTGAAGTATTTTGAGTAGGAGCAAGCACAAATTTATTCCTTATGACCTAGTACTTTTTCCAGAGCCAGTAGTAATTAAAACATTGTTCACACCTTATAAGTGTACAGTGTACAGTACAAATGAGGGATTTTGGCCATACAGGTGGGCATATAGTTTGAGGAAAGCTTTCGTTACAGACAATACTTTTATTCAAGCAAATATCATCATACAGAGACATAACTTATTATTGGAGTCTTTGAGCCCAATACTGCCCCTCCTAACCTACTGCTGACTTCAGTGAAGGCAAGATGTAACTCTATATTCTTCAAAACTAAAGGTCAAAGCAGGCCTTCCATCATGGGTGTTTTCCATGTAGAGTAACACATGATAGGAAAAAATTTGTCCTACTTGCTCTTTATCTGTGTCTGCATACCAAGCTAAACACAATCCTGGCTGAATGCATTTGATGTTTGGGATGCTGGATGGATAAGGAACATGTCTGACAAGCCCTTAAAAAAAAGATTTATCACATTGTATTTTAAGCTTAAAACCCTCTCTGTTCAGAAATTCAATTCATCCTCATTTTTCTAAGGCTGCTAATATTTTCCCAACAGCAAGTGGAAATAAGGAATGGTATAAAATGTAGATGATCATGGAACAAGAACATCGGTTGCTAATTAACTTGACTGGACCTGATGTCATGTACTTATGAGGATGAGGGCAGTTACTATTAGTTTTTTTTACGAACTATCTCCTTCAGTCAGGCACAAGGTAGACATGTTGTCTCTTAGTGCATCTCATTTGCATGTGACACATAAGTCCTTGATTCAAGATGTTCTTCATTTTCCTTCTCTTTCTTTTCTCAGAAAAATGGAAAATGTTACCGTGCAGCTAGTGAAGTGGAGGACCTAATTGCAATGAATCAGGCATAAAGGCATTCAAAATACATTTCTCATTGCTGGCTTGATGTGCAGCACTTAAATAATATAGCTGTTCTGCATTTCTTGGTAAAATGTTCTGCTATCCTGCTTCTGCCACACAGGACCTTCAGCATTGGTATCAGCAGTGTCTACTATCGCAGTATTACAGAGAAAGCAGGACAGCTGAAGTTACCGAGAAGAAAGGATTCAGCTGAAGAAGCTGAACCGGCTTCTGCACACTTTTTCAGGAGAATCACGCTGTGAATAGGCAGTAGGAAGGAATAACATCGGGCAGCTTGGGGCAGTTCAGCTTTTGCTGTTTGCGAAGTGTGCCAGGGAGCAGCTAGAATTGATGTTCGCAGACACTATAGCCCAATAGTATCTTTTGCATTGGCCCTCCTGCCAGTATCTTGTACCCTTAAGGCTTGTCTGTGCTTAAAAGGGATGTCTGTGCTGCTGGATGCAATCCTTCCTCCCTCTGGTGTGGAAACAGCTTATACAAGAGCAGGAATTCCTTTGCCAGTACCATTCTCAGGATAAGCTGCACAGACAAAGGAACTGTTTACTTGTTTAATGGAATCTGTCAGGGTGGGTTTTTTTCAGCATATTTATGTTGGTTAAAGCCATGAGATTCCCCTACTGCTAATAGATTTAGTTATGCCTGCAAAGATTCAAACTGTAGGTCTGCCTTCGGTGTGTAATTCAATGGCCAATGCAGCAATAGCAAGAAAAGTTCTGTGGGCCTTTTTTCCTTTTCTGAACGCCCAACATTTTTCAATGAAAATACCATATTGTATTAACAGGGACTCCTAGAAAAACTCCCAAGTGGGTTATTCCTTAATTTTATGCAGCCTGTAGCCACATTTCTCTTTTTTTCATGTTATTATTAAATAATGATGTGGATCGTCGAAGGTATATGAAAGTCTTCCCTGACCCTCGGGATTGAAATGGCTTCTTTTACCTACTGTAGACAACATAATTATGTTAACTATGTGCACTATTAGAAACATTTTACATGACCCTTGAAAAGTCAGACAGGTTCAGAGCATTGATTTCAGGGAAGTCAGATGCAGAATTACTTTTCAGGATAAGCCTCCACTGCAGATCGAGAAACACCATGAGCTGACATAAAGCTCCTCTGGTGCATCCTGTGCTCCTCCAGCTCAGCGTTCTGTTCCTTCCCCCTCCTGCCCTCCAGCCCTCTCTTGCCTTGTGCTTATGTAAGAGTTTGTGCAACTGTATAGTGAACTGGAGCAGGAAAGTCATCAGGGTAAAACTAACTTGCCAGAAAAGTGGTTAATTTTAACCTGAATTAACTCCTTGACAGAGCTGACCATGTGGCCACACAGCACAACTGTGGCTGTGACAGGTTGGGGAGTAAAGTCCGTGAGAGATGGCTTCTTCTGGCAATGGTAATTCCAATAGTGAACCGAAAAGAAATCTTCAGAAATACAACAATTCTATTGAATTTCCATCCTTTCACTCACTTCAGTATTGGAAAGTCAGCCTGGCACTGTGTGCCTGATCCTGTGCTGTGAATGAACACCTCAGGATCCTCAGTGTGTGCAAAGGAGCTAAAGAGCAGAACTCGTGTTTTTATGCATTCATTGAATCAGTCTGTATAACTCCAGTGGCAAAAATACTGATTGTGGGTGTTATTTCTGAGAATAATTCGCAATTACTATGAGACATCCTAATATTGATTTTATGAAAAGAAAAATGTGTCTCTTTTAGAACACTCTTTTCAGAGACACCTGAATCTTTGTGAAGTCTAATGTAAAACACCCTTTGGGCAATTGGACAGTCACTGCTTATACATATCAATAAAATATAATAAATAAATAATAAAATAAAGTAAATAAAGTATTTATGTTCTGTAAAGTAGGTTCTCTAAAACCGATATGGTAAAAAATGCTGCCTTTTTAAAAATTTTAATTGATTTTGGAATTGTTCTCAAGAGATGCTATAAATATGCATTTCTGTTAAACATTGATCAGGCTAATATTGAGTTACTAGTATCTTAATTGTGTGATTATCAGAAAATATACTATTTTTATTAGGCAAAGAGAGAGCACAGGTTTAAAACCAAAGGACTCAGCGAATCCCTAAATTCTCTGGGGCTGTCCCATCAGTAATGAGCACCAGCTGTTCCACCCTGCTGGTCAAAATCCCAGAGGGTAGGGCATGGTTTGCTTCATGCATTAGGCATTTGAAACAGCATTTAAATAGGGTTACAAAGCTGTTCATCTATTCAGAGATAAAAGAATTATTCTTAAAAACTGCTTCATTACAATCTTTCACAATCAGAGTCAGTCAATAGATAGTCAAAGCTTTCTCAAATGCATATATCCATATAATGCAAATTTTAGTGGTTTATTTTACCTGAAGAGCATGCATGTGAGGCTGGCTTTGTTCTTAAGTGAAGGTTATTTGCAGTTTTGGAGAAAGCAGTAGACATGATAGCAGGTCTTATGGGAAAACTATAAAGAATTTGGAGTATTTCAGCACCTGCTGAAAACATTAGGTTCAGCACTGCATCTTAATTGTGTCTCACTTCTTTTGGGGCAAAAAAGTAATGTTTTTTCTAAACATACCTCATATTTTGAGTGAATGACTAGATAGCCTGGGGAAAGGCTTTGTTTCTCAGTATTAAGGAAAGGACTGAAAAAATTTATGAAAGGAAGGGAATTGGGTCTACTTTTTATGTAGGTCTAAATTCATGGTCTATGATGATATTGTTTCTTCCCTGATATCAGTCTACGGCGAGTCAGATTCACAGAAGTATCAAGCCCTTCTTTTTTTTTTTTTTTTTTTAATAAAATCAAGGCAACTGGAGCCATACCAACAGGAATTATAAAAAAAGTCTTCCTGTTGAAAATACTGTCAGACATCTGTACCCTGATGAATTAATTGCATTATAATGCAGACTGAATATGTTATGAATAATGTCAGAATCTACTTAAGCATTGGCATGATAACAGAAAGATGTTCACAGATGCCCTTTCCATCTCTTCATTAAAATAGTGAAGAACTGCAGCTGTAGGTACATCTGAAGCAATCTTTCTTTTCCTTTTTATGTTGTTAGTCAGTTAGGCTTGATTACACGCCACCCAAAATCATTGGAAAGACTGTCACTCTCACTACCTGAAAATGCTTTGGATAAGCCATTTGTATAGTAAAATTTCACTCCTGATGAAGTATTTGCCCTCATCTGCAGTCCCTAAAGCTGAATTTTCAAAAAACCTTGAGCTGGCTGGAAGAAGGTATAGTGTTAAATGATGAAACCCAGAAAGAAAAACGGAGCATAGATTCATCATCTAGGACCAGAAGAAGTTGAACTAGACCAGGTTACAGGTTTTTTTCCTGTTCGATACTCAGCCATTTGGGCAAGTTTGGATGGTGGAGAAGTACCTAATGAATTTTGTGTCCATGAAGGAACATCTAGCAAAATGTGATTGGCTGATGATATAGTGATGCAGACACATAAAACAGATAGATCATTATACACCCGCCTGTGGTCTTCATGCCAAATATTTCCTTTCAGATTGCTTCTGTTCTTTTTGTTAGACCACCTGCAAATCTGTCAGAAGGAAGACCATCTTCTGAAGGAGCATCTGAAGGATATCCTTCTGAAGGATAATCCAGAAATCTCCAATGGTTATGGTGTTAGTTTTGAAATACTACTTCCTTGATACATTAGGTTGTATACGTACAGACTGATTTTCCTATCATTGGTAGTAGTCTTTGGAGGTGAAAATATAATATTTAAATGATTACTTCTTGAGAATTTAACTGTATAAATATTGGATATGTTTTCACATATTACTTCTTTTGAAATGTACTGTAAAAATTTGATTCTGTAAGGTTATTTAATAATTCTGAGAAGGAAGAGATTCTATTTCTGCACTACTTTCATCATTAGTTCTATGTAAATTAAGAATGTGGACATTGTGAGCCCGGAAATCAATATCTAATTCTATAGTCTTATATTACTATTACAAAATGCTTAATTCAGAAATCAAAATTATAGTAACTTTTTTTTGTGTGCCAAGCTGCAGTTCCACTGTTCATGTAACATATATAATACCACTCCAAATTTCAGAGAAAAGAAAAATTGGGGTTCCTAAAAAACATCTTTTTCATTTTTCTACTGACTGCTTCATGATACCTAGCATGATTTTAATTTATCACCCCAAATTAATTTCAGTTTTCAAACCCAACACTGAAGTCACCAGCTGGTGTAGTAAACATATCATGTCATGTTATATCAGTCCCTAGGTTTGTCCTGCTACAAGTCAGTATTACATATTATTGAAGATCTTTGATGCACATGCATTACCAAGCTCTGTGCTCATTACTGAAATGGATTCTAGGGTGTTAAATGATGATGCAAATTACATGATACGTTTTATAGCTCATCTTTCCAGGGACCAGCATCTGGCTATTTGTTTGCATTTTGATATTTGCTATAATTTTGGTAAATGTTTACTGTAATAAATATTGCATTTCAAATGATTTTTTTAACTGGATTGATTTTTTAAATAGTTTATATATCCCTACAAGCAGCCTGAACTTGATATGTCTATTGCATTCCAACTGATAAAATAAAATGGTCATTAGGATGTCTATGAGAAAATGACATGACTACTAAGAGCTGAAAATCCTTACTCCTGATCATTTGATTAGAAAACACTAGTACATTCTCTCCCTCACCAAAACACATATTTGTTCATAATGGACAATGAGGCTAATTATACAGTATCTCCTTGCATGCTGACTGAAGCTGGTTTGCATGTTAATGTGGAGAAGAAACAGCATTAAGACTGTCAGTGCTGGACATGCTTCAATGTTGCCTTTTAATTAAAAGTTCAAATTTCTGAAAGAATAGCTGGAAAAGAATGTACCGGAATCTTACACAAGAGCTCGACTTACAAAACACAGCAGTCACATGGGTTTGTTTCCTGTCACACACTGTTAGCATCAATGACATTGCTGCTGCCAAGTTCACTTGATCTATGCATAAAAGAGATGCTTACTTTTCAAGAGTTATTTGCCCAGCAATAATGAAAACATCCCAAATTCCTTCATAGTTAACATGCCCTCACCCCTAGCCATTTTTAATATGTGGCCATACAGCTGAAGGAAAACAAAATATTGAATTGCTGACCTCACAACTTTTCCTGTGCGGAGGGGGTTGCTTTGATTTGGGATGTTTTGCTTTTTCTCATGAGGACTGGAGTTTTCTTTCTACGGGTGTTGCGTGAATGCATATTATCTGTACTTACTGCCTTATCTCCATCATTTTGCGTGGATTTCTAGATTGAAATTCCTCTGTCATTAATGGAAACTGAGATAGCTGGCAGTTCTTTCAAAGCTAGACTTATGTCCTGAAAGTGCAGCGGCCCAAGGAAACTAATGCCCCAAGTCTGTGATTTAAATCATTCATTCCTAGCAGTAAGTGAATATCATATTTTCAAAGATAACATGTCAAAGTTTCCCAGAGATATTCATTACAATGGGTCACATCTGATTATCTCCTGCACTGGCGTAAACACAAAGTCATTTTCCTTACACAAGTAAGTCTGTTCTGTCATCTCACAGCTAGAAACTGGAGCACAATTGGTCCACCATTTTTCGATCTTTGGAGTATAATGGCTCAGCTCAGAACAGCAGTAGAACAATATTTGCATATTTGGTCCATTTTAGAATCAGATAACATTATTTAAATGATAATCGGAATCCTTTCTTTAGAAAAAGGCAGCATAAACAATACAGATATGAATTAATCATCTTCCTTCATGAACTTTACAGTTCAATGAGAAGATCATTTAGCCAATGCAGAACAACTATATTAATCAGCATAATACATCTAAAGTTGCATTAAACAGATGAAGAAGATCCTTTTAGTGAGGAGGTTGGCCTTGGTACAATCTTGTAATATTTTTTTCAACTTAAACATCATCAGATTGTTTTAAAATATTTTTTTTAAAGAGAAAACATCAGATCAGGACACTTTAACCCAATGTACCGTCTCTGACCATGGCTAACAGAGGATGCCTAGGTAAGAAGAGAGGGTAGATGTGTACCATATTCATGCAGCCTGCCTGTTCTAAGAAGTTCTTGCACTTATTTCCTGTGATTTGGCTTTTCCAATGGACATTGAAGGTGCATAAGGCACTTGAGACACCATGCTTCTGTTAACCGTTCAAAAATTTGCTTCCTCTTTGTTTCTTACTTTGAACATAGCTCCGACAGCTTCTTCTTTTCTAAATGATGTTTGTGTTTTCCCTCTTTCTGAACTTCAGAACTACCGTACACGTTTTTGTTGTATTATGAATACATGGCAGGATTGCCTGATCACATGAGAAAGAAGCATAAGCCAAAGTCACCTTTGGCCTGGTAACCTTTCTCAGATATTTTGTGTCTAAATTCCTCTCCAAGAACACTTCTTCGAGAGTATCAGATCAGGTCAGAGGCTAGCTCCTCCTTGTAAAACAGTCTCCAAATGCTAACATTTTATTTTGTTTAATTTTTGCTAGGTATCAAAAAACCACAGTAGCTATCCAGGGAACAAAGTATAAGAAAATTAAGTCTTCGCAGCTGTTCAGGCATTGCTTTAAAGCCAGGACACTGCACTTTATGCAGCTGCCTGAACCATCTCATCTCCAGGCCTAATTGCCCTGGGCTCCTGGCACTCTCAGCTCATGCAGAGTGGTGGCCCGTGACTGCAGCTCAGACCTCAGGTGACCCCAGTCACTTCCAAGGGGCAAAGCTGCCTGTATCGACTGCTCAGATCAGCTGTTCCAATTGCAGACACATCTTGTGCAGGTGTCTGAAGCTGGATGGTATAAATCCAGGCTGTATAATGAAAAGACAAGTAACATTGAACATTTTAACAAATATTTGATTATGAATTTCATAGAGCCTTTTTTGTGGGTGACACTTTCTTCAAATTAATTTCCTACAAAAGTTTCAATAGGCCTTAACTGTTGAAATAGGTGTTTATGAAAAGCAAGTTTCAAAACTTCATGTCCACAGATCACTGGAACATATTTCACATGTGCACGTGGAAGAGTCCTTGCCAGACACGTTCCCAGGCCTATCCAAACACCAGAGAGAAATGATCCCACTTGACTGATCTGAGTAACCATAACTACAGAACACAGCTTGATTTTCAAGTGTCCACGACTGATTATGGAGGTAAAAGATTAAAAAAAAACACGATTACTGGAAAGGTTGGATAACTGATTATTTTTTTGAAACTGGATTCTCTACATAGATATTCTAAAAACAATAAAGATGCTAAATTTATCAAATAACGCTTTTGTCGTGAATTAGTCACTCCATGACAGCTACAAGCACCAAAAGACATAAACACACATCAAGAACTGCTTTGTGAAATTTGTCACAGTTGACAGCCTTCTGTTAAGGCCTCTGAAAGAATGGAAATGGGGTCTGTATTGTTTGAATAATGTAAGAAAGAGGAATATGTCAAGTCTGTTGAATTTATTCAGACTTTATCACTCTAGGGCCTTCAGTTATACAAAAACAGCCAAGTGCTTCCTACAAACATTTTGCCAGAGACAATATTTTACCATTAGTTATCACACAACAGTTAGAAAAATTTAAGTCTTTAAGATAGTATTACATTTCTTCCATTCTGTTTGGTTTTTAACCCCTGAAACAGACAGAACAGGAGACACTTAAACTATATTCAGAGAAAAGAAAATTAGCCTTAAAAAATCCTCTTTACCCTGCAACAAAAAAATATTGACTTTATTTATTTATCTATTTATTCACATTTTCACTTGTAAAACATGCCAGAAAATTAATAATATATTTTGCAAATAAGTTATGATCTAAGACATCAGTCAGAGAAAGCACATTTGCACATGCCTGATCAGGAAAATACTCAACCATATGCCCAGCTTCAGTAGGACTTCAGCATATTGAATGGGATCCTTTCCAAAATTAGGGCTTCGGGCAGTGGGAGAGTTAGCTCAAGTATGAGAGGAGAGTATTGACACGAAAAGTCATCTGAACTTCTCCTGCAGAGTCAATCTGACCATTAAATGTACTGAAGTAACCTCAAAAATACTGTTTTTTAAAGTGAACATTTCAATGGTCGCATTTACAGCACAGGCCCCACGGACCCACGTGGCATGACCAAGCTGGTGATAGGATGTAGAAAAAAGGTGAGTGGTGAGGGTGTCTAGGAGCTCTGGACCAGGGCTGAGGGATGAAGAGGAAACCACCACCACTGACACCACTTGGTTGGAACCTTAAACAATGCCTCCAAGATATTGGATGCTTTCCAGAAGCATTGTTGTCCTTGACTTATTGGGTAACATTTTTCATGTCCATTATCATTCTTCAGTCTCCTGGGAGGTAGGTTTGGGTTGTTAGGGGTCACTCTCATTCCCACACTTAAAATCTTAATTTTTATTCATTTAAGGAATCTTACATTCTCATGCTACTGTTACATTTAGAAGCACCTTGTCTTTATTAGACAAGTGTTTTATTGCTCTAAATTAAACTTTTGACTGATCAGTCACAAAAAAGTTGATTTGAAATTAATTCCTCTTTTCAATGCAATAGCATTTATGTGGATTCACTTTTCCTCCCCCTTTTTCTCGTCACCAAGGATTTTTCTGAGAGCTGCTTGTTACAACAGTTGACTCAGCAGCCCATTTTTTGCAGCTAACAAGCAAATTGGCTCTGTCACTGATTTGTATTGAAAATAAGCCCAGGAAGCAATAGAATCAGTTGTAGGAAGAACATTGCAAGATGTTTGAAATCTGAGGGCAAGCTCAGCATCGTCCTTACAACAGAATGTGTTATATGGGGAAATAGTGTTTGGGATTTTTGGCTCATGCCTTCCCTTCATGGCTTGGCACATGCTGAAAACTGAAGCAGCACACTAACAGCCAGGCACTCGCTATTCTCAGGGGTCTCGTTCCTCAAGTATATTTAGTACACTTAGGCACCAATTGGAGATATTTTTTGGTGCTGAGAGGAAAATTCTGTGATTTAGGCATTTGAGAATGTGGTGCTGACAAGTTGAAAGTAAAACAGGGAAGCTGAGGATACAAAATCCTTGATTCTCTTTGAAATCTGTCTGCAAAATCTTGTGAACAAGACCAACCTTCCAATTTCTTTGAATTCTCTAATATTTTTCCATAGTGTGAGATATTCTTTTGTGAATATATAAAAGAAAAAGCTACTTAGTCTGTCATTTGACTCATATTTATTTCAGCTATAATACAGCATAAGCAGCACATATTACTTGATACCTCAGGTTACTCATTCACACTCCTCCGTCCCTCCCTCATTTTGTCACTACAACCATTTCCAGGGCTTTTCAGAGAACTTGATTAGATAATTGACTCAGGTTAAACATAAATCTTTGTCATTTATTCATTTGCAGAGTTAGGTTTTAGCCAGATCAACTCCTGATCCAAATGACCACACGAGCCCTGGTCTGATGTGGATGGGAGGTGGCAGAGGAAACACTTAGATGTCTGTCAATACAGTTGGCGCTGTGACTGGTTTAAACAAACTGTGAAATTGCACCAACCCATCTGCTTTCCCTCACCTCTCCCCATGGTTGTCAAACATGGACCATGCCCTTTCTACACTCCAAAAGAGCCATTTCTGTAATCTGGTTGATTCTGCACTCTGTCTCACAATGTTGCAGCTGGAGATATTGAGACAGGACAGCACATGGCCCTGTGCTTAGGGAACAAGTGCCCAAGCATTATCGTATGTGATGAGGCCCAGTGTACGAGCAGGGTGAGGAACACC
Source organism: Thinocorus orbignyianus (assembly GCA_013400375.1). Taxonomy (NCBI): domain Eukaryota; kingdom Metazoa; phylum Chordata; class Aves; order Ciconiiformes; family Thinocoridae; genus Thinocorus; species Thinocorus orbignyianus. Next base: position 172,886 of record VXBW01003118.1, on the reverse strand, counting down.
TGGACAAATAACACTGCATGAGCAGCACTGCATATGCAGATGAAGAAACATCTAGAGGTCTTCCATCTTTGGGACAGTGTGGGTAGCTGGCAGTGAGGATGAAGAGGAGGATTGATGGATGGGGATAGCCCAACCTGGTGCAGCTGGCAAAGAAATAGACATCAACCCATTCTGTCTAATCCCTCTCAATTTTTGAGCTGACCACTCTTTACACAAAAGCCTGAAATTAGGTTAAGGCATATAATTCTGGGTGGAATGTCCACACTGCAGCTTACGGCAGTTTAGCTTCCCTACTCGAATTTCATGGGTTTTACTTAGCGTAGTCTACTTTTCTTGAGAAGGACTGTTAAATAAAACCCCTGGAGAAACTCTGTGCTTGAGTCTTGTGCACACCGTGTGACTTCAATACCAGGCTTGTGATAGGAGCCTTAACTTAGGCATTGCCATTCTCCCTTTTGCCAGGTCACTGGCATCACTGCTCTGTGGTCTGTGAACAGGTCCGTTGAGGAGCAGAGAGGACTATGGTCTGCAGGCAACCATGGGCTGTATGTTGACTGCTGGCGGAAGTTATCCAGAGCAGACGCTGGAAGTCATGATGCCCTGTTGCAGCCCTAAGACATGGAGGTGACAGCCTGCTCGCCAGGATGCGAGCAGAGTACATTCATCATAAAACCCACCATTCAAGTGTACCTCTCTCTGATCCTCTATGGCAGATTTTGCAGTGCAGAGCAAAAACACACTAGCAAAAATTTTAGTGCGGTGGGAGGTGTGTGTGGGTGAAGGAATTCAAATGATTAACAGTTACCCAGAAAAATAAGTTGCTAATATTTGAAGATAATTGAGCCATGAGCTCTCATATTTCTATTTGAAATTCCAACTAGATATGACGACCACAGTGTGAAGTCACACTAGTTTCATTGAGGCTATTTACTCATCATCCACTGAAGCCTTTTTTCTTCCAGGATAGCATTTAGCAGTTAAGATTTCTTGGGTTTTCTTTACATTTTAAGGATAATTTTCAATATTTTCAGTTTAATTCACTTAAGATTAATCTAATTCAATGAAATAATGAGTTCAATTCAATTCAGGCTCAAGAATTTTGAGCAGTTTTCAAATGATCAGCCCATGAATTTGCTTACAGTATGGGATTTTCAAAACTCTTAGAGTTCTAATTAAATCACACAACCTACTTGGACATGATCATCATGAGTGTTAAATTAACTTTTTGAGAGCTATTAACTAGAAATGATAATGTCTGGTTTTTTGCCTTTTTTTTTTTTTTTTTTAGGTGACAGAAGAAATTCAGCTGTTCTGAGCTTGAGCTTAAAAAAACATTAAACTGAAATAAATTGCTGTTAAGGGTTCCTTTCTTTAACCTTTTGTTCGATAAAACCTCAGAACTGGTTAACTCAGCAGCTGAGAACACATTTAATCTTGATTGCTTCATTCTAGCATTACTTAATTTAATTTCTTTTATCTTTATCCCTAGCTTTGAAATCTTACTAGCTCTTTCCAAGCCACTGTGATTGATAGTCATATTACTCTCATGTGAATTTGTAGTGAAGGTGATGTTTCTCTGCTTTGAAAGCAATGCCACAAATGAAATTGAAAACCGTACTTTTAAAAGGAGAAGGAGTATTTATGATTTGGATAAAGTATCAACCTTGGGACCAATACAAAAATTGTATTATGAGAGTAGCCTCATTTACTCATATCCTACATTTAATTTACATTTTATATCAACCCTTAAGTGCCAATTTTAATGCTAAATGAGCTGTTACTTTGGAAATAGATTATCTGGTTTGATAGAGTGGCAGTAGCTTTGACATCTACCTCAGCACAAGGATAGTTGAAGAAAGCCATCTTAAATGCAACAATTTTCAAGGACAATGGGGATATATAGCTCTATTCACAAAAGTCTGTACGCTAGACACATGCTACTTATGGTTTATATGGACTGAGAATTAGTAAAGCACTCTGCAAACATATATTCAATGTCTTGATTACTCAGATACCTCTGAGTATGAACTTGCCCCAGCTTGTAGATCTTTTAAGTTACTCCAGCTCAATTAATTCTGAAATTATGAGATGGCTCTGGGGCCCCCAGTGTGGGAAGGACATGGACCTGTTGGAGTGAGTCCAGAGGAGGATCATGAAGTTGATCAGAGGGCTGGAACACCTCTCCTGTGAAGACAAACTGAGGCAGTTGGGGTTGTTCAGCCTGGAGAAGACTCCAGGGAGACCTTATAGTAGCCTTATAGTACCTAAAGGGGGCCTACAGGAGAGATGGGGAGGGACTCTTTATCAAGGAGTGTAGTGGTAAATGAAAGGGTAACTCTTTTAAACTGAAAGAGGAGAGATTTAGGCTAGATATTAGGGAGATATTCTTTACTGCAACAGTGGTGAGAAGTTGTGGATGTTCCATCCCTGGAGGTGTCCAAGGTTGGGTTGTTGGATGGGGCTCTGAACCTGGTCTAGTGGGAGGTTTCCCTGCCCGTGGTAGGAGTGCTGGAACTCACTGATCTTAAAGGTCCCTTCCAACCCAAACCATTCTATGATTCTATGATCTAGTTTTACAACATTATATTGACAGCAAGGAAAGCAAAGAAACTAGGGCTCCACATCGAGGTTCAGGTTACCGACTTTGTGTCAGGGCTGGAAATAGGACAGCATTCTGAAGCTGAAGTCTTGGATAGAAGCCTGGGTTGCTTCTCCAGATGCACCTGAAATCAGTCTGCAGTGGAACTCCAAGTCCGCTTTCTGTCTGCCTTGACACATCCCAGTTTATACATCTGGGCACCTACCTTCTGGCCAAGCAGTTCAGAGTTGGCTAGGGAAGTACCTAAATATCTCTTAACTTCTGTAAGTGATCAATCAGGTGTGTTCAGAGTTTGTCTGACACATTGGACTAGCAATACCTAAAAGGTTATTATTATTTTCATTCAAGAACTATCACTCACCATCCCTGTGGGGGACAACCAGTTTGATCACCAGCCTAGAAGCTCTGTTTTGAGGATTGTAACTCTATAGCTTCTACTGCCAAGGAAACTGGTGTAATCACTATGATGGACACAAGCCATGGGGCTGCTTCGCACAGTGGCTGGGCTACTTCACAGTGAAGAGTGAAGGACTTGTATTGCCATGGAAGAAGAAATGAAAAAGGTGCATCTCTGTCTGCCAGCACGAACAATGATTACCCACACTGGAAGCCTTATACCCTGCTTTGCTTTTACAATTGCTTGCAGATTTATTCAGTGATTAACTTTTTAATGCAAAATTTCTAGATTAAGAGTTGCAAAGAAAATCATGCTTATTTGCATAGTTTGTATTACATTAGCATCTTCCATTCCTAACAAAGTTGATCTCTAGTGTTCCAGTCAGGACATTCATTTCTTGAGAGACAGTCCATAACAGTTTACAGTCTAACAAAAAAACCACAGCAGAGCTAGGAAAGAACAGAGGTTATATAAGTTATATGATTTTAGGTTATTATGGGTCCTTTCCCTTTGTGTGAACTTCACTTAAATCTCTATGGTTTTGTCTGTCATATTTTTATGGTGAACTGGAGGGCTCTGTACACACCAAAGCATCCAAACTGTTTCTAACGTCTACCATCATCCAAGTATTATTCCTGAAAGGCATTAGAATGACACTTATGACATAATGAAACTATTCTTTATATCAATAAAAACAGACTCGAAATGAGGTGCATAAACCAAGACACGTTACATTTTGTGTTTGAAAGATTTACAGGCTACTAAGCACCCAAACTACCCTAAACCTTTAAAGAGCAGTAAAATATCTGCCTGCAATCTGAAAGCACTAACACTTGTGGGAGCCTAAATTTGATTAATGATATCAATCCCTGTAGACGTTCAACACTCAGATTTTGACCTTAAACAAAGCATGAGCGGCTGAAGAACCAGCAGTCATAAGACGCAACTTACAGCTATGTCTTTTTCTGCTCTGTCTCTTTAACAGTACTCCAAATTTTGTCAGGATTAGGCTCACCTTCTTGTGCAAGGCTTTGTAACAAGAAGAGTTGATTTTGGTAGTTTGTCAAAAAGAAATCAGTGCTGAAGCAATGATCCATTGACCTTGGAAGAGGAGGTCACAGCAAGAAAGATGTGAACTGAAGCCACCTCTGTTCTGCTTCTAGAAGTACGGGGGCATGTTTTCACATAAGCAGATGTGCTAGCTAGGCCATGCAAGATATGTTAGTTTGAATTCACTCAAACTGCATGAACCCAAATTAGTGTGCTGCATTCAATGCCCCTGAGATTCACTTTGAATAAAAAATCTGTGTCAATCTATGCACCAGAGCTGTCTCCCTCTCTTGTTCTTCATCCTTTGTGCACACTTCAAACCCTGTTGTAAAATTTTGTGAGAAATAGGCAGTGTGTCACTTTGGTTGTCCCTCTCTGGACCCATTTATGAGCATCAGTAGAACCAAGTTAAATTTTGCTACCAGTGATGCAAAGATTCTTTGTATCATTAGGTTGTCTGAGATACTGTGTGAGAAACTCACTTCTTCAACTAAAGCTCTTTCTGGGTTAACTGGAGAAAAGATGCCATGTCCCCTCTGTGATGGGTAAGTGGCAGGCTACACAATTAATTCTCAAAAAGACCACTATATATACTTACATTTATATCTATACATATACGTACAGCATAACTTCATTCATGTGTAAGATTGCATACTGCTGGGTAATGTTATACTGCTGATTTTACAGTTAAAATATTAGAGGTAGGTGAGAACTACTGGAATGGGATGAAATTAGGATAGAATAGAATAGAATAGAATAGAATAGAATAGAATAGAATAGAATAGAATAGAATAGAATAGAATAGAATAGACCTGAATTTTCAATAGGAAGGGACCTACAACAATTATGTAGTCCAACTGCCTGACCAATTGAGGGCTGACTAAAAGGTAAAGCATGTTATTAAGGGCATTGTCCAAATGTCTTTTAAACACTGACAGACTTCAGGCATCAACTGCCTCTCTAGGAAGCATATTCCAGTATTTAACTACCCTCTTGATAAAGAAATGCTTCTTCATGTCCAGTTTAGACGTCCCCTGACACAGCTTTGAACCATTCCCATGTGTCCTGTAACTGGACAACAGGAAGAAGAGCTCAGCACCTCCCTCACTTCTCCTCAGGAAGCTGTAGAGAGCAGAGTTTGCTCCTTAGCCTCCTTTTCTCTAAACTAGACAAACCCAAAGTCCTCAGCCACTCCTCATAGGACATGCCTTCCAGCCTTTTCACCAGCTTTGTTGTCCTCTTCTGGACACATTCAAGGACCTTAAAATCCTTCTTAAATTACAGAATCACAGAATTTTCATGGTTGGAAGGGATCTCTGAGATCACAAAATCCAGCCATACACACAAAAACCCAGAAAACCCCAAACTGCCACAAAAAGACAAACCCCACAAAACAAATCACCCAACCCAAAAATCTCGGCCACAAGAAAATATCCTGAAATGCCACATCTACACATTTCTTAAATACCTCCAGGGATAGTGACTCCACCACCTCCCTGGGCAGGCCATTCCAGTGCCTGACCACCCTCTCAGTCAAGCAATTCTTCCTAATATCAAATCTAAATCTACCCTGCTGCAACTTCAGAGCATTTCCTCTGGTCCTGTCACTATTCCCTAGGGAGAAGAGGCCAACATCCACCTCTCCACAACTTCCTTTCAGGTAGCTGTAGAGGGCAACGAGGTTTCCCTCCCTCCTCTTCTCCAAATTAAACATGCCCAGTTCCCTCAGCCTCTTCTCATACCACTTGCGCTCCAGACCCCTCACAAGCTTGGTGGCTCTCCTCTGGACGTGCTCCGGCACTTCAGTGTTCTTCTTATTGTGAGGGCCCCAGAACTGAACACAGTACTTGAGATAGGGCCTCACCAGTGCCGAGTACAGAGGCACCATCACTTCCCTACTCCTACTGGCCACATTATTCCTGATACAGGCCAGGATGCTGTTGGCTTTCTTGGCCACCTGGGCACACTGCTGGCTCATGTTAAGCTGGCTGTCCACCAATACCCCCAGGTCCTTTTCTTCTAGGCAGGCCTCCAGCCACTCTTCCTTGAGCCTGTAACGTTGCTTGGGGTTGTTGTGACCAAAATGCAGGACCTGGCACTTGGCCCTATAAAACCTCTTCCCATTGGCCTTGGCCTATTGATCCAACCTCTTCAGGTCCATCTGTAGAGCTTTCCTACCCTCAAGCAGATCAACACTCCTGCCTAGTTTGGTGTCATCTGCGAACTTACTGAGGGTGCACTCAATCCCCTTATCCAGATAGATAAAGATATTAAACAAGACTGGCCAAGAAAACTGCGTACAGAAGACTTGAGTGAAAACCAGATTGGCCCTGAATCATGTTCGGAAAGGAATATGCGGTAGGAGATATTCATGTAATCTTCTGCTGATACTGACTGGAAGTCACTGTAAGCATTGGAAGTTTCCTTCTTTGTTTCAGAAGTCTTGTATATCACTGCCAATAAGCCCAGTTTTGTGGCTAAATGGAATGTAGCATAGCATAGGCTGGGTTAAGATTTAAAAAATAGAAGTGTGAAGGTGAAAAAGACAGAGTTTTAAGGGATCTACAAATAGTAATCTGAAGAAAAGGATCCTAGTGGGAAAAGAAAAGGGTGCTTGGCCAGATCCCTGCCCTTAGTCTCGCTTCCCATGTAGGGGTCTGCGGGGAGGCATGTGCTGTGCTCCTGCTGTGCCCATACTTCTGCATCTTGCTGTGAGGGAGAAGCCCTCTTTCCACTGCTCCATCCACATCCTCCCCGCCTACACAAATGTCTCTCAACTAGAGGTAAAGGGAAATGTGCAACAGCTGTAGAAGGAAAGACCACGAGAAAGTGAAAAATGTTTTGGGCTGAGATGATGACTTACCCCATCTTTATAGTTTGCAGACTGTTTTAAATCTTGACTGTAAGTAACTCCCACAGAGCAAGTGAAATTACAGTGAACTATGACATAATTGAGGAAAAAAACAGGATCTTGTGTGATGATGACCACATACTTCTGTCTGCCAATAAAATTAAGCAGTCACATTTATTACTGCTTTCACTGTAACCATTCATCCCACTTTTCTTGTGTTGTTTTTCTAAAAGTTTGAAGAGTCTGAAATAATACATTACCCTTCTCTTTCCTTATCTAGCCAGATTTTCAGATATACTTCAACACTAAACATACAAAAGGACTGTTTTGACAATTATTTGCTGAAAACTGTTATAGTTTCTAGCTGTGAAACTGAACCTACATTACCTCAACTGACCGGACCCGTAGCAGACTCTCAAATGGAATGTATGCATCACTCTTTGCCAATTCAGAGGTTATTTAATACAGTATGTCTGGAACCAGCCTTTTTGTTGAAATTGTTTTGGCTAAGAAGCTATCCAGATGAGTCTACTGCAAAACTATGTGCTTTGACTGGGATTTTCAAAGTCGGTCTGGAATCACTCCACTCAAAAATGGGCAATGTTAGAGATTACTTCTTTTGGATAATGTCTCTTAAACCAAAGGTTTTGTTTTGTTTTGTTCATTTTTATTTTATTTATTTTTGTATGGGTTCAGTACAACTCATGTATGCATAAATTATTATGTGCAAAACAACTTTGCCTTTCTTCTCATTTTTTTCACTGTCTATGTGAAAATTATTCAACAAAACAACAGCAGAGATAGGGTGATAAAGACAGGGAAGAACTGTAATTTAGTCATGTGGATGGTAGCTATCATTTTGCAGTATTCTGTTTAGCCATGCATCATACTATCCAGAAATGGTTAGTTACTATGTTAATGGAAATAGCTGATGTATTGCAGTAAGTGCTGGCATTTTTCTGCTGTGATGGTTTTCTATTCACACTAATGAGCATTTTTCTTTTAAATTGGTTGCACTGTTTAATTCATTGTTATACTTATTTGACACCCCAGAACAAATTCTGCTCTCAATTATACTAGTGTAAATTGAGGATAAGCCATCTGTTGTCATCAGAGTTAGACCTTGATTTGTCCAGTGTTTTAAACAAACCTTTAACCTTAGCACATTTCCATCATACTCTAATAGTTCAGGAGACTCTGAAGTGTTTGGTATTTTTCTTTCTTATATTCATGAAAGGAAGAGAGTTTGAGCTTGTGTAGGTAATTCCACCATCTCATAGCTAAGTGTAGAGCTATGTACAGCACAGGATGTACTAACAGGGACTGAGCCACCTGGGAAACCAGCAAACACGGTGAGTGAAATATTAAGCCCAAGTCAATAGGCATTGCTGAGAAAGCAGAGCTTGTTAACCTGGGCATGACAGCCCCACTGCTCCTGCTGCTATTTTCCATTTGAAAGATGACTGAAAAGCTGTGGACTCTGACAGGGAGGCTGTGGTGAATTTAGTAGTGGTGATCTCAGGTGAAACCTCACCCAGATACCTATCCCACAGCTGGGACTTAGTGAGAGCTGGCACCTATGAAAGGGGCAGAAGAAACAAGTGTGTCAGCTCCTCCCTCAGCCACTGGAGTTCACAGTCTGGCATATTAATTTGAGCTGCTTTCCTTGGCTGAGAGTTGTCTGGATGGTTTTTCAAGTCCTGCAAGGTAGATTGGATTCAATTTTTCATCTTACTCGTCATTAAGTGGGTAATGGGCAGTTTCAGGCTTGTAATGAAAGTAGGTCAAACAGTAGCCTGCTTGTATAAGCTCCAAATGTCTGGTTCACTAGAGTTTGGTATATCTTAAATGACAATAGATGGTATTTTGATGTACCTTACAGAGCAGAAAGGATGGACGTATATTAGCTGAGAATAGATTTTTCTTCTAAAATATGATGGAAATTAATTATGTCCCAAGTCCAGCCTTGTACTCTTCAGGCTTTTCGGATGTGGTCAGATATGCAATTTCAATGTCCAAAATTCAATTTATGCAGTTTAAATCCTGGCAGCTGTCACTGCACTAACTATAATCACCATCTCATAAAAGATACTTCGAAGTCTAGAATTAAGGTCTACATGGGAATATAAAGAAAAGCAGCATAAAATCTTGATATAGACCTCCTTCTCACTCATTCAGTTTTGCAAGTACTTTGTCCAGCTTGTGACACAATAGATAATTCACCATGCAACTGTCTTCAGCAAAGCTGAGGCCAAAAAACCCCAAACCAAAATAGCTCGTGGTTCTCTGTTTTTGAAATTTTAGATGGCTCTGCTTTAACCATATATTAAGATAAACTCAGAGCTTGTGATTTTTAAAGTTTGCAAATGCATATCTTTGTACAAGCATCATAACAAAGGAAGCAGAGAAAGCATGAAATGAATGCTAGACACCAAAATATCAGATTACAAGGCACACTCTCAGGGCTCTTGCGTGGTTGTTCCTAGTGAGCTGGCATCAAGTCACTAAGCCAGGTTCTCCCCTTCCTCTTCATGCCCTTTGCTTCTGAACTTCTGAGAGGTAAAACAGCCTTTTGCTCTATATTTGTGAAAAGCAGATGGAACCAATAGATAGAATAAGGAAGAATAAGAATAAGATACAATAAGGAACTTGATAACGAATCTTAAACTCTGATAATGGCACCTGGCCATGATGGATAACAGCATATTCAATCAGTAGAGAAAATATCAAAGGCTTCACTGTGCGAAAATGAAGGCCTAGAAGAGTAGCAGCAACAGAGACCAAGCTATTTACAAGATCACAAGGAATCCGAAAACGTAAATTTTTCAGGAATTGCTGACTCCTCATCTTCAGGGACCTAGGGCCCTTTAATACAACCCACACTGTGAACTCAGACATGTACTACTAAGAATGAAGACCTTTTAACTTTCCTGGACTATATTTCCATCAGGCTCAGTCTTGCTGTAGTGCCGTAAGCCTCACTTTCCCTTCTGCTTAGCCTCACCCCTCCAGGAGATTCAAGGGTAGGGATAGCCTTCCTCTTAGGCTATGCCACAGCTTTGCAGCAGTAACACCATCTCAAAAATGGGATTTGCAGATTCAAAGCTACCACGGGCCAAAAAGAGCCAAAAGCGTAGGTTTCCCATATTGTAAACGTTAGTCTATTCTGTTAGGCTATTGTGTGGAAGTCAGTGCATGACCTGAGCGTGTCTAAAGGATCAGGCTTCTCTAAGGAGTTAGGGTGGATTTAGCTGCCGCGTGCCTTTTATCGGCTTGCTCTGGAGTGTAGACAGTTTATCCCCTCAGCCAACACATCTCTGAGTAAGTGATACACCAGTCCGGAGGAATTTTGTGCTCTGAAACGGAGGAACAAATTGATTTTAAGCACCTCCAAGGCTTAGATGGGTCTGGAGTGTCAGCAGTCTGAGAACTGTGGGCCTGGCATCAGGGACTTGGGGAGTGAGAATGAAAACTAATCCAAGGGGCAGGCTGTAACAGCTCAAATGAATACCTGCACACTAACCATTCACATTCTTGCTTTTTCATAAGGAAAAAAATCAATGTATTATTTTGTTCTACACTGACCCCACTTATTACTTGAGCTGAGTGAATAATTCACAGTATATGTCTTTCCTGACAAACAGAGCTGCTTTTTCTGCTCTTGGACATGATTCTATGAAACCATCTGCCTGTAGCTATGAATAGATTGCAGTTTCCTCATGTTTATTTGTCTGCAAAAATGTGATGATGTTTTCTCTCCCCTCCTTCAACCTTATTATCTCTATGGATTGATCGTGACCTGATCTCTGAACTGTATTTTCTGGTCACAGAAATCACCGGGGAGGTATATTTCAGTCACAGGTACAGAGTGCTCACATGTTCTGTTATTTGCTATTGTTTAACTATATTTTAGTTTTGATGGATGCTCTGAAGATTTATGAGGAGCAAGTTTACACATTTCTAATCCATCCAATATAATACTTGTTCAGGGAACAGTACCAGGTGCAGCATAAAATAGAATTGAAAAGGGGTTGTTAATAGAATAAGCAGCTTTATAAGTCATTTCTGGACCCCAAGCTGACATGGAAATTCGAAGTCAAATGTGTTAAAAACCTTGCAAATTTTACTTTGAAATTAAATTTCTGCTATCCTTATTGTAGCAACATTCTGTGACAAGCAAGTACAGCATGCAGATTGAAGGAACCATAACAGATGTGAATATATTAAAAAACTCACAGGTCTTTCTGAGATATTTAGGTTTCATTTTGGATGTATTTTGCTATAGTCATTCTTTATGCTTGATTAATCATTGCTAATTTGTGAACTGGCTAAGGCAAGGGTTACTTCTCAGTGCAAGAATGTGAGTCATCTTGGTGGATCCAAGGCATGTCACTCTCTGTCTGCTGTAAAATTATATTTTTCTGTCTTTCTAGAAGTCTGTTGTCTAATTCAGCCCTACAGCTGGATCAACAAAATAGCACTGAGTGAATCATACACTGTCATCCCTGTAAGCAAGGTTCTTGCAGTAACTCTGAGTCAGGTCTAGAACTAATGCCAAATTTAAAATATGGTCCCATCTAAGCTATTTTTTTACAAGTAAATTTAATTATCTAAAAGATATATTTTTATCCTCTGAAAACAAATCTGGAAAAAGAGATAGGGAAGAACAGATACTGCACTGAAACCATGGGAGCTTCAGACAGAAAAGTTGATAATAACAAACATATATTTCAACTTTTTTTATCCTTAACATGCTGGACACCACATGATACACTGACTGCCTTTAGTTCACTAAACCCAATTGCAGTTTAAAGCATTTAGTACAGCAGGAGGTAATAATCATTTTACAGGATAGAACTTACCAGTGTGTCAGCTCGTGTGAAAAACTGTCATGTTAATCATGGCATCTTGGGTTTTACATTGAATCTTACTACATATTCAGGCTACTTAAGCTACTTACGTAGCCCACAGGCTACTTAACCCTGTCTATCAAGAGGTGGATCAAAGTGTTCGTAAGTGGCTGTTTAATTTCTCAGATTTGGCACTTAAATGTGCAGTCTCAGTTCTGATTTTTTATATATCCCACCTGGATGTACAGCTATTTTTTATTAAAATTATTGCTCCTTTTTACTGAAACCTATGAAAAATGAAAATTATTTTGATAAAAATATCAGTAATGATTGATTTCTCTACTGGGATGCTTGAAAACATTATAAGTCTTTTCTGTATTTATTTTAATTTGGAGCTTTGTTAGTTGTTATAAATAACTACAAGTTGTAAGATGATATCTGACTAGCTGACCCAGCAAAATATGGTCAGGAAGTTTAGCAGAAATGGTTTTGATTTATATTCCTTTGGGATTAAGCCAGCACACTGTGATCACATCTGCATTGATGAAGGGGAGGTAATCTACCTGCAGCCCTGTGGACTGCAGCAAAATTAGGGAGAACAGCTTGACATCTCCTGTCTACTGACTGTCTGAGTGTATTTCTGGTTCATTCTTATGACAGTTATCATATCACCCCACACTGTAGTGCTGTACCTTTCTTCCTGAAGAGTAAAAGTAATGTGGGGTCCAAATAGTGATACAGTCTAGACAGATTTACTGCATGACTTATTTTGAACAGCTGAGTTGTCTATACTTTTTGCTAATATTAAGGTACAATTTCAGTAGTCAAGTTGGCTGGTTTCAGTACTTGTTTGGTTTTTTCCTATATCTGTGTATGGGGAATCTGGCTTGCAATATGCCCTCACTTCTCCTGTATTGGTAGTGTTAAGATTTGCACAGCTCCTTCATTTCTGCTTAGGGTTTTTTTTTCACTGCTTTATATTAGTGTCATGTCAGGAAAGACTCCTCTGTTCTCATATCGACATAACATTGGCACAATGCAGTGGAAAGGCTGGCCCAAAGCACACAGATTCTAAGAATCAGTCATTTTTCAGTATTTGAGTCATTCCTGAACCAGGATCATCACACCTTCATCTTATGTGAGGTGCCTAGACTCTACAGAGATGACTCTGAGAACAGTAACTCATGTACCAGCAGTCCCCATCCCCTTTAGCAGGGTTCAACGGCACAGGTTTCTCTCTTGCACCAAGATTACTGAGCTATGTGTATGTATCACAAGCTTACTGTATTTTATTGTAAGTTTATGCACTCAATTCCTACTTGATAGCAAGTCCAGGGGAGCCTTTACTGACTTGAAGTGATGAGATCCAATACTACAGCAGTTCAGAAGCTGTTAAAAAAAGCACAAGCTACTCTAGCAAGTGTAATTAAGGAGTCAATTGCCAAATACCAGTGTAAAAGACTAATGCCAACACACTTCTGGAAAAGCAGGCTTAAGAGTAGAGTGGGAAAAGCTTCATAGGGAGATGAAAACTTTATAGCTAAAATAGTGATTCTAAGTAGAGAGATGCCCAAAGATGAAGGTAGGATTTCTGAAGCTGCCTAGCTCATTGTCTCTGGGGTAGAAGCAGAGGAAATTTTGGGCCTGAATGGATGGATGTAAATTCCTTCTATACTTTCATTTTGTTTGGAATTTTTTGAGAGGAAACAACCAAATGTGCTGTTGAGAAGGGACATGGGGTGAGACAATTTCTACGCTATTTGGATTTGAATTTGTCTCATTTTCTGAGCTTTTCTGAGCATTTTCTGAGATGCTTTATTACCTGTTTATAAGACAGTTTAGCACCTAAACTTTCCTGCTTGGAGATTTAATGGCTAGTACCTGTCAACAGAGGAATCTTACTTTCTTTTCTCACCTGAAAGTCTACCATATATACGGTGACTTATAACTGTGTAGGAACTGGCACACTTTCCCCAGAAGGCTCTATTAATATTTCAGACTTTGACAAACGTAGCAACTCATTTGTACCTTTTCTTTTCTTTTTTTTTTTTGTTTTTTTTTCCATAGGAGGATGAAGGCTAATATATGTACAGACTATGAAATGGCAGTCTCATTCTGCTGTGATATCAAAGGCACATATTCCACAAATGAAATTAAATGGACTTTTTTCTTAATGATTTATCTGTATAGGCCCTGAGGGACCCTTTGGAGAGGGAAACTGCTGCTGGTGAGAATTTTTTAGCTGGAAAAAGTGGTGTCATTGTTTAGAGTTGAAGACACCTAGTCATGGTTAAGAGTTCATACAAATTCAGGTATAATTATTTATTTATTTGTTTATTTATTTATTGAGTGTAGGATTTACTAAATGTCTGGCAAAACATGTGATCATAGAACCATAGAATCATAGAATTGTCCAGGTTGGAAGGGACCTTTGAGATCACCTAGTCAAACCATCAACCTCACTCTGATAAAAAAAAAAAAAAACTCAAACATCACTAAACAACATCACTAAGCACTGTGTCAACCCATCTTTCGATCACCTCCAGGGATGATGCCTCAACCATTTCCCTGAACAGCCCGTTCCAATGCTTAATAACACTTTCAGTGTAAAAATTTTTCCTAATATCCAATCTGAACTTCCCCTGGTGCAATTTGAGGCCATTTCCTCTTGTCCTATCACCTGTGACTTGGGAGAAGAGACTAAACCCCACCTCTCTATAACCTCCTTTCAGGTAGTTGTACAGAGTGACAAGGTCTCCCCTCAACCTCCGTTTCTCTAGACTGAACAACCCCAGCTCCCTCAGTTTCTCCTCATAAGACTTATTCTCCAGACCCCTCACCAGCTTCATTGCCCTTCTCCAGACCCGCTCCAGCACCTCAATGCCTTTTTTGTGGTAAGGGGCCCAAAACTGGACACGGTACTTGAGGTGGGACCTCACCAGTGCTGAGTACAGGGGAGCAATCACATCCTGAGTCCTAGTCACCACACTGTTCCTGATACAGGCCGGGATACTGTTGGCGTTCTTGGCCAGCTAGGCACATTCATGTTCAGTTGAGTCAACCGACACCCCCAGGTCCTTTTCTGCCAGGCAGTTCTTCAGCTGCTCTTCCCCAACCCTGTAGCGCTGCATGTGGTTGTTGTGACCCAAGTGCAGGACCTGGCTCCTGGCCTTGCTGAACCTGTCTCATCATCCTGTGAGACTAGCCCATTGGCTGATGTTCAATACAAACATTTCAGAGTGTAAAACCAAAAAGTTACTCTGTGTTTGAAGGAAATTCCTGGGGGAAACCTGTTCAGAAGGGGAACCTTCTGTTGTACTTGGAGAGGCCCCAAGGTAACACAGGAGTGGAAAGCCCTGAGGCATCAGGGGAATCATAGCTGTTTGATACAGGACACAACAATACAGGGGACAAGAATCCAAATCTACTCCCGTGTAACCCTTCAACAACCCAAATATGCAAATATAAGAAAACAATTTAACTATTGTAACTGAAAGGTAAAGAGTGAAAAGGAGAACTCCATCTGATTATCAGACGAAAATATCCTATTAGACACTCTACTGGACTTAAACCACAACAGTTCATGGGATAAAAACATATACCAAGTACACTCATAAAGCTGACCAATATTTTGTCAAATGTGCCAGTTAAAGTGGGTTGTGTGCAAGTTTATTCTAATTTTGCAAAAGCAGTGCCTTGAGGAATGGACCTTACGTTTTAGTAGAACTAAAAAAGGTATCTTTAAAGAGCTTGTGTCAAAAGCTCCCTCGCAATAATTGCTTCTATATGAATAACACCTTCAAGTGAAATATATTTACATAATTAGGTGAAAAAATAAATAAATAAAAATTATAATCAATAGTGTGAACAAGGTTAGGTCAATGGTAGGAACTCCTAAGGAGTGATCCTTTAAGCTTCCTAATCCCTTCTTCTAGAGAACTCATCAATATGAACATCACAGTAAAGATATTTTGGCAATATAATCTTCAACTGACACAAGGAAAGATATCCTTACCAAGTTTAATGGGATCATCACTTTACAAGTTTAAGAAGTCATGAAAAGTTTGAGTCACTTGAACAGCATATTTAGAAAATTTCAATTGTGGTAGAAAATATCTGAGAAGACTGCAAGGTAAGGTTGGAGTTGTTTTGCATGTCTAGATAACACAATGATTTTCTACTTATGTTTTAACACTAAAATAAAAAACAAATATTCTAAGTTTAATAATTTTAAACTTTCTTTTGAGTTTTGGTTATTTTTTATTTACCTTATTTTTTATACCTGCTTGCTTAAGTAAACTTCATATTTGTTCAATTAAGCTTTCATTCAGTTTAATTTTGTGTTTTCTGGAAATCTCGTGGTCTCTATCTGGATGACATATTTAAATAAGAACATCAAAGAAAAAAATGAAAATTATATATCCCTGTGATGTTGGAAAAAATGTCGAGGTTTAGCATAGCACCCCATGTTTGAATAACAGAGTGGCTGGGGGATTATTTAGCACAAAGTTCTAATAGACTTTAATTAGTTCATGTGTAATTTATGTGCTTACATAACTTCCTTGAAAGAGATACTTCCTGAATTGGGAACCAAGGGACAACTTAATGAGACAGGAAACAAATAAATAGATATTAAGAAACAAACTTATAAGCCTGTGACAGAAATAAACTGCCAAAATACTGCATGAGTCAGTGAGGAAGAAGAATAAAGCAAGATGGAAAATAAATTATCTTTTCGTGGCAGTTTTTTTCTCCCACATATTTTGGTGATAACTCAAAGCCAATGACAGATGCAATTCTAATTTGTCTCATGTTGTGGGTGAAAAGACTCAGATACCTCTCTTCTAAAACCTATACTCTTGTTTTAGCCTCGCCAGGGATTATGAACGCAGGAATGAGGAAAGTTTTGGGAAGGATGCTCAGTTTTAAGGGCTATGAGGATATTTACGAGATGTTAATAAGTATCTTTTAATTCATGCAAAGGATGTTAACCTATGGAATTGCATGAAATGAAATGAAACTTAGAAGCATTGGGAAATACAGTAATTAAGTAAAAATGTCTTTTCATCATTTACTTAGGTTTAGATCAGTTACAAGCTGGCATTTTTAAGGGTTTCTCTCATAAGAGATCACATCCTGATTGAAATCTAAGAAGGGAAAGAAAAAGACCAGTTAGACTACCAGAAGATTCAAAATTAATCTCTAACAAAGCAAGTAGTTCACCAAAGTCCAATCTGTACATCAGTTTATTTTCAACTTAGAGTTCAAAAGAAATAGCAGCTCTGTGGTTAAGCAATGATTGAAGAGGTTAGTAATAGATCAAAGCAAAGGATAGGAGAGAGACGGGTGAGCATCTGGGGGGGAAAATGGATAACATTTTCCTTGGTCTGGTCTGAGAAAAAAATGAGCATGTGGGGGGAGAAGAGGGAGGAAAAATAAGATCAGACTTCTCAGGAGAAATACTTTTGCTCAGAAAAATGGTGAAAATTTCCAGTGAAAAGCTTGAAAGATGCTACCACTATACTTTAATCCTTCAAAATTCTTTCTGCAATTAATTCCTCATTTGAAACCTGTTACTTTGTTTCAAAATACATTACACGATTAAAATGTCCAAAACTCCAAGCCAGATTTATTTTTTCTTCTTAGTGCTCTGTTTTGTTGCACTATATAACAAATGGGGTTTTTTGATCCTCCCCCCAAGATTTTTCCTCTGGAGATGAAAGCTGCTTCTGCATTGCCTAATAACACTAGATTTCTATTTGCATAGTATTCCTATGATGTAGGGATATATGTTTCGCTTTTTGTTAACAGCTGAAAGTATTTTTGCTCCCATTCTCAACATTCTGAAACCAGAAGGAAAAATATTCCTTGTAGTTTACAATATAAATGGATCTACAGCCATATGGCATTATTCACTATTTAACAATTTGTGCAAAGTAGATTTCTTAAAGTAGCGAAGTTTAATTTAAAAAGCAACTAATTATTACATGAGTGCCAAGTCTTTACAAAACATGTTTGGGTTTGGGATGAGGGAATATGTATACTTTCTGTAGTACTGTAAACACCTCTGAAATGCTAGAGTCCTAGCCTAATCCCATCCTTCTGTTTTTCCTAGTGGACTTTTATTTACAACCCCAGTTCCTTCTGTTGATTATGCTCCTGACCTACACATGGTAATCATGTTCAACTTTATTTGGAAGAAATTTGTCATCTCTGCTGTGTCTGCTAGTAATACTGTTTGTGGTTTCACAGGTGGAAAATATTAAGTGTCTCAAACTATTTACCTGCATATTACAGATCAGAATCAGACTTAAAGGCAATAATACATGTGTCACTCCCAAAATATGAAATAAAGTGTTGCATGTATCCTGTCAGCAAGATACAGCTCCTTCATAAAGGTAAATTCTGTGGGTGGAAGAGGGAATATGTTATCGATGCAAAATTAACAAGAAGTAAGCATGTTCCTCACTATGGTCCAGAGGAATTTCTCAGGCTATTTGATAGGGATAATGGACTAGGTGCCCACCATTTTCATAGGAATATTTGTACTTTTAGGGAATGAAGTACTTTTTTCTAGGATGAGAGTTCTAATCACTGAGCCACTGAATAAAGTAAAGTTTCTCCTTTGGGTCACTTAAAAAATACCAACATATCTTCTACCGCATTTTCTACAGAGCCCAGTTCCATGGTTATGACTTAAGTCTTGGGAGATAATCGCTCAGTCTGAGCACATGCCTCCAGCATTGGCAGCAGTTGAGCAGTGGGTTTTGAAGGTCACAGTTTTGGACTTAGGCAGAATTTAAGTACTAATTTGTGGTATTTGGAAGCTTTCCCAAGATCAGAAGCTGTGGTGTAGCAAAGAATGAAATCCAGTTGTCTTGTGTTGCAACCCATAAACACAGGGCTCCAGGAAAGACTAAGAAATAATTTGGATGTTAAATCACTGTCTTAATGGAACAAAAAGGTTAAGGGGTGAGGCTTTTAGGTGTTTAAGGACATAGTCACCAAGTTTTTCTTTTTATATACTGATAAGATAGATGACATTTGGACTATATTTTAAGCTACTGAGGAAAATACTCAGTATTCTCCCCTCAGTGAAGGGGAGGGTTGCTACGGCCTCTGTGACAAGCCTATCAATGGCCTTTCATGGTTATAATTTAAAATTACATTTTGAAACTAAACAGGTAAGGGAAAGGAATTCAGAAAAACAATTTTTTAAAGCCAGATTTTTGGTAAAGAGTGATGAGAGTAATTATGTTTTTAGAACTCTATTCCCTGCCACTTTACTAAGGTGACAAGTAGCAAGAATTTATTAAATTTGGGAAGGTGGAAAAATTATACTGGATGGATATCTGCAAAAAAAAAAAAAATGCTCAGCAAAAAGAGAGAGCTAGAGCAGGTGGTCTTTCTGACTTAGATATTCTAAATCCTTATTCAAGTGCATTTTGTTGCAGAACAAACACAAATCCTACTGTGCAATGCTATTTAGCCATTCATCATGGTTAAAACTGTGTATACTAGACATTGTTTCAAAAATATTTATTTTGAAGCAGGACATGGCTTAAAAATATACGTAAATGTGCATCTGAAGGGCTGCCGTGACTGCTTTTTTTTTTTTTTTCCTTCTAATTATTATTATTTCAGGCTCACATTCACTTTTCTTGGTAAACCACTCTACATTTCAATTAATGTAAGTAAAAGACCCTTATATTGAAATCTGTAAGGGGGAGGTTAGATAGTTAGATTTTTAGTAACAAGCACTTATTCAGCAAGGCAGTTATACCTGTGTGAATTGGAGCCATGCTACTGTAAACTCTTCTCTAGAACACCTTTTATTATCTGTAAGGCTGTATAATCAGGCAGATTGTCAGTCTTTCTAATGGAGAGAATAATTGCATCTTCAGAAGTCACATAGTGGAGACATTACATTTTAATTAAGAAAAAACCCTAACTCTTCCCTCAGTGAAGGATCTTCACGTGTGAAAATGCTCAACTAACCTAAAAACATAGTTCACAATTAAAGCAAATCTTAAGCACCTCAATATTTAAGCTAAGACAGATTTGAAGTGTGCCTAATACTCAACGAGGGAGCATGACTACAGCTGTATTTAACAAAATCTAGTTTAATGACAGCTGGGGGAAGAATGGATTATTGTACCTCCTTTTTTCTGTTGCTTCTACATAACATTTGGCCTGGTGATAATTTGATGTTTCTGAAACAAATTCTCATTCTGATAAGCACTGAAAAGATATTTCTAATGCCAACTGGCTGGAGCTTCAGTTTATCTGGAAGAACAAAGGGTTAACAAAATCTTCTCTCCCCTTCAAGTGCTAAAAGCCAAGAGTTTCCACTGCTTTCATTTGTAAGAAGAGCCTGATTGAATTTACTTCTGTTTCACTTTTAAAACTTCCTGGCTTTTCATTCACAAATCACACGTTTGTCTTCTCCCGGAAAAGCTTTGCTTTTGTTTTTGTGACCTACATTTGTAGGGCTCCTAATTAACAGGCAGCACTGGGATCTGCTGTCCCTCAATAGCTCTGCTGCTTTGGGATCCTAAGCTAAACAGAAAACATGCTGCTGAAATCTGAATGAAAGTAATTACCTACTTCTGCTTGGCAGCTTTACATAGACTGTGTAGAACAGAAATGCATCATAACTGCAGGTTTTCCCATATATTACACTCATGTCCTAGACTGGCAGCTACTGAGGTTAATAGGAAAAGGATTAAGCCTAGAAGTGAAGGGAGGTAAGTTTTCATTGTCCTTAAATAAAAAACATACCTGCATTATGTCTGTCAAAACATTCTTCCCTGCACTAGTGTTTACAATCAGTTCCTTAATTTTCTCTGCTCCCGCCCCCCCCGCCAAAAAAATCTTTCCTTAGCCTCTGTAGATAACCTGTTCATTATTTTTACCTTTGTGTCGAAATTATCATTCTGGTTTATGAGAAACTGACTATGACTAGATGATGTGAAAGATCCCTTCCAACCTTGAAAATTCTATCATATTATCATTCTATGCAAGTGGCAAAACACCCTACTTAAACAGCATTAGACCACACAAGAACTAAGTCTTCTCTGTTCCAGTTGTCAAAGTAAATAGGAGATTGGCTGGAGCTGGAATGCAGCATTTGACTCTGCTTTTTGTATTAAAAAACACGTTATGTACTGAGCTGAACTGATACGAACTGCTGCATTCAAGCACACCAAACAACCAGCTCCTCCCACCACAGAATCTTGTTACTCACTCAATGACATTTTTAGACTCCTGCTATGCCTACCCTCAACAGTGCCATGTTAGTAGCTGGTCAGCCTAATGCTTTGTCCCACAGAATAAGTAATGTCATTACCATTAGGACAAACAAAGTTTCATTTTCTTGGGATTTGCCTTCTGTTTGGTGGCAAACTCTGAGTTGGCTATGCTCATGGACACTCCTTTTGTCTTAAAAATTTGCTTGTGATGAAGCCTTTTCCTAAAACTCACCATTTACAACATTTCTAAAAATTTATAGAATGGTAGAATCATTTTGTTTGGAAAAGATACTTAAGATCATTGAATTCAACTACTAACCTAACACTGCCAAGTTACCATTAAACTGTGTCCCTCAGTACCACATCCACATGACTTTTAAATCCCCTCCAGTGGTGGTAGCTCAACCACTTCCCTGGGCAGCCTGTTCCAGTGCTTGAGAATGAATAATATTTTCATAATATCTTCTCTAAACCTCCCCTGACACAACTTGAGGCAATTTCATCCATCCCAATGCTTTTTACTTGGGAAAGGAGACTGACAACCACCTCACTACAACCTCCTTTCAGGTAGTTGTTAGAGAGCGATAAGATGTCCCCAGAGTCTCCCTTTCTCTAGGCTGAACCTCAGTTCCCTTAGTCTGTCCTCGTAAGACTTGTTCTCCAGACTCCTTACCAGTTTTGTTGCCCTTCTCTGAATACACTCCATCTCAATGTCTATCTTGTAGTGAAGGGCCAAAAACTGGACACAGTGCTCAAGGAGGGACCTCACCAGTACCATGCACAGGGGGATGATCACTTCCCTAGTCCTGCTGCCCACACCATTTCTGAGACAAGCCAGGAAGCTCTTGGCCTAGTTTGCCACCTGGGAACACTGAGNTCCTTTCAGGTAGTTGTTAGAGAGCGATAAGATGTCCCCAGAGTCTCCCTTTCTCTAGGCTGAACCTCAGTTCCCTTAGTCTGTCCTCGTAAGACTTGTTCTCCAGACTCCTTACCAGTTTTGTTGCCCTTCTCTGAATACACTCCATCTCAATGTCTATCTTGTAGTGAAGGGCCAAAAACTGGACACAGTGCTCAAGGAGGGACCTCACCAGTACCATGCACAGGGGGATGATCACTTCCCTAGTCCTGCTGCCCACACCATTTCTGAGACAAGCCAGGAAGCTCTTGGCCTAGTTTGCCACCTGGGAACACTGAGGGCTCATATTCAGCTGGCTGTCAACCAACACCTCTAGGTCCTTCCTGCCGGGAAGCTTTCCAGCTACTCTGCCCCAAGCCTGTAACTCTGCATGGGGTTGTTGTGACCCAAGCGCAGGAGCCAGCCCTTGGCCCTACTGAATCCCATACCACTGGCCTATAGGAACTCCACCTCTGTGACCACTGCTCCTCAAAATCAAACTAAACTGAAATTAGCCTATGCTGAAAAAGATGTTGGGAGACACAGATGGTGACTGAGTTGCTTCTACCCCAGATATACATATAAAATATCCCACAGTACTGTCTGTGCAAGGTAAAGCAGATACTTCAGGCTAAAACCACAAGGGCTGGAGACAAGTATGGAGACACCTAACTTCTAAGTAACCTTCCTTCTAGAATATGAGATGCTCAGTGTTTCCCTGTTTCATGATTAGTTAATAGTAGGGTAGAAAATTTGTCCTACTCAAGGGACCAGCTTGTTTCCAGAAACCATTTTCCTTAGAGGGTTCCTGCTCTGCCTGTACTCCATCACTGGGCACAAGAGGGGAAGGAGTTTGCCTTATATCAGGTAGCCATTCTGCAGGTAGGGAGTTGTTGCTTTCATTTTCTGGGAAGATGTAGGTTTTTTTGCATATGTGCTTTAAATACAAAACTTTTTGCAACTACCAGAACCACTGTCCATTCACAACACTGCTCTTCTTTGTCTGTCTGGTAATTCCTGGTTCTCTTGCAACAGGAGTGATTTTATGTTGGAGCAGTCTGTCTGACATACCCAAAGGCTATGTGACATTGCACAGGGTCAGAAACAGAGAGACTGCTCCATACAGTCCTCTGTCCCAAGACTGTGCGAAGAGGGCTGTTTGCAGCTTGGATGCATGTACGTATGCAGTGACTCATCCAGTCAAAAAGGTTGCACAGTGGAGACTGAGGGGAACTGTTGCTCATGCTGAGGAGCCTCTGCAGTGCCAGGAGAGACTTGGCCTAGATATCACTCCCAGGGGCAAAAGGAGGAAATGTTCCTCTTTTATTCAGTAGTCAGACAGTTTCAAGAAGGGGAGACCAAGTTCCGTCTTTATTTAAACACGCGTCTTCAACAGTGCAGTAAAACTTCATTAACAGAAAATTAAGTCAGTTCTCTTAAGAAACAATTTTCTTGGTCAGATAGGCAGATTAGTACGTCTCCCATTCTGTCCTGGTTTCTAACTCTGGGGCTGTTGGCTATAATAGTATGATTAAAGGAATATTGGCTTCTTCTGCCTTACATTCTTCAGTACATTAGATGTGCCTCTCCTCACATAAGAGAGCCATTCCCTGGCTTGGCTATGGTTGAATTGGCTGTTCACAGCATTCAGACTTTAGGCTTTTTGGTGCCCACTTTCTGGCAGAAACACAGGGCATGCTTATAAATCACAGTGGAGTTAAAGGTCTCCAAACTGACGTGGCTGTGTAGTGCAGTTCAGTGCCAAGCAGAAATATGAAACCGAAGCTCACAGCAGAAGTGTAGTGTTACAGTGGCACTGCTGTCCTACTAGTCCACGCTTCTAGAAGAAAAGACTGAGTGGCTCAGACCCAGCAGTGCTGAAGCCAGTAAACTACTTTGGTTGCTTTAAGAGACGCAGTCATCACCACCAGCTCAGGGCTTTTTGTGCCACATTTTATTTGTGTAGGCATGTGCTTATTTGCAGTTTTACAGTCACTTAGGACCCTTGGACTTCAGTGATATTCATCACAAGGCACTTTGCCAGTACCAGAAAGATTTTTTAGCAAATGTTGGCTGCTGAAAGAAGGCTCTGCCTTTTGAACCTTATTTGTCTTGTCAGCTTCTGCAGAGCATCTGAGCTCTCACCGTAGTCTATGGAGATCTAGTCAGTGGAGCATGGGGAGATATTCATCAGACTAGATATAGGTGTTTGCTTTAGGTGAGTTGATTTTGCTCTCCCTGTAGGATTTTTAATATGTCAACCTGTGGGTTGTCTCGTTGTGCCAATCTGTTCTCTCAGACCTGAAATGACAGCTGTCACAGGAGCAATCCAGACTTGTGGTTACAAGAATTTCCACTGCACAAGAATGATGCCTTGATGTTAGCCATTTAGCCTGAAATTGTCCTTTACCCCAAAATCGCCTTTAATTCAACCCACATTACAGCAAGAACAAGCAATACTTATCTGTGAAATCTGAAATAGAACTTGCAAAGGTTTAGAAAACCTGATGTGCAACAGAAATAAAATGATCCTTACTGGAATCTTTCCTACTATGTGTCCAACAGGTGGATTGTGGATGCTCCAATTACTAGACCCTATTTTAGGGTATTTTATATGTGAATGTTACCTTGTCTTTTCCATCTTCTGCAGATTCACCTATAGATTTCACTGAAATCCCTTATTTTCCTCTCCTGTGAAATGTTTTTGTTCCTTGTTTAAAGGAAAGAAATATAAACTTTTATTTTTTATTATTATTATTGTCATTATGTTTATTATGTTTCTTATTATTATGTTTATTCTTATGTTTATTGGCAGTTACCACCTCTTTAGAAATCATGATGTCTCAGTGGAAAACCTAAAATCCCAGTACCCTCTCCCATATAACCCAGGGAGTTTGAAGCTCTTTACTTCCTTCTTCATTTCCCTCCTCCAATCACACTAGCAATTCTCATGTGACTTTTCCAACCCTTGGATGTTATTTTGACAACCACAAAAAATCTAATGCATAAATGGAGTTCTTGGCATGAAGTCTTTCAGTGATTCTAGACTGAGATTACAGACAACAGGAAACAGCCACTCTGGAGTAATACCAGACTTGGCATGGTTCAAGCTTCACCTTATGCTCGTAGGTGCCCTGGCAGCTTCTGCTCACTGCAGACTCCAAGGAGGCCTCTAAGTGCCTCCCTGAGGAGGCAGCTGTGGAGCTACCCTTGCTGACTGCCATTTCAGTAGTGGGACTGGGTGCTCAAGTGCATTCAACAAATTCTGCTCTTTCACATTAGAGTGAATTACGTTGGGTGAAAACAGCTGGGACTGCTGCTGAAGTGCAGCCATCACCTACTTTAGTTCATAGTAAAGCCAATGTTTCTTTCCTCCCACTTTTTTTATTTCATAGTGCACCGATTATTGTGCAGTAAAAAATGCACCCTTTTAAACTCTGAAATTAAAGTTGCTTTCTTCCTGTCATCAATACACCAGCAGGCACATAAGTTTGCACACTTGAATGCAATGTTAACTGCAATAACAAGTGGACAAAGGAAGCCAAATTGTTTAAAAGACTCCCAGACTCAGCAATTTTCAGCTGAATTGGAACTTGCAGCTTGACTTCTCCTCTTCCACATAAGCTCCTGAGTCAGGAGCTACTCTTTGTACACAATTGGACTTAGACAGTCCCTTTCCTGAATCATCTTCTGAGAACAATCAAATTCAATTCTATTCTGTCCCCTGATTCAGCTTACAATATCTCCTTGGAATATTGAGTGAATGGCAACCCTCCTACAGTATTGACGGAATACTCAGAGAAAAATATATCTCTTTTCTTTGCTTTTGTTTAAAGAAAAACATTTTTCATGCATTTTGGAGACAATTCTATTTCCCCACTTGCTAACAGACATCTTGTTGATAGCCTTTACTGAAAAAGTTTTCCATGAACCTAGCCACACAGAGAGCTTAGCTACAGGACAAGAGGCGACATGTGTAGGATTGGTATTAGTATCAAGAAACCTACAAAAGCTTCTGAAACATACATGTTAATAAACGTATCAAAGAGTTTTTCTTACTTGCTGATTGGTTTTTTTTTAAGTGAAAGAATTCTGAGTTGCCCAGAAAACCTAAAATTAAAACCCACAATTGCTTCATATATAGAGCAATGATAAAGTGTACAGTAAAACTATCCTGACAGCAGCAGCAAGTGTATTGTTTTTTTAAATAGATACTTAGTAAAGGATCTGAGGCCAGCTTGGGGTTACCAAAAGCAGTCTTTAAGTGCTTTATCTTAGAGTTTTGTTTTACAGTTATGTGACTCACAATACATAGAATTGGATCTCTGACTTGGATGCTCTGTTTTGGTTTTATGTTTGTTATATCTATGTTTGTTGATCATGTTATAGAGACTGTTCATCAACCTTTAAAACATAAGGTCATACAGATTTCTTATTCTGAAATTTGATGGTGAAAGAGTACTAAAATTTCCATACACTGTGATGAATGAGGGTTAGTTTTGGTAAAACTGTTGCTAAGTATCTTGATTTCTCTCTGCTTTCTTCATATTTTTAAATACAATTTATAACCCTCCTAGTTTCTCAAAGATTTTTAGTGAAATGTTCTAAGTTCAGTGAAGTTTTTGGGAGATAGAGGCACTAGGAAGGTATTTGTTGAGAGGTTACAAATTGCAGGAAGGCAGTAACAAGTGGAGAGCTATAAAGTTTTCTGGACCTTACCTTAGATCCAGCTACTATGATCTCTGTGCCTGTGAACTCCACACTAAACAGCTGATGGGGATGTGCACATTCATGTTCTGCTTTGCTTAATTTACATTAAATTATGAAAACTTCCATGCATTTAGTAGAGCAGGCTCATTAATCTGGATGTTTTACTCTCCAGCTCTGCTCATCTTTCATCCAAAATGGGTATTTTTACACAATTAGTTTTTCATAAGTGAGTTAAAAATAGCATTTAGATAATTTTGTGTTATTCAGTTGCTTCTAATACCAAATGAAATTTATTTTTGAAATTAAAATGGAATTATCCTCTGTGGTTTATCTTATCATGTTAAGAGGCCTATCTATGGTTATTTTTGAGAAGTTAGTATTTTTAATAGTATAAAATTGCTATTTAGACTGTGTAAGTAGCCTGACTGGAAAGAAAACAAGCAAACAAACAAAAACTAGATTTGGCCTTTGCCTCCTCTTGAATACTTATTGTTTTACCAGAAGCCTCATACTGACAGTGACACTCTTCCGTGTATGAAGCTAAGGTGGCCAAGACTCTGCCTTACAGCAGGTCTGGGCTGTCAGAGTAAAGAAACACATCTACAAACCACCATCAAACTACTGGAGGGTCTCTGTTGTATGAGCTGGAGCACCTGTGTCCTGGTCATGGGGCATGTGTGTCATCGTTCTGATGACAGACCTTTTGCTGCGCAGGCTGAATCCCTCATGTGGTCTCTGCTGCAGGAGCCAGGTTGAAGCAGATTTATGGTAACCCCCGTCTGGTGATGTGTGATGTCTTCTAAATATGGTGAAGCAGAGGTTGAAGCATCAAACCCTGGAATGCCTATATGAAAGGGATATGTGACCTACCATGGTCAAAAGACTATGCTTTAATGTACAAGGTCTTCCAGGGTTAAGGCTATAATGATGTGTATGCCCCATAAAGAAGTTTTGCCAAAATGTGTGAATCACCATGTTTTCAAGCTGTCATATTAATTCTTCTATACTATAAACAGGTTTTATTGTTTAACTTTGTGTATGAGACCAGATGCTCATTTGATGGTTAGGTGATCTGGTCTGATAGACACCAGCTGTGAATCTGATCTGCAGTTTGTTCTGGAGCTGCAGTGAGAAAGTCAGCTGGGCTTTGGTCTCCTTGTACCCTTATGTGCAGTCTTTTTTTCTACAGTGTTTTTGGCTTTGTAAGAGAACAAGAAGGTTTCACTACCTAACAAAGAAAGCTTTGATTGGGGCCTGGCTAACAGAGTCCAAAATTAATATTCTCAACAATGATGCTTTGTTCTCTGAATCTTATACCTTTTCAGATAGAAGAGAGTTAAATATAACCTGGATGGGATATTCTAAAGAACTACATGCCAACATTTGATTAGCTACATTTTTTGCTGGGTTTTCTGTGAAACAGGATTTACACAATCCCTCCCTCTGAAAGTCTGCACCCATCTTCTTGGCTAATTTCAACCTGGTTTGATAGGGGAAAATTATTTAGAGATAACTACCCCTGTATAAGTTTTGGGCCAATAGGCATTTGCATAAAGGAAATGGGTCCTGAAAATGTTTGGAGTGAACATAAGATCACAGAATAGCTCCGGCTGGATCATTAGCTTGTGAATCCAACTGGTCTGAATACCTGTTCAGAGCAGCTCTAACCAAATCAGCTTGTCTAGTCAACACATCTTGAACACATACAAAGATGGAGATGCCGTAATGTGTCTGCATGTACTGTTCCTGTATTTGACCATCCCAATAGTTAAAACAAATCTTAATATGCATCTGAAATTTCCAGTGGTCCAACCTGTGTTCTTTGCCTCTTGTCCCATTACTGTGCACCTCTGAGAAGAGTCTGGCTTTGTCTTCTCTGTATCATTTGACCAGATAATTATGGAATCACAGAATCGTAGAAGTTGGAAAGACTTTTAAGATCACTGAGTCCAACTGTTAATCTAGCATTGCCAAGTCCACCACTAAACTATATCTGTAAGTGGCACATCTACATGTCTTCTTAATACCTGCAGTGATGGTGACTCAACTACTTCCCTGGGCAGCCTGTTCCAGTGCTTGACAACCCTCTCAGTGAAGAATTTTTTCATAATATCTTCTCTAAACCTTCCCTTGTGCAACTTAAGGCAATTTCATCCTATCCTGTTGCTTTTTACTAGGGAGATGAGACCAACACCCACCTCTCCACAACCTTCTTTCAGGCAGTTGTAGAGAATGATAAGGTCTCCTCTCAGCCTCCTTTTATCTAGGCTAAACAACCCCAGTTGTCTCAACTGCTTCTCATCAGATTTGTGTTCTAAATCCCACACCAGCTTAGTTGTCTGTCTTTGGACACTGCAATATAAATTCACACTTTTTCTCATATACAGTACAGTGTTAGTACATACTGCTTAGCACTGGTTGAGAAATATAGTAATTTACAAATATCATCTTTGATACAAATAAATCTGGTTAGCAGCCTGTGTTAAAAGTTTTAAATAGTAGGAAAGCAAATAGATTCTTCAGATCTATGCTCATGCATCCGGAAATTTTAATGAATTTTAAGGTAAATGCAAAATACTATATCTGTAGAGTATTTCTACTTTTTTGTTTCCAAGAGGCTCATGATTTGTAAATATTTGAAGCCTATCAACCAACATATACCAATTATAACAGAAATGAGAGATAACTTTTACATAGCCTTAAAAAAAGCTAAACAAAATCAAACAAAAGCTCCCAGATTAAATTCTTAACACTGCAAATTTTTTTCTGTTCTTTCTGGTGCAATTGATAATGGTTTTCCAAAAGTATGGCAAGTATCATCTTCTTAATACCAAACATTCCAAATTAGCTCCAAATGGCGTAAACTTAAATGGACAAATAACACTTGGGAAATTAAGTGCTTAATGGACTTGGCAGCTGTGGTAAATCACCTGTGAAAACCTGAGGCAGATATTTTTGCTAGGATAAATCCCAAGATTCTTCATGGATCTTGGTTTTCTCTTTGGTCTCTGCTACTACAATACATAAGAATCTGAACCATGTATTTTACACTCATGCTTCAGAGAATGTTTGAAAATGGGCTAAATAAACAATTTCTCCTACTAAATGGAATTTATTCTCTCGTAGAGGCAATCCTATCAATAACACAATACATTTTATGAGAGATAAGAAAGGTGGAACAGGAAAGGGAAACAGGTCATTATTCACAATAAAAGCGTCATTAACATAAACAGCTTAGCAGGCTTTAATCTTCTTGTATTATTATTATATTGTAATATAATACTGTTAGTGCTGAAATACAGCTGAACAGGTACGATGCAAGAAAGTTCTCAAATATATCTGTCTTCAGGTAAGGACATGGAGAGGCAAAAGTAGCTTACTAGTAGCTCAAGAGGAACTTCTCTGTTTAGTTTTGTATTTCTGTTTTAGTGATGTTTGCAATAGAAACCAATGAATGTCTGAACTGGATATTTTCCATACTGTGTTTGAACACTGGAAATCCATTCTCATTCATATGATATGAGATATACAGATACTTAAATAATTGCTTTTACAAAATAACGGTTGTAATTTTTACTGCAGGTGACATTTTCATCTTACTGTCAATTCTTTGTTTTATTTACTGTTGGCATTCTAGATATTTGACTGTGAATTCTCCTGCAATTGTGTATGAAGTTGAATCTCACAGTGGATTCTGACATCTAAGAGTTCAGCAGCATAACTGAATTTTGCTTTGCTCCTGACTCAATATGATAGTTAATATAGTCAATAGTACAAGTATGCTGAATTCCATAAGTACAGTACAAAGAGCTGTGGTATTTACAAGTTGGTTCGTAATTTAGACTATTATTGCTACATTCTGTCATGTTTAGATGCTCCCCTATGGTTTACAAAATAAGGCTTCACAATAGAGTTATATTTCTCTGCTCTTTGATTAGCCAAACAAAAGACAATGAATGAACAGCTAGTGTTTTACTTCAGACCTTATCAAGATTTATCTTGCCAAACACGATTCTGCATTGACTTGACTTCCAGTCAGCAGCTCTACTGAACATAATGCAAATCGATATTCTCTGAGCTCTCTTTATCGTGTTGCTAAGATTGTCTGTGAGAATGAAAAGCTCATAAAACATGTCATAATGAAGAGCCTGAAACCTGAAGTCTTTCCACCCTCAGTATTCATGTTACCTCTTTACTTCTACACCTTGCAAAGAGCTTAATCGCTAAAAGCTCTGCAGGAGCTTTTTCAATCCCTACAATACCTTTTAACATTGGAATTGGAAACAAATTTTAGAGACACACCTGAAAATAATGTGAATACTTTTTCTGCAAAATGATAATGCCATTTTTGAGAAGAAAGTGGAGTTTAATTTCTGTATCACAGAGATAAAGGATGTTAACTAAGGCTTGGGCAGATCCCACTCCTATCCATACAAAGGGCAATTTATCAAAGTCATGACCATTATGTCATGACTATTTAAAGACCAACCAAACAAGGAGGTGGAGGTCGTTGAGACTGCACAGAGGAGAAATAAATAAGGAACCTGGTTAATATTTTACATTATGCATAAGGACTTGTTTGAACTATAGTTTCTGTCTATAAGTCACTTCAATATAAAAAACTGGGGATTGAGGGAACAGAGCAGCAAGCTGAAGCTGAAGATGCATCTCCCTGTTGCTGAAGCTTGGCACCTTTGGGAAGTTCTAGATGAGTTTCCTTCCATGGAAACCTTGTTGTATTGTTAATTATGGAGATGGTATGAAATTTCACTGATTCATATCACTCTGCAAGGTCTAATCTAGTCAATTGTAACATGCTATCATTCATCATCAAAGGCAGAACTTGTGCCTGTGCCACTAACTCAATCACATACATTTTGCAATGCTTTTTGTAAACGGCTTTATTAAGGCAAGAAGTATTTAGTCTTCAGGATGTCTTTGGAAATGGTTACAGAATCTCACTTCTCTGATAATTAGGAAACTAATTTGAATCTTAGATATACAACTGGATTTGTCCAAACAATTCAATTAATTGTTTCCAGTTGTTATTATACGAATAGTTTGTGGTTTTGACCCACAAACAGTAAAACTGATAAGTGTATAGAAAGAAATCATGTCTGCTCAGCCTTGTTTAACATGAAAAGCCTGAAGTGTTTTGGCTGCTCTCACAAGAAAAGCTTTCCACTCTTATTATCATAAGGGGCACTTCTCAATACATCTTTCACTTTGAATTTATCTTTTCTGACTGGTGAGATTTTTATGCAGTATTCCTCAATCTGGACAAGTCCTGATAACGTCAGCAGTTCCTCTGAACTGTGCTGCAAATGTTTCAGCTTATGGACCCTTATGTCATTCGTTTTTCAGTTGCACAATGCGAGCAACTCTCAGTAAGTCTCTGATCAACTAATAAACATGAGTGTATTTTTCTCAACATATGTTTCCAAATTTGAGCTCCTGGATCATAGCAGAAATTGTAGGTACTGGTGGCAAGAGTCCAAATTCAACCTGCCACACAACAAACTGAATTGATGCCAAGCATAGTTTCAGATGACCCTCTATAAACATCTGCTTGCAGAGTGAACTCAGGAAAGCAACTGTCCTGTCTTAGGTGTTCCAGTTGATTGTCTAAAGTTAGATAGGATTAATCTGGGTTTAACTGTATAATCTTCTTAAATAAAAAGTAATGAATCATGCATTTTTTAATTACCACCACAAAAGGTTTTACAAATGTGTGATCTTAGATCAAATCTTTTTATATTTATACAGGTTTTCAATAATCAAGCTATTAATTTACAACATTTTCATGTTAAGTCAAAAATAAATATTTAGTTGAGCCATTTTAAAATACGGAGGAAAAGGGAAATTTTCTATAAATTATTTACAACAGAAGAAACTTTTTTTATTATACTTCAGCCTACCATCTAGTCTGCTGCACTTCTAGATTTTTTTCTCAATGGGACTGTTCGTATTTATGATTATACATTGCTCTCTTTCTCTTCTTGCTGTATTTTTATTCTGAATATCCTTTGACTTTTTTTATAACAATGACTGAAAGTTAGCAAATTACAAATATATCTTGAGGTCTTTCTAATGTTATAGCATTTTGATCTTCTTGGCTAAATCTCACTAACACTAAATAATTTTCACTGGAATATTATTCCATTATTTAATAATGTGAAGAAAATATTTTTTTTTTTTAATTCTTAGCAGCATTTTATGTTAATTAATCCCTGATCAATGATGACATTCTTATAACTCTGAACTCCTCACAGAATGATGTTTTTGAAAGGAACTGTGGGCCAGGCTGATACTATTTTTCTTTCAAAGAAGGTAGTAAGATATTTTTTAAACATCTGAATTCTTACCAGGCAAGAACAATTTGCAGTGTTCTATACAATGGAGTGTACGTTTCATTGGTATTAGGAGTGCAAGTATGAGTAAGTTATCATCCTTCAAGGAAGTGTATCAGCATGCTTAATACAATACTTACCTAGAAAACTGTGTTTCTGGAGGGAAAAGAAAGGACAGAACCTAGGGTATTTGGAAGAAAGGTATCCTTTTCACAGTCCCTCTGCCCTCCACGCTTTCTTCTCTCTTTATATCAAACACACCTGCAGTGTTGTTACACGTGGAAAATGTGTGCAATTTTGCATAAACGTGTTGGAGTCTTCACAGGAAATCTGACCCCCCTTGAAGCCAATGAGCTGGGCTGCAGCAGGTCACCGGTCAGCATCAGCCTCCCATGCTGCCTTCTCCTTGCTGCTTCCCTCACACCCATGTGATGACTAATGGAACAAGGAAAGAGAGGAGGGGAAAAAGACAGACTTGAAGTATTTTTTTAAATATTTCAAAGGGTACAGGAGGGAATGTACAGAAGCCATGTTTGTTTTAAGAGAAAGGGCCTGAAGGGAAACTGGGAGCTACTGAAGAAACTCTCTGGAACACCATTGGCATTACATACGTACTTTCAAGAGCAAAAAGCAGGTAGTTTAGAGAAAAGAGCTCTGAATGCTGCTAGTTACTGCTAAAGACAGTCTTCTGCTTCAGATTTTAAAAATATTGTCATAGTCGGCACCGTTCAATAACTCTAATTTGGCCATTAAATTCCTGTCACCTTTGCCCTTTCCTAATGATTGTGACAAAATGCTGCCTGCAATCAGCAAGACTGAATCGTTGTGGGAATAATTTGAATAAATAATCAAGTCTGCAGCTCATCCATCACCTTGACTGCTTTCTCTATTCCCTGTTCACCTCTTCATGACATTTGGCAGGTCACTTGATATAAAATATGCAAACAGTGAACTGAAATAGCCCAAGTCTACTGAAATATGCTGACTGAACCAGTCACCTTAAAGTAGCTATGCATCTTTGCATGGCAAGCACATATATTTTCTGTAGCCATTTTTTCCTTGCCACCTTTACCTTGACTAGGACCGTGTTTGTGCCTTTTACACTCACAGAGCCTGTGCTTACGAAACTACCTCATGTGAATATGAGGATTGCCTAATGAAAGATAAGAAGAAAGAAAGAGTGATCAGGAAGAAAGGCAGTGATAGGGAAATCAAAGGACTGAAGAAAGCAACTAAATAAATGTAAGGTGGGAAATTAAAATTATGAAAAAAATATGTAGAATTAAACTTCTATTTTAATGAAGCTAGTGTAGATATCTTTAATAGGGTTACATAGGTCTAAAACTGAGTTATATTAAGTGTACCTCCAGATGGGATCGTCTGAGTATCTCCAGGGCTGTTTGGGCACTTACTGACACCCCGCTATCCACTGGCCTCTCTGCTAGGCTTACTGCCCTGGCTGTGTACTGGGCAGCAGCCAGTCCACACCAGCTCCCACACAACCAGCTGCTGCTGAGCTCAGCCTGTTGCACAGCCACAAAGCTAAACTGAGTCAGCTCAAAGTACTATGCTGGGCTGCAAATGATGGTGCTCAGGTTGGGGCATATATTAATTTCTGTCAGCTGTTTTGTCTATGGCAAGAGGCTCGCCTAGCAGAGGCAGAACATCAGCTGGGAATAATAACTTCCAACACAGTCAGAGTTCACCTGGAGGCTCCTTAAGCCTAGTGTCTCAATACAGGTAAAGTGATCTGAATATCTCCCTAGGAAAACTATGTGTAAACTGTTCTTTGGGGGGGGGGTACCCTTTTACTTTGACCATTTTCCTGTCTCCTCCTTTTTCATCATCTCAGTTTTCCTGTGCTGCTGTGTTTGTGTGCATTTGTGGTTTTTGTATATCTATAAGAGAAAGAGAGATTGAATCAGGAAGTGTTGGCATTTAATAAAGCTCAGCATCAAATAGCTTTAGGAGATGAGCAAATTTATCCTACTGTGGAATCAGGAATGATTCTTGGTCTGCACAGGTGCAAAAACATGACAGTGATCACCTGTGAAATACCTGAGTGGCTAAAGGTTAGGGATCAGACTCCTACAGATTCTCCACAAACTTTCTGATTCCAAAATTCAGGGTTCAAAGCAAGACTGGTTTGGGGTGGTACAAACAATGGTTCATGTTTCTGGATATAATTCAAAACAACTTTTTCTCTAATAGCTGATTCAAAATAATCCCACCAAAGAAGGGGTGCTTCAAAAGTCTTTTTCAGGGGTCGTTTCAGTGACCAGCACAGGCTTAGCAATGCCATTAAAGATAATATTCATGGAGCTGCATCTCCAGTCACAGAGAGAGTAGTTACCCAGGTCTGTCTTGGCAGTGGGGATGCCTGAAGCAGACATCAGCCTGGCTGCTCACTCCAGTCCTCTTGCTGTCACCTGCATTTCAAAGGGGCAAACAGGATATTAAATATTTTCCAGCTTAAAAATATATGTATTCCCCTACCCTTTCTTTTCCAGGACACTTTCAACCAACCAGATGCAGTATGTCCTGTATTTGCACAGTCATCTGCCCATAAAGGAAGAACGAATGGGAAAGATTTCTTAAACCAGCTGAAGAAGTGCCATGTCTAAAGGAACAAAGACTGAGAAGTGGGATGAGCTACCCCAACAAATTTTTTGTTGCCACGGCTGTTTTTTTGCCAGGAATCACTGCAGACAGCTAAACTGCTTTGTCTATGTCTAGATTATATTGCAGTATAGGTATGCACTATGTGTGGAGTTGTTTATTAGGTCAACAAAGAAGGAATATATTCCACTTTTGAATTATCTGACTTTTATTATGCTGGATAACAAATTTGAACAAACTTTCACTATATCAAAAAGGTGCAAATACATAAAATAGGGGAATTATTCAATAATTTTATACAAATGGAACTCAATATAACATGATTTAAAGTAAAGATGCTTTTAATCTTCAAAGTTGCCATCTCCAGCTATTTCATGATGAATTGTAATAAAACAACGATAATAAAAAAAATAAAAAAATGAAGAAAAAAATCTACCTCTTTCAGGAAGATGTGTTCATAAAAGCAAACTAATAAGCTAGTGAAGTATGATTTATATCATGAAACAACTGATACTCAGCAGTGGAAATCTTCATAAAAATGACATACACTTTTCTTTGACAAATATTTTATTGTATGTCTCACAGCTATTAAATAATTCCCAGTTTAATTTTCGTTGTGTCCTAAACAGTCATTGTAAAGATTGTATTCCCTTGGTCTCTTATATTTTCATCCACACTCACAAAGAAAACTTCCAGTTTGTCTGTTGTTTCCTTTTTCATTTTATATGCAAAACATGGTAACTTTTTACCCTGAGGCTCAGTTCTTAGGATATATGGTGACAAACTTTCAAGCAATGAGATACATATCCTGCATATCTCACCCTCTCTTCCAGGCCAAATATCTAAAAAGCATGAGAATAAGGAAGCTTATTGTGTACAGTTAAAAGCTTGTTTTTTGTCTCTTTCCAGTTGCCCAGAATGTATGGTGAGACCCTTAGACTAATTCTGAGATTTATCAGCATTGTCCATAAATGTATGGATTCCCCTTAAAGGTACCAAAACAAGATGACTTACCTCAGCATGTCACGGGTGGATTAGTCAGATGTGGACTGGGGCATCAAGGGACCTTCCCAGTGACTGCAAAACACAAATGATCCAGGTGACCCACAGAGGCTGTAAGCCTTGTCATTAATACCACTCAACTTTGCACTTCCTCTGAGGCATTCATTTGCTACGTGGTAGGGGAATACTCCATGCAGCTGACACTCTAATCATTTTGTGAGTTTACTGTCAGATAAGAAAGAATCTTGTTGATGTATCCCTGGTGTGCTCTTTTGGGGCAGCCACACCTTCCCCTGGTCAGTGTGTCAAGACTGCTTTGAACCCAGAAGCCCCCAGCTGGGAACCTGCGTGCCACGCTGCTTCATTTCTGGACCCTGATCAGACGAAGGCAAGAAATAGAAACACAGCTGCTTACAACAGGGTCATTCCAGGCAAGTACAAAAGCACTTGGAGAACTTTCAGAACAAATTGGGATGTCCCTTATTAGGGTGAGTGACTGAGCAAGGTCTTTCTGGACTCCAGTGTGGAATAGGCACCTGACTTTTGCTCTAGACATATTTTTTAACATATTAGAGCAGCTGAAACGTGTGTGACTAAACAGAAATAAAAGAAGTCTACATGGTCAAAATGCTCAACCCACAGATTCATTCATAGGAAAGTTTCTCTTGATTTCAACACAGATAAAAGTACAAGTAACAAAACAATTCATTA
Source organism: Thinocorus orbignyianus (assembly GCA_013400375.1). Lineage (NCBI taxonomy): Eukaryota > Metazoa > Chordata > Aves > Ciconiiformes > Thinocoridae > Thinocorus > Thinocorus orbignyianus. Next base: position 135,601 of record VXBW01003118.1, on the reverse strand, counting down.
AGTAGAATAAACCTTGGAAACTACCTTTGTCTGCAGTGGATTATAAAAAGTGGGAAAATGCACATAGCAAGAAACTGACCCTTTTTTTTTTTAATCTAATCTTAATGCAACTCTAATATCTGACCACCTTTCTCTGGTGTGACATGGTAAACATCTGTCAGATTGTGGTTCTGTATTTATTATTATAGGGTTTATATATTACTACATTATTTCCTAGTATAATAATAGTTTACAATAAAGTTCGCATATACCAGCCTTGCAGTTAGATTAGGCAAAATGTATAATATGTCATTTATACTAAAGAAGAGAACACCTGATGCATGATAAAGTTAGTCTGTTTTCAGAAATTCAGATGAAGTCTGAACAGCCAGACTGATACACTGAAACAGAGTCGTAGTGTGGCCATAGTGGTTGTAATGTAGTACTAGGATCCCTTACACCAGATTTACTGTACTGTTGACACAGAACTTCTCTTCCCTTGAGAGAAAGGAATGTAGGAATGAAGGATTTTTTTTTGCACAGAAAGCAAAAAAATGTAACGGCAGGAAACATCTCAAGAAAAGTCAATATTTTTTATAGTTCATTTGTTTGAAGTCTTTCAACATCAACTTGTAGCTCTGTCATCCTCCAGTGAAATATATTTTAAAGCTTGCTCAGGTGTTCCTGGCTTGATATCAGTATCTTTAAATGTTTGCTTTCTTAGACGATAATGATGCCGTCTTCAGAGAACAGAAATTGAAAAGAAGTGTTACAGTTGTCCTAGAAAACAGATGATGGCACATACTCAATGTTCATATATAATTTCAGTTACACAATTAGTACTAACAATATTTCTGCTGATGGAGTGCTTTCATTAGTCTGTAGCTCTCAATTTCTGTCATAAAACAGCACAGCCTTTGTCTAGCAGATGAGAGTCAAAGAAGCTTAAACAACTTGTTTAGACCAAGGCATTGAGTTAGCGTTACTGCCAAGCAGGAAAATAAGACCTTCCAAGTGCCTGCGGTAGTGCATAGTCTATCAAAAAATATTAGTACTCTGCTCAAGTTACAATGCCTCGTTTGGGCTCTGCTATCCTTTCCAACACACTGCACCCAAGTCACGTTGCAAAGATCTTTCAGTTAGGTCTTCAACAGGCTTGTGAAGTCAAGTACAGAAGTGAACTTTTTTCACTCAGCTGACAAACCAAAGAATCAATGTACTGAATCTGTCCACCCTGGTACTCACTGATCTTAAAGTAATGTGCATCTGCCCAGCGTTTCAATATACAAGTTGCAGCTGACTATGAAATTTTTAGGTTGGCTTCTGGGAGATGGGAAAACTGAAAGCGGTATCGCTTACAAATTTACTTTCAGCAGTGAGATTAGGAAGTTTAAATGCAACACTCATTTCCTAAAACCAGCAGAAAAACTGCTGTACTATTGTGTTTCTTATGTTTGCTAATATCAGTTCAGCTTTTGTTCTGTTTTGTTTTGTTTTGTTTTTTTTTCCAGCAAACAGCTGTCCTGGCATCTTGCTCAAATTCTAGGTGCAGAATGAAAAACATGCTGTTTCCTTCATGATGGAATCACCTGTGGTTAGTTCCACATGGACAGAAGAGAGAAAGAGAGACTGAAAAGGAACTTCAAGACTCATACTAACAGGAAAACCTCACCCTCAAAAAAAAAAAAAAAAACCAAAACCCATCCGAAAACCAACAGCTCTTTCTTGCTTATCTTACATAATTTGTCATAGGTTGAAAACTGAGTAGTCAAATGTCCTTTTCTTTCTAGCAAGGTGAAGGTCTATTCTGTACACTGTTTGTAAGCCTGTACACCAGACAGAAGGTTAAAGAATGAACACTCAAGAGAACACTTTTACTGTCCAAATTGACTGGTCCAGGGAGAGGTACCCCTGCCCAGGGCAAGGGGTTTGTATCTGTATTATCTTTAAGGTCCTTTTTGACCCAAATCATTCTATGATTCTATGATTACCAGTATAGTACATGAATTCACGCAAATCACAATCAGTTGTTTCACTCTTTTATTTGTAATCCAGGATATTTCAGAGCTCAGATTTACAAATAGAGACCTTCAAATAATTACAGCATAATTCTAGTATCAGCAAACTGCATGATGAAGGTGGTAGCCATGGCTAAGGACCATCAGGAGCATAATATTTTGAGCGTAGCTGTGGCCCAAATGAAAAGAAATCATCATACAAATTGTGTCCCGAAAGAAGTATTTGTTATGACGAGTTCTTCTAGTTCTTTGTTGTATGAGTTGCAAAAAAGAAACGTACTAGTTTCAGAACAGAGAGGTGGTATTTTCTGAAATAAATAGTTAAAGTTGCACTACACAAGGCATTAGCCACTCCTTCATCCACTGCAGATACGCAGTTCTAGCATGACCATCCTGAGATTTCTCTTAAAAGTTCATAAAAAATAGGACAAGTAAGAAAAAATTTAAATTGCAGAAAAGAATTTGATATTTACTGGTCATGGATCAGTTTTGTATGAAGTAAAGGATACAGTAGATCACAAGATACATTGGCAGCAAAAGTTCAGTGAAATTTCTGATATCCTAAATTAACTAGTTGTTAAAAGCTATTGCTGATAGGATTGTCAGCAAGAGGAAATTACATTACCTCTGTCCAGAAATCGTTGTTGCGGATGGAAAGTACGATAACCTTGAAGACTGAGATATGTTTGTTAAACCAGCAATAAAATTTATCAAATTTGACTTTGGACAGTCTTTTTAATAGAGTTTTGCATCTTAAGTGTCTAAATCTGTCTAAGGTATGATCATCATGGGGATAGTACCACCTTGACTCTGATAATTAAAAATGAAAGGAATTGATGCTTTTCAGAAAAAGATTCTACGGAAGTGTCCAAACTAAAGACTGAACAGTGTAATCACACATATACAGGTGTTTCAGTCACTTTAAAAGAGTCCAATCAAAACCTGAAAGACTTAACTTCTGACATCTAAATATTCTTATTTCTTTGAGGATAGAGAATTATAAAAATGAAAACTGGTGCTAAATAAATTGCACAAACAGTACCCTATATAACATTTAATCCAAATTTTACATCAAGTACTACTAAACTCAGAGGGGTTCATACTCGTATATCTGTGAAAAACATTTTTCCCAGCTGTCTCTTCATCTTGTCCACTGGTACACCATTGTTATCAAAACAAAATTATTAAAAACTAATATATTCCATGTGTTATATAAAGCACAATATTATGTACAGAATATTTGAAATTGAAATTTATCAACATATAGCAATGCATGGCTAACATTTATGACCTTGAAATTATTTTATGTATGTCTATTTAGAGATATTACTTATCTATCTATCCATATAAAATTTCTAGTCTGTAATTCCCTGTCAAGGTCAATGCAAATTGCTTATATTTATCCCAGCACATAGGCTTCTTTTTCCATTCTGTTCTTTTACAGAAACTTGTAAAAAAGAAGCATCTCTGCATCTTTTGTCATGAGGAGCAATGTTCAGTTTCTCCTCTATTTGTTTTGGCTTTCAGTTCTACTTCAGATGCACTCTCCTCATAAAGATAAAGATGTGGAAAGGACTTTGAGAGGTCATCTAGTCCAAGGTGGGATCTACTAAACCTACGTCACTGCTGACATTCATAGAAAATAACAGCGATTGCACATCCTCCCTGCACAATCTACTGCAGCACTTAACTATCCCTGAGATTGAGAAATTTCTTCCCAAGAGCTGTATTAGAGCTGTACTTCTGCAAACCCGTTGCCTAAAATTCTCTAAAATTATTTCCTTTTTCTTTTCAACATGCTTTCATATTTGAAGATTATCATCATATGTCCCTTCACTCTTCTCTTTATTCTGAACAACTCCATTTCCTTCAGTGTTTCCTGGCAAGCTGTAGCTTGTAGTGAACCTTGCTGCTCACCTCTGAACTCACTTCAAATCCACCTCAAGTGCCTCAGAGCAGACATAATAATCCAACTAGCCCTAGCCAGTGCAGGGTGGAAACACCAATCTATGCTTTGCAGTCTGTACTCCTGTTTGCAAATCCCAGTATGAAATCCGAGTTTTTCACAATAACACACCATTACTGATCTGTGTTCAGTTTATGATCCACTAATGAGGCTCTTTCCTGGTAGAATCAGTACTACACCAGCTGTTTTCTGTGTGTTATTTTGTAGTTAATAATTCTCCCTAAATTCAGAACTTCGTATTAGTCCATATAGAATTGAAGTAGCTGAAGGCAGTAAACACATCTGGATGCAAGAAACCCCTCTAAAGATCTTAATTAAATAAATACATCCTTACCGTTAGACTATATTAATGGTTAACTGCAGTTATAGTTTTCTAGTGTTTTTTGTCACCAGCGTATAGAATTTTCCTCCAGACCTGATTTCCACAATGAACTTGTTAATGAAAACTCCACATGTGAATCAAAAGCTACATTAGAATGAAGCTATATTACATCTTCTGCTTTCCTTCTGTCCACAAGATCTGTTACCTTATCATAGAAGAAAATTAGATTGATTTGACACAATTTGTTCTTGACAAATCCCTGCTGGCTGTTGTTCATCTCCCTTGTTATCTTCAAGGTGCTTACAGACAGTTTGATTATTTGTCCCAGTGTTTTTCCAGGAACTTAAGTTGAGCTGTTTGGTCTGTACTTCTCTGTTTCTGTATTTCTCTTGTTTCATCTCCTCTTTCTCTGTCTCTTTCTTTCCCTGTACTCCCTCATTGACTTCCTATTGATTAAACTAGGCATTATATTTACCCATTCTAGTAGTTTGAAAACTCATCCCTTTCCCTGAGTTCCCAAAGAGAACAGATAACCACTGAAGTTTTTAAGAACGTGTATGTGCAGCCTCTTCCAAACAACTAATACTGGGATGTAAGAACTCAGGACTAATCTAATACTTAATCTACATCCACACCCCAATCACGTCCATTAACTTCATTTAAAGACGTCAAAGCATTAACAGAAGGAACTGAAACTGTTTTTTCTTGTTCTGCTGTTCCTGCTGCAAAGACAGTGACCTGGAACAGAAGATGGAACTGACAAGCAAAGGGGTTGCTTTACACTGTTTCTGCCATGCTCATCCCAGATCAGTGTTGCGAGCCCTAAGTATTGTTAAACCAGTGCTGCACATTAACAACTTCACTGCAGTGAGAGCTGCAATGAAATGGAACAACACAAGACAATTCTTGCCCTTCTGGCAGCATCTGTGACTGGAGTTTCCTCCCACTTAGCAGTGAATCAGCTCTCCACTGGATTTTCCACATGCTAATAATGTACTCACAGACGTTTTCTTTTTTCTCTTTGTGGTCTTTTCCGATTGTGCCATATTTCATGGCTTGGCTTTTCTAATTTTGTCCATACATACTTACACTGTTCTTTTATCCTTGTCCCTGATATACTGACCTAGTTTCCAGTTTCTTCATGCTTCCTTTTTGTGTTTGAGGTTAATGAAGAGCAGAAGATTTAGCCAAGCTGATCTCTTGCATAAGAATAGTTTGTGATTGTGATCTTAATAGTGTTTCTGTGAGGAACTGCCAAATTTCCTTTTTTCTTTAGCCTTGCTTCTCAGGAGAACTAACCTAATAATTCTCTGAGGGCAGAGCTTTTCTCGGAAGCTTTTAACTCCATTTATTCTCCATTACTTGTATTTAAAACAATCTGTCTTGCTTCAGATGAGACAAACGGGACAAGCTGTCTAAATAAAAACAGTCAGAATCAAGTCCATGAATAAAATTCAGCTGTTGCCTGTGAAATGAGTCTTCAACACAAGTTTGTTCGGGTAGGTTCCAATTTTAAAATGTTTGAGTATATTTCAAAAATAAAATAAGATATTGTAACCCATGATGGCTGGATGTCTCAGTTTCACACGAAGAATGTACAAATACCAGCTTTCCCTTTCAGTAAATCTGAAAAGTTCAGTATTACAGGAAAGAATGTGAAAAGTTGCCATGTTGCAGAAAACAACTAATGCAACTCTGCTTTTTAAGTTCCACATTAAAAAATCACTCCACATTTTATTCTCCCTGAAATGTGTGAATTTCTTTGGGCTTTTGTGCCTTTACAACAGCTGTAAAGCTCTAAAGGAGATCACTTTTTAACATTAAATCCCATTATGCATCATGTAAGCTTCTTTGATGTAGGATGTAATTTCAAGTATCCATATACAGACTTATAGCTTGCAGCAGTCAGCACCACCACTTAGAAGTTATTATCATGGGGTTCGCATTTTGTAACTTTCTTATAATCTTTGAAGTCTCTCTAGGGAAGTCAGTCATGTTTCTCAATGAAAAGTTGAAACAGTAACAACCTTCTGAAAGTATTATATAGATAATTTCAGTATTTTTAATAACATCGATTACTTAATTGCATTTCAAGTCCTAATACAAGAGTTTCCAATTTAAGGTAATGAGCTAATGGATTGCCCACAGCAATGTGTAACTAATTTTTTTATTGCTGTGAAACACTGCCCTAAACCCATCGAACCTATCCTGAGAGGATAAAAATGAAAAAAAATCTACTGCTCAGATACAGTCAAGACCCGGAGTCACTCACAGAAGGTTGTACAACCTTTCTTGCACAGAGGTGAAGACCTGTTTTGTTCATCCATCAGCTTTAACATTGCTCCACTAGGTTACATATCCTTATCACATTAAAATAAAATTTTGGAAACTTATAACAAATTATCTAGTATTGAGAATAGGTTTTGGAGGTGAATGAGAACAATCATACCTGGCATTATGACTATCTCAGAAAGGAGATGAAGCTGCTTTCCTTTGGTCTGAAATCTGTCAGCAATCAGAATATTGCAAATGTAAATATTCATTGGTGTTGTTGAATTTTTTTTCTAGTAAGATTGAGCCTTGAGCACTCAACATGGAAGTGCGGAGCATGAAGTATTTGGCAAAACTACCATGGGTTACTACTTGAGTTTAAAAGTGCCTCTGTTACAAAGATACCTTATTTTATGTGAGAGAACATACAGCTTGAAAGGAGTATGTATTTCTATAAATTGCATACTTGTAAATAGTAATCAGATATCTACTTTTTTTGAGGTCTTTAAATTCTCTTGACCTGTAAGACAAACTATTGACCAAGGCAAAGCTGAGGTCAATGTTTTCTTTAAAGGGCGATAAATCTTTTGCTTACTGAAACATAGTCAATTAAATGTAAAACCTACCTTACTGCAAAGGTAATATGGCTCGCAGAGGCTCTGGAAAACAATACTATTTCATGGGGAGTTTTTTTTTCCTTTCTGTACTATCTTACAGACAAGGAACAAATAATTGTATTGGAAAGAAAAATAAAAGTGAGAACTGAACTTACACAATTGTATTTAAACAATCACTTATGTAATGTTAAACTCATCCTCTATAATGGAAAAGCAGCCACATCCCTGATAATTATGAAATTTAACTGAGAATAAAGCTCTGACTTTGTATGTTGAATCAAGACCTGGTTTAGTTAGCTCCGGTTTCTGCCTAACACTCCACTCAGTCAGCTTCTGAGATTCCAAAATAAGCAATGGTTTATCTTTAGTATCTTGCTAAAAACTGCAGCTGTTCAGAAACAGATGAGTGAGCTGCTTGACATCCAGGCTACTGGAGCAGAGCATACCTTGCACTGTGGAAACTTCCTGGGTTGCCTCAAACTAAATTGAAATGTGTGCTGGCTCAAAGTTGGAAGGAGATTGCTGTTGTGTTACTTTGGCTGCCTTCAGAGGTGGATTTAATTTTTCTAAAACCTTTTTCATTCAGATGTGTGGGCTTTTTGTGAAACTCCTGGACTTTGATTTTGCTGGTATTCAAAGGGTTTCTAGGTTGCTACTGCAGCTTCTGAATTCACATCAGAGCTGAAGTTTACTGTCCGAGCTCTTGTTGACATCACCTTAAGTTGTGATGTACATTCATGCAGACAGTAAGTGGCTTCAGTCCCATGAACTCTGTGACAAACCCAGAAATATCTCAAATGTTCCCAGACTCTATATTTAGTCAGTCGCTGTTTATGGATAAATGTTGGTTGTGAAGTGATGAAGTTTGACATTTTTGTGGCAGCAAAATAAAAAAAATGTATTTCTGTTTCCATCAGGTGGAAGAAGTGCTTTCACTTGCTTGCTTGGTAAGACTGAATATAGTCTCTAAAATGGCTAAGGATATCTTAGAGGAGTGATGGTGTGGTGCTAGTAACAACCTAAAACAACTTGATATTCTGCCGTTGGGTGTACACTGACAAAATTCTTTCTGAGAGTAACACCAGCAAAAGATTAAGTACTTCGGAGGGAAGCTGGAACTCCGTGAGTGTGAGCCATGCTGAATGGAAACTACCATTTCATGAAATCAGTAGGGCCATGGTTTTGAGAACGCTAAAGCAGCAGAGCTGACATTATAAAGATATTCCCAGATGCGATTTTGGCTGTCTGGAACAGGATTTTATAGATTCCAGGAAGCTTGTGCTGGTGCAGCAAATCCAGAACCTTTAGAAATGTACAGCGTCTACCCTTTTTTCTCTGGAAAGTTGTGTGCCTAAGTAATGTGGTTATATCAATGGCCTCTTCTGGGGACTCTAATTCAGCTGGTTTTAGCTTGTTTAGATAAATACCCACAAATTATTTGGAAATCTACAGTAATATGTTTTAAGAAGCAGTAAACAAAGAGCAGAAAAGTTCATAAGGGACACTGACATGCAGAGAAATACTAAGTTGACCATTAGGAGACCCTGATCATGGCAGGTTCACTAGGTGCAGTTCAGAGTATTACTTGTCACATGCATTGTTAAGAGTGGGAAATAGTCTTCCTCTGCCTTAGTACCCAGTGCCAGCAGCCTGCAAAGCTGAGCCTTGGTCTCACAGCCTACCTCCCTATGTAGGTGTTGCATTTTCCTCTTTAGACTCAGAAAGTCCAGCCTTGGTCTTGGCATAGGTTGCACAAGGTTAATTTATTGTTCAGTTAACAAGTTTAAAATGCCCACTGTCTTTAAAAAGGCTTCAAAATCTACTAATCTTCTAGCACAGTTGCTTATATTCATTTGTCTAAGAAAAAAAGCCTAAACAAATAAACCACTGCTATGCTAGTTCCTGGAGTGTGTATATGATTTGTTAGGCACTGCTAAAGTCCTTTCTCAAACAAACGAACATTTATTGTACATGCATTTGTATTACATGTTCACAAGGGGAGTTAAATCTGCAAACACACATATCCAAATTAAGTCCTTAAAGATTTAGAATGGGATTATCTCACTCAAATTCAGCTTTTCAAAGCTTCAACCTGTAGCAGGGCTGTCTAGACTTTCTCCTAAGTAATGCCGACAGGCATCTTTGGATGATGCCATCCCCTCTCATCCCATCCTAAATGCCTAAAATAATTGAAATTAATTACTTTCTGTTAATTGACCTAGGGAAAACTTAAGCAATACCATAGCACCATCAAATTACATGTTGTCTTCAGTAAGAAAACTGGTTTAGGAAGTCCTTGTCCATCACTGTCCGTTCCAGCCATGCGTTTATGTCCGTGTGAAGTTACCAGAGCCACACAGAAGAGAACTGCTCTGAGCTAAACATGATTTTTCACTGGGTGAGAGAAGGCATTTTTAAGCCTTCTTTGTAGAGATCATAGAATCATAGAATTGTCTAGGTCGGAGGGACCTTTAAGATCATGTAGTCCAACCATCAATCTTACTCTGATTTAGAAAAAAAAAACAAAAAACAAACAAACCACAAAAAACCATCACTAAACCATGTCACTAGTCATTATGTCAACCTGTCTTTTGAATACCACTTCCCTGGGCAGCCCATTCTAATACTTAATAACCCTTTCAGTGTAAAAAAATTTCCTAATATCCAATAACAAATATACCAGCAATACAGAGACAGAATTAGAGAGGAGTAAGTTCAACTTAAGTCAGATCCACAATCCATTTTAACTAACTAATTTTGTTAGGATGCGTCTTTTAGTCTCATTTAAATGAGATTAAATTCACATTACTGAGTATATAGTGCATGTAAATTAACAACTTTCTGAAAATTACCTTCTGTTTCTAAAGAATGTAAAGATAGTAACATTTGAAAGACTTAACAAATCCATTTGGTGTTTTTTTTCTTCCTTGACACATCTTATTTTTGACTTTTCACACAGATCGATGCAGGAGCTTCTGTAAGATAAAAACTAATATAATCAGCAGGACCCAAAAAATGAATAGCAAAAGCTTTTCTGTTACAGCTCTCCTTGGGAGAAGTGGGCAGGGTTCAAAGTGTAATAATTTTTATTGTATTAGCAAATAGATTATAATACAAAAGCTTTTTAGGACTGACAGTTGAAACAGGAACTGCACAAGTCTGTAAAGTTATAATTGGTTTGTCTAATTAAATCAGATAGTAAAATATCGGGTGTCACAACCTCTTCCACAGACTGGCTATTAAACAGCCATTTTTTATGGGATTCTTCTTCTGATGATATGAGATTCATTTCACCAAACTTTAAATATCTTCTTTGTAGCATTCTCCATCTGAGGTAGTCACCCTGATTTCCCCTTATATCAGTAATAAAAAAAGGCAATTTAGAGTCCAATTCATTTGATTTATTTTGGTTGCTTACTTTGAGATAAATATGAGATAAAGCACCCAGGAAAAACATGTATTTCTCTGCAGATTATAAAAAGAAAAAAAAAAAACACCAAAAAAAACCCACCAAAAAAACCAAACCAACAACACATGCGAAAAAAAACTTCAGATATTTATGTTTGCAATGTGGAGCTCTGAGTTTAGATAACTTTATTTGCATGGTCCACAGAACATAATTTTCAAAAAATTTATTTATTTCAGTTACTGGAACCACTTATCAGAGGAATAATGGTTTCTTTGAAGGTAAATGGTTTGTCTAAAAGAAAGAAAGTATAATGGCATGGAAAGGTTTTGATTGAGTTTGTTGCTAGCTTTTCAAGACAATCTTCTAAGAGCATATGAAATATTTCTACTCTTATTTAAAATTGGCAAAAAAATCTGTTAATAAAAGTGTATGTATTCATTTGCCAGGCTTGGGTAAGATGAACAGGCTCTGCGCATGGGGCAGATAATCCTACAAGAGCAGTTTGAGAGTTTCAGAGTGCAATGAGACTTACCAGAAGCCATGGTGGTGGGGTAATATCTTTTATTAGATCATCTAATATAGTTGGAAAGATCAGACCAGTTTCCAGCACATCATCTTGTCATATGCCTGTCTTCTTTTTTATTTATGTTGTGTCATCTCCACTAGATGACAAGATCTTTAGTTGGAGTTGGGGTTACTGAGCACGTGAAGGACACCTTTTAATTCCTTACACAGAGAAGAAGATTGTGATCACAGGTCATGGGCTGGGAGGCAGAACTTTTCTTTTTGTGAACAATGCTTATAACACCTCTTCATTTATATATCTGGGTGGTTTGTGTATTCACTAGATTTCACACATGAAGCAGCTGTCTCTTCCAGGTGTGGAGTAATACAGGTCAGTGATTTAACAGAAAGAACTGGGATGTCAGACTGATGGAGATTTCCAAACTTCCTTATACAATATACCATCTTAGGCTTTGTGGTTCCCTCAGACAGTTTAAGTAAGTATTCTATTAATATAAATGTCTATACATCATGACAAAGTGCTCTAGGAATTTTACAGAACCACATTGAGAAAGGAGCATCTGCCCTCAGAAAAGAAGAAAGTAGCTGCAATGAGCTATCAGAAGGAAGAACTGTAGCAAGAGTTTCTTTATTTTTATTGAAGGACACTGAGTTTTGTTTGAATGCCTTCATGTATGTTTAATTCAGTTTCTTCACATAAGAAAAATTTTGAGGTGGTTTTCCATGGAAATCAATGGGATTTGGTTGCCCGTTTCCTGCACAAATCAGTACTGGACAGAATTTAGCAGTGCTGGAATGAGTCCATGGGGTTTTGGTCCCTTGTGGATAGTCGTAGAATGATGTGTCTCATTCTTGCAGCTCCCAGTGACCTGATAAGATTCTGGTTTCCTCGTTATCTCATTTAAAATCTGCCTGATGGCTGCACCAGCTCTTCAGTCACCTCATACGGGTTCCTGTGTGCCATCTTACTCTGTCATGCTCAGGTTCCTCTCGGGATGGCTAGGCCTTTCCCCTGTCTGGGGACCTGACTCCACCATGCAGTCTTGAGAGGAAAACTCACAGGAGAACTCCTCGAGCCAGTGGTAACTCTTGATGAAGACTGCCTTTGTGGTGGTTATTGCTTTTGTGCTCATAACTGAAATCGTAACTGAATTGGAATATTAACTTGAATGTAGTTCTGCCTTTTTTATTCAGCTTAAGTATTTTCAGGACTGGTATATTTCTGCTTATGTGAGGTACCCAGGGACCCTCATTTTTTTTGGTGTGTATAAAGAAGTCCTGTAGAATTTAGGGCTCTGAATCTACAGTCAGGTCATTTCTACATACAGATCTGTCACTAATCTGGCAGAATGCACAAAAATGTTACAGAAGAGCAATGAGATCACTGGTGTTTGAGTAACATTCGTGAAGTCCATGAGAAACCTTTTGTTTCAAGTTTTCTGAGGATACCTGAAGTCCCATTCACACTTTTATCAAGTTCTGTGTAGTCACAAAGGCCTAGTAATCATGCAGAAAAAAAGTTGCTTCAAATGTGATGTCTACATAAATTATTACAACACATCCACCATTCTGTGTTTTGTGGCAATTAGTTTTTTTCTCGAAAGGTTTTTCTTCATTGGTACCCTCTCCAGTTTAACAAAGATAAGTCAATTATTACATTAAGCTCTTAACCATGTCAGTTACTAACCTGTATTGATAATGGACATCTTTAGGTCCCATTGAACACTGAGTCTAACTATACACTCTTCTAATCGCTAAGCTAATTTTTACTATTTACCATTTGTAGTGAGACAGTGGCTAAAAACTTCATTCACTGATCAGGTGATTATTGTGCTGGCCATTCTAAACAGAACAAAATAACAAGCTCGCACAGCTCAACTCTGTGACTTAGTTTGGAAAAGTGCATGACATACATGTCTCTGTCCAGAGATGACTGTTGTACCATTCTCCCACATGTATTTTATATCCCCAAAAAAGTGTGCTAATCCTTGAGCCTGGTGTAGAACATAATAAATTTTCTAGAACTCACATTAAAAATTAAGCTATCAACATTCACAGCAAAGGAAAATCGGACCTTTTTTGTTCGTTATCCAGTTAACCAGAAGGAAGCCTAAAGCAAGTCCAGTCTTCTTCCATGTCTACACAGATGCAATAGAATATACCTTTTCATTTTAGTACATACAACATGAGTAAAACCTTCTATTGATTGCTTCAAGATCACTAATCACAGTAATGAAAATATCTGGGAGGCTTTGTTATTCTTTAGATATGTGGGAGTTCCTTTAGGTTGTCTAGTAGGTATTCCTCAGTCTTTGAGAGTGATCATCCACAGATGGTAAGAATGATTGGAAGCTTCACAGCTAGCTTGAAAGAGAGGAAATGGCTAAAGAACACTTCAGATACACTCAGATGTTTGATGGTGATCAGGACAAAGCAAATATTTGTTATCTGCTTATTTGGAGAAGGGGAGAGAAAAAATGTGTTCTGAACATTGGTTGATTTTACATAGAGAGTTTAAAATAAGAAGCTACAAGGAAAAGAAGCAACATTTGTAAGAAAGGCTACTTAAAAAAATATTTATTTTCTTTTATTAAAAAATAATATCACTATTCAAGAAAAAGAAACAATAGGCTAGAAAATAAAGGCTTTTCACATTTCTGAGTCTCAAAGTAGCACTTCCACAGTAAAAAGGTCATTCAGATGAAATTTGAGGGAGAGTTCTCATGAAGCTGAATAGTATGAGAAATGCTTAGCAACGTTCACCAGGAAAGACAATTAGTTCTTTTTGTGGGACATATAAAACCTTTCTACAAAATAACTCATTTCATATAAAAAAACCTGAGCTGTTAGTTTTGCAGCAAAATTTTGGATCAGGAATACTGAGTTTCTCTTAAACAAGAAAACAAATCAAGTGTTTCATAAAAGTAAATAATGTAGCAGTAATGAAAATAAGTGTTTTTCTCTGCAGATCAAATCATACTGGCAAAGTGAAATTAATTAGCTGCGTTTATTAAATAGAATAAAACTTCAGGTTACTCCATCTAGTGATTACCATTGTAAAAGGAATCATGTATCCAAATATACTCAGCTGTTTGTTTTGGAAATGTGATTTATGATTCAAAGAATATTCTGCTCTCATTCACCAGTGGAAATTTTTCTACATGTCGGTAGCTTGGAGGAGCCATTATGTGCTAAAATTTACCACAGCTAGGTATTTACTATAAGTCCTGTACTCAGAGTGGAAATTNTTTTTTTTTTTTTAATGAGTGGTAAACACCCAGATTGCACATACTGTTTGTTCTTGTATCTGACTTTCTGTGCTTATGATACAGACATGGAAAAGAATGCCATGAAGGGACTGCTACGGGAGCAGAAGCTATTCTTAGCTAGTCAGCACTATCTGCAGAAACAGACTGATTCACTTTGATTGCCACTCAGCAGGACTGAAGGTAGAAGTCATATGTAAATAGATGGGCTAGAAATGGATGCCTGTATTCATTAATCTTTCATTAGACTCAATCTCAAAATTACCCAAAGGTTTTACAAGGACTTTTCAAACTCTAATTTGGCCCCTGGCCTTTAAACAAAATGAAAGCTATTGATTGATGTTCTGGCCAGGATGCAAATGAGTCCATCAGTTCCTGAATCAGACTTTATTGGTTTAGATGCACTTTCTTATATCTGAACAGGAAAGCCACTTGGAAATGAAAATTTTTATAAAGCTTCATAGTAAGGCTAATGTTGTGTTAAATTAACTAATTAAGCTTCAGTAAAAGCAAAGACTTATTCTATTATTCCCAGAAATTTCCAAAAGCCTGATTTACTATCCTTTAAAATGAGAAAAAAACACAACACAGTTTTTAAAGATAAGAAAATACGTATTTTTCCTAATTGAATTTTAAAACACTACTTCTCTGTATTCCCCAACCCTGAAAAGTAGATTTCTGGATACAATAGATCTTACATTTATATTCCTTATGGAATACGGAAAAAAACTTCATGGATCTGTATGGATATATATATATGGATATATATTCGCAAAAGATATAGATCCATATATATGGATCCATATGGACCTATGTGGA
Source organism: Thinocorus orbignyianus (assembly GCA_013400375.1). Taxonomy (NCBI): domain Eukaryota; kingdom Metazoa; phylum Chordata; class Aves; order Ciconiiformes; family Thinocoridae; genus Thinocorus; species Thinocorus orbignyianus. The sequence continues at coordinate 120,409 of VXBW01003118.1, read as the reverse complement.
TCATATCTTTCCATATTCCTTATGAATCCATACAGCTTTCACCTCACCTGAATATCCCAGACACCAGAGGAGAGCTGGGATGCCCCTGCGTGTGTGGGCTTTTTTCATTCTGTGACTTTCAGGTGCCTGATTGCACAGAGAACCAGCCAGGGAAGGAAGGACCTGTTGTAGACACTACCTGTGTTAGATCCAGTGACTTTCTGACATGGCTCCGGAAAAGCCTGGTTCTTGTCAGAATTTATAACACTGGGCAAAGACATGGCTTTCAGCTCCAGTCAATGTTACATTAAGTCCTGTGAGAGCATAATAAATCTATGAAGAAAAAAAGGCTTTGAATAAAACAATGAAGGGCGTAAACCAGACATTATTTCTACTCTGACTTTCTTTTAACTTAAATGTGTTGCTTAAAAAGTTGTTGAACTTTTATCTAATAAAAAAAAATATTGTTATTGACCTCAGTACCAAAGGCAAAGTTGAGAGGATCTGTAATGCACATTGTTAAGCCACAGACATATAATTGGGTCAACCTTTGGCAGATCTTAATAAACATCTACTTTATTAAGCATCTGTGAAAGTCTAACACAGTCCCTGAAAGTAATACACCTTTGGTCCAGAAAATGTGTATTTATCTCTGGCTGAAATGTATTTTCACATTCCTACCTTACAATGGGTGCACTTACACATGCAGTTGACATCATTCATCTTGCTCCAGCTTGGAATCCCAAGTCCCTCTTCCAATATGTGTTGAGGAGAGGTACTGATTATTTTTGAGTCCTAGACAAGCTAATGACAAGTGAAAATTTTTTATAATACTTCTTAAAGAAAGAACAGTGTGAATTTGAGGAAAGGGCTAGTAGTACTTCATAAAATTCAACAAGGATAAATTCAAATCCCTGATCATAGGAGAGTCTCTTGCAACAATACAGGCTAGGAAGTGGTGACTGGGGAGTGGCCCTGCAAAAAACAGTCCTGGGAACACTGGTGGGAAGCAAGACGAACATGAGAAAGCAGAAAAAGGGCCAGCAGCCTCCCAGGCTACCTTAAGAAGACCAGAGTCTGCACACTGAGGAAAGGGTTTATCCTTCTAATCAGCTCTCTGTAGACCACAGTTAGAGCATCATGTCCAGTTTTGAGTGCCCCTGTACAAGACAAATACTGATAAACTGGACCACAGTCAGTGGAAGGCCATGAAGATGTTGGGGTGCTGGAACATTTGTCCTGTGAAGAGAGGCTGAGGGAGCTGGGCTTGTCCAGACATGAAAAGAGTTGGCCTTGAGCAGACCAAACAGCAGACCCCAACTCCTAGGAGAAGGTGAACCAGGATCACAGTTCTAGGCATAGTGGGGCGGGGCAGGAAGACAAGAGACAATCAGAATAAATTGAAGCAAGAGTTGTTTAGAGTGGACGCAAACCTTTTCCCTATGAGGATAGTCCAGCACTGGAAGAAGTTCCCAGAGAGGCTGTGCAGTCCCTCTCGAGCCTTGGAGGTGTTGAAGACACAACTGGTTAAAATCAGTATTTTCTAAATCAACAAAGAAACAAGAAAGGTGGTGTTGATTCGGCACTTTACAGGGACTTTGACTTGAAATTTCTAAGAGAAGACAGTAGAGCTGGAGTAATACAGATAAGAAAAACTATTCCTACTGCAATTCCAAAAGCCAGGCTTGGAATCACTGTAATTTAGCAAAGTCAAACATGCACTAAAGGAATGTATGGGAACACAAAATACATAATGGTTGGTAATATATTGCTGGTGATATTAAAGTGCTTCAAACTTTTTATTTTCAATTGCTGAAAATTAAGGATTTCACAAGGAATGAAAAAAAAATAATAAAAGCTGCAGTTTGTGACATGTTATGAACACCATTGAACTTATGGAACTCTATTTCTGTATATTAAAGTAACTAAGTGGAAAAAAATCTTCATGAAATGAAACGTGAGGTTTTTTCCTACATGCATCTGCTATGCAGAGATTTCATGTCAATATTTTAGATTTTGGTAGGATCTTATTTAACAGACGACTTATCTGAAGTCAGATGGATTTGCAAATTTTTGCCACCTGAAATTACTTATCTCTGATTGAAAAAAAGTTCTGCTGAGCAATTATAAACATCTGAGTGGTGGTATGAGTCTGACCCACTGTAAATGTTGATGTAATCTAAACTGCTACCATGAACTTTGGAGAACAAAAAAAAGTCTACCCTAAACAAACATGTACAGTGCTTATGAGATTATTTCTTTATTGTTTAACCCTCAGGTCTTATCACAATGAAAAAATCATGGCTATAGAAACTGACTGTTGCTCATCATAGCTGTTAGATTTTCTCAGAGAGAGTGGCAGAAGCTGGTGGAGTTGGTCCCTGTCCTGAACCTGTCCTGTGGATAGTTGTAGTTTTCAGAGCTGTCAAGCTGGCATCCTTCCACAGTACTCGAAATTCATTTTGGCTCCTGGGTGTGTTTTTCTGTTAATCAGCTGCCAATCCATTGTATAAATCTTTCCAGCCTATTTCATATAAAAGTTTCCAGTCTAGCAAAGCGGGGCTCTATAGGCTATTTCCAGACTTGCTGTCTCAGTTGTGTTGGCAGGATCCCAAGCTGTGGACACTGAGTGGCAGAAAGCCTGCTCACAAAAGGGAGTTAGGGGGAAGAGGAGGGAAAAGCTGAAGTCTGAGGTAGCTATTACCACTGCAGAAGAAGGAGCTAAATGTGAAGGATCTGGCATAACCTCGAAAATGGGTAAGACCATACGAAAACAAGACAAAGCAAAGGAGTTTGGGATAACCAGTAGCCAAGGAAGAAGTTTTCAAGGTGCTAGTCCACCCTTCCTTCCCAGCAGAATCCAAGGGTGGAGGCGGTAATGCCACCATCTCCCTTAGCCCTGGAGGCTAATCCTTCTTTGGCAGACAATTCCAGAACCACAGGCAAAGGGGAGCAAAGAGACCATTGCTTCCAGTACCGGAAATCTTAGCAATCTGTTGAATAGATTAGGTTAAATGCCTGTGCAGAATACACTGCAGAGTTTGAAGCCATAAATTCTTGCTTAGATTCTCTTAAATAACTCTATATAAACAGTCTGTTACAGCTCTGTAAGAATGGCTATCCCAAAAGGTACAGGGTAGCAGACAGCTGCTTTTCACCCTCACATCTTCTAGACTTTCTATGATTAACAGGTTAGCGTGCTTTGTTTGTTTGCTTAAAGTTTTATCTGTTTTAAGGAAACCAATCCCTCTCCTTTCCAGAATCAGCATGCACAGTCTCTCACACACATCTGCACACGCATGTGCCCATCTGTTCCTTGGGAGCAGAGGTTACATTGACTGCATATTCTGACTGCCACAGAATATAAAACTTGGGTGGTAAGCTAGGCAAAGTAATTTTCTGAATGTATTTTACAGGTGTGCATGTTCATACAATAAGATTTGGGCTATTTTTCATGTTCATATAGTAGAAGTATTCATTTCAAACTTTCTGTAAAAAAGAATCACTTTGAAGCTATGACAGAACACGCAAAATTTCAGGCTCGAAGCGATTTGCCTGAGGTATGTGTAGGGTACATCAGGCAAGGGTAGATGCAGAAGGATCATAGCAGGAAGCACACTCTGCTTTAGTGCACGACTTGCCCTTTGCAAATGGCACATTTGCCGTGCTGAAATTTCAGTGAATTTGCAGATCTGTCAAGTGACCTCTGTCCGGGTTTAGCAGACCTTTATTTAAAGGTACTGTTTCAGGAGATCTTTGCATTTTACCTTTCATCTACAAGTTTGGTTTTTCTTCATTAGACCAAAGAAACCAACCACATGTCGTGCCTAAAGCAGAAGTATGGTATTCAAAATTGTAAAAAGGAAAAGTTGCACAGACTGGAAAATTTTTGTAAATGAAAAAAAAGGAAACTTCTTACAATTGCATTGCATTTGTAACATGACAGCTGTATTCTCAGAGATAGTAAATATTATTCACAGGACATCACTTTGATGGCAGTTGAACAAATCGACGAGTTCCACAGAATTCAAGCTCTTTTCCCAAAAACACAGAATACCCATGCTTCTTTCTATAAAAAAGGTTTTAGATGATATTTCATTTACAAATTGTTTTGACTAAGTTTTTGTTGTTATTGTTGGATTTTTTTCCCAGGAAGAAAAAATATATACCCTCTGCATTTATCCAAATATCTTCTGGAGATTAGTCTCTGAGGTGGTTTTGCCGCTCTGTTGCTTGACAATCCAAGCAGAAATTGTACTCAGCTAATGGAAAACAGGGACAATTTCCACTGATGAATCTTCCATGTTAGATAAGGTTTAGTCTAGTCATCCAGGGAAAAAGAAAAACACTTCCTAGCAGTCAGCTTTTATTTTGCCTTGAGACCATAACCAATTTGCTCCCACTGGTATTTGTAATTTCTTACCATTGGGTGCATATGCTTTGATTTGCTTCATCCTATTTTTTTGATACAGTGATTGAACATATTGACGTTTGTATTCAAAATATTTCTTGGAGTAAAAACTTCTTCCGGAAAGTATAGAAATCCTTTTGTTAATATTGTCTGTACACAAAAATCAAGTTAGCAGAACTTCAGATATGAACCTTAACGCTACAGATAAACCAATGTAAAATAGAGAAGCCATAATTTGAAAACAGAAAATACACCTTCAGGACTTATATTGCCAAACTGAAACCCTTTTAGCCATATGACACAGAATGCTGATATGGAATAAATTTGTCCTGGCTGTTCAAATTTGTTTTAAAGTGTTGACAAATTATTGTTGTACTAACAAGCTTTGTGCTGGATCAGGTATCATCTATCTGTGGCACTTCAGTTCTGTGCTAGCTGAGGTTTTGCAAGAACAAAATGTAAAGCTGACACAAACTGCAGGGGTTTTGCAGTTCAAATTCATACGGTTGAGCAATCCTACACCTAATCTGTCTGTATGTTTTAATTAAACAGAAAGCTACTCTAAGACATTTTTCCTACTTAATTATTAGCATTAGCATAATGAAAGCTGTTTAACAAAAATGGTATCTTTATAGAAATACAATTTATATATAGCTCAGTCTAAATAGCCAGTGTGTCTCCTGCATACTCTTCTAGATAGCAGTGTAGTGTCTGTTTCATTTGACTGATCCTAACACATCTGATTTTCTTGTGCCACACCTGGGTAAATCTCAGAAGCAGTTGCTGTGTTCAGTGAGACAGAGATGTCAACCGGAAAGTAATATTTTGATCTGTGATTGAAGTGGAACAAATAATAAAACTTTGGAGTGAAAAAAAATTTTTTTTTATTTTTTTAGAATATTCATAAGCAGATTAAGAAACTTTAATTTCAATATTTTTAATTATTTGAAAAATTTTCAGAAACTAATTCATTAGCATTGTGTCATGAATATCAAAATTCCATAATTTCTGTGTTGTTGGTTATTTACACAACTCACATGTTAATGTCTTTTTCCTGATGGATTGATCTGTATAATCAAGTATCAAAAATCAAGATGTAGAAATTAATAGAAGTAATAAATAATATAAAGCATTTTAGATTAAATTTATCCTTTTTTTTTTTTCAAATACGTTGTCTTAGAAAGGTTGATCCCTTGAATATTTTTTTTTAATGATGTAAACACAGCTGAAGTGACATTTTCCTGACTCAGTACTCACAGGACACAGAGAACACTCACAGAAGAGCTGATGATGCTGTGGATGACTCTGCCAACAAAACACATTTCATTGTCTTCTCAAAAGCTATATGCTCATTTTGACACCAGCAAGACAACACAGTCCCCTTTACAGTGGGCTAAATTAACAAGACAGAAATGTGTTTTATGAATTCACATTAAGTAAGGAAGAATGTTGTTATTTCAACAATGAAAACGAAATATATTAAACAGCTTATAAAACAAGCTGGATTAGACATGAGGGCATGTCTAAAATTTGGAAAGCACTCGTAAAATGACACTGAGGACACAGTGAGGTGAAAGCAAAATCATGTCATATGCCAGGCAATAGTCCACTAGCATCCATTACAGCTATGGGTTGTGTAACACTCCTGTACTGCAGTTTCTTTCAACATAAGAAAAGGTATCATCTCACAAGTTGCTTCCATGTGGAAATCTAATGTAGCTAGAATATACCTTGTGGCTTTGTACATTGCTCAACGGATTCACACCAGATGAGGCAGACTTAAGGAAGGTTAAGTGCTTAGACCATGCTTGTCCTAAATTGTGTATCTCTTGAAAATGCCACCCAGAAACTGGCTCACGCACTTTTAGTCAGCTCTCTCAAAAAGTTTACAACTTGAATACTTCATTCCTTGTTCTGGATAATTTTGCATGGTATTGTTTCATGAAGAAATTGTATTGGGTGTGTTGATATACTACTATGTATTGCTTGACTGAATTCTGGAATTGAATCCAATTTGCAGCTCTGTATCACAACTGAAAATATTTTCTGTTCATTCTCGTATACTCTGAGCATGTGGTTACACGGGTTTCCTGTGCTTTTGATGAGTACTGTGTGAGTGTCAGACCTGCTCCGTTTCCTGCTCAACTGTAGGACTGGGAACTACATACACAAAATATACAAGTCTGTAGAAGTAGTTTCTGTAGAAGCACTGAGGATCTTGGGCTTGAAAACTTTGTTCTTTGCTCTTTCTGAAAGAGAATATGCATTTTTCTGTAAAGAACATACCGAGCTTTTCAAAAGTAAGTAGGATCAGAGCCCAACTAAACTTTGTTTCTTTTACTTCATCATTACAGCCTGATGCCATGAATTTGACCTTATTTTTCTTTTTAATTACAGGTGTCCAGGCTAACGGAGCAAGGAGCAAAAGTAACATAATTCTCCTATTCTGTAATGCACAAAGGTTAGTTTGTTATTCAGACATTTCTTCTGCTCTGTCTACAGGCTATATCAGGTCTGAAACTTCAGCTCTTTTATTGACAAAGCTTTTGCATATACTAGCATATTTTGATATGTTCTCATCTATATGTCTGACTGAAAGATTATTACATTTATTAAGTCTGGGTGTGAAATTCTAGTACAAACAAGTTTGCATATGTTATTTCAGATCCAGAAGCAAAACCACAAAATCTTGGTAAATGTTTGATTTCTATGTCTGAATGACAGTTAAGCAGGTGAGTTTTTCTGTTTGTGAAGACAGGTAAGCTTGATGCCAGTTGCAGAAAATTTTAGCTTTGAGTAGCATAAGCACAAATACTGGCTGTTTGAAGCTTGAGCTATAAGAGCAATGCTAATAAATACACATCTCCTACACTTTTCATTTCAACTTTCTTTTCCTGCACAGTCCCTAGTTACCCAGGGAAGCAATTTAGACTACAGAAAAGTCGTCGTCTTCTCCCTTCGTGCAGAAGTATCAGGAAGAGAGCAGAGGAGTGCTCTGCATCATAGAGCTCCTTGACTAGATGGTGCTTCATTCAAACCTGGAGATGTGGTAAGAGCACCATGAGCACCATGACTGATGAGACTCATTTTAAAAGAGCTCATTTTAAAAGAGCAGGTATTTACAATGATACTTTGAGAATAAGCACAACATCAGTTTCTTCTTACAGGAGAGAATTATCTATGTTTTCCATCAAACATTATGCTTCAGCAAAAAGGAAGATTATGGTGGTTCACTTAAACATAGGGGAAGATGTCCAGCCTTTGAGTATCATCAGGCTTGGAAAGATAACACAACAAGCCATGATGATGTTATGGGGAAAGAAAAGTTACAGTATTTTTCCTAATTACTCTAAGTAAAAGTTACCTCTATATTACCTTTGAGACACATTTCAAAGCAGTATGATTTCTCTGCCTACTGAGCTTCAGGTCATTAGAGATTGTTTGTTTTCCTAGTGGATATGTCAAAGAAATTGGTGCATGAAATATAGTGATTTGCTGTGGCAATCACTTTGAAGGTTGGAGTACTGTAGACTGTTAGTCATCACAACCCTATGAGCATGTGGTACTTAGGAGGTTTACCCAAGAATGAGGTTTATACCTAGGAACTGTGAAGAAGAAATGGTGTGTCTTGGAGTCTGTCTAAAACCAAATGTGGAATTAAAAAGATAAACCATTTTCCTACTTCTTTCTTGATGAAAACTTGCAGATATATCATACAGATTGTACTAATTGTATTTTTAGACTGGCTTTAAAATTACTTTATTTTACTTACATTCTTTTTTTTTT
>VXBW01003118.1:93222-112225 GCA_013400375.1 Thinocorus orbignyianus | reverse complement strand
TTTTTTTTTTTTTTTTTTTTAATTCTGAACATAGTAAAAGTGGGAATAAAAACCTTTAAGAATCCTCCCATGCACCTTTTTACGTATTAAATAAGAGGTAATCGCAAGCTTTTTTTAAATAATCTTTTGCAAATCTTCTTTAACATTATTTGACTTTTTTATTTTAAGTTCTTTCCTTTCAGTTAGTCTTTTGATAGCCATTGTTATATTTATGTCCAACAAAGTATATGCTTATAGAAGCCATAAATTGTTGCCTTAATGAAGACATGTGGCAAAGCAAATGAAACTGTCTTTGCTTCTGCCTGATAAATGCCACCAAGTTTATTTTCAAAGGAGAAGTCTGCCTCTTGCGTGATTTTTCTTTCTACCCATGAGCCACTCGTGGGTTTCAGAGAACTTCACAGTTTTGGATTTCCTAGAATTTTGACGATGACCTTCATCAAGGAAAATGAAATGAAGAACTGTTATTTCTTACATCAAAAAAAAACCAAAATAAGCTTTCTTAGGCCATTTTAACGTGCCTTATGAAGGAACAATTAATAATACAAATGTACATTTTATTTGTGTTTTACAGTTCACCTTTATATAGCATATCTTGCTAAGATGGAGGGTAATTAAGCTGGGCTAGACCAAATTCTTTACTAGAGGTCAGACTGTCCGGGGTGGCATGACTGGTCAATGGAGCTTACATCACGAAATTATGGGGTGAGGTGAGGAAACACGAACAGATGAAGTAACATATATCGTGCACAAGCCTTTTTAATATGTATGCATTAAAAAGACATTGTTTTAGAGAGTTCACCTGTGTTCCTCTGGAACGTTTACCTTACACAGAGAAAAGGTGGTCTAGTATTAGGTGTGCCAATTCTTAATGTTGGGAATGTAAGTAATAGATAGGTTAGATGGCTAACCTACTTAAGCGTGCTTTTTAAACTGTCTTTTTTTCTTCTAAAACATCTCATTTGGATTCTGCTTCCATCTGTCTGTAGTAATTCTACTGTTGCAAAAATAAAAATAAGGTGTTTGGATTTAATTATATCTCATAGTCACCACTGAAATGAGCAGGGTGTGTTTTATATAAAGAGTTTTACACAAGAAGAATGGCGTGTGATTTAATTTACCTTTAAAAATATTGGTTTTTATTTCTGGTATAAATCTGTTTGCTGCAGGGTAGCATTATGGATTATTTAAAGTGCATCTTGTCTTGGAAAAAAAACTAAATTAATACCAGGAAAGCAATTCTCTATAGAGATACTAACAGCAAAATACATTATTAATTATTTTTTTATTGTGACACTTCTCTTCGGAAAAAAACCAAACACCTCAGACACCTAAGATTCTGGGAATTCATATATTTTTAATTGTCTTGCAGATCAAAAACATGACTAGACTTAGCTACTGAAGTCTCATTTAGTGCAGGGTGCTTATGCACTGTCACTGTCTAGACAAAGCTCTTTCGGGGAGATGGGAGTCACCTCCCTAAAGAGACCTGCGTGTGGCAATGCTGCTGCCACTCAGGAGCCCTGACCTTGCTTCCTTTCTAAATGCTCTGCAGTCTCTCAGCCTAATTGTTCTTGAAGTAGTGAAACTGATGTGTTCTATGTGACATGTGCAGGGAACTAATTGAATTTTTTAAATTAAATTTCTATAAGTACTGAATAGATATGCAGGAGTTTATTTTCTTCCTTTCTTTCTTTTTAACATTTAATAGCATGTAATCATTGGTCATTTTTCTTGGCTTTGAGTACCTAATGATCAAATTCCACTGTGGCTAGTTTGCTAACAGCTAAAAAGTCTAAAATAAATATGTGTCCTTGACGTTCAGAGATCTACTGTAAATGCAGGTGAAAGGGTTGGAGGAATATATCCCCAACCTCTTTTTTTTAATAACACAGAGAAGATTTCTATGGACCGGGAGTCAGAAAGAGATGACTTCTTTCATTTCCAGGTTTTTACAGTAACTTTAAGAACATAAAGGCAGCAACAGTAGCAAGTGTTACGGTATTAAAAGAGGCCACAGGACACGGCTTTTCCAATACATTTTAGCTAAAAATATGGTATGTGGCTTTTGAAATGAGGAAGAAAAGTAAGCCAACACGTGTTATACATATGACTTAGCAAGATAAAAACTCAAACTTTCAATTAATGCTTTTATAATAGAAATGGGTAAAATAACCTGTATAAAATCATTAATATAATTTTAGGATCTTAAGTTAACGGCAAATAATGCAATTTGGAAACATTAGTATTGCCACAATTGGTGTGGAACCAATGGCAGGCACTGATGCCAATGGCACAACGGTCCCAAGATAAATAGATAATATTCCTGTAAATGAGTTTCCAGACCCTCCAAACACCTAGTTTCTGTGTGCTTTCTCTTTGCTAGCATCAGGGGCATACCCTGAGATGCAGTTAGCTGGAAGTGTGTATCAGTTTAAAACCCTGAGCACTTAAAAATCACTTTTTGATGGTGTTAGCTGTGGCCTGAACAATTTTGTGGACAAGCTAGTAGCCACTGATGGCACCTCAACCACTTTGCAATTTCAGTGGTAAAACTACTGGGTTTTGTGACTTGAAACACAGTGAAATTGCCTGGTGGTGGTCACCAGGCAATCCCAGGACATGCAGAGCATGGTTTGGTCATAGATCATCAAAAAGGCTTTCTGAACTTTCCTATCACTAGGAGAAAGGAAGTGCACATCTTTTTCTTTTTTTGCACTGGCTGAAGCATTCGTCTATAAAGCTGCTCCTGAGCCAATTGATCAGTCAACTGCCACAAATACTGTAATTCCTGCCAAAAGAAGATAGCCTAATGATAATACCTTAACAAGAACCTAAATAATGAACTAAGTGCCACATATTCATTGGGTGGCTGTGGAAAATATGACTTTCTTGCTTTTTTAACACTTAGTTAGAATGATAGGCTATAAAGTTCCCACTGACTGAGACCATTCAAGTCCTGTCACTGTGATGAGAAGGGGAGAAATTGTGAGACTATCTTGTTGAAATCAGCCCCTTTGCTGCTAGTATTATGATTTTTGGCAAATACGATCGCTGTTTGCCAACTGTTTAAACACAGTAAAAAAATACAGCCCAAATAGTACTCAAACTATTTTGAAAAATTAGAAAGAAACTAGATATTGACTTACTTGCCAGGAGTAGCCAGTACAGGACAACAGACAGAGGCTGAAAGAGAAAGGATATTTGGGTAGAGCTGTCCCAGATTTTCCCAAACAAAGAGTGGAGTTCAGGAAGGAAAGTGAAGAGAGAGGACAAAGGGAGGATGGCACAGAAAACGGAAACCTGTGATATACCTTCAAAACCAAATGCATGCTAAGAATTAAGCAGGTTGGGAGGGATATCTGTTCTTCGTGAAAACAGGGACAATTAAGGTCCCTTCCTCTCCAGCTGTGTCTTGGACCCTCTGCATACTTCCTCAAGGAAACTGGAATCAGACTTACATCCCTTTTCTGTTCTTGGAAACAAGAACTGAGGAATCTTTGCCACTGAAGGCATCCAAAGTCCTCTCCATTTTCCTTTTCTGACCTTAGAAGGTTCAGTGGCTCCTACTTCTTTCTTCAGGCAGAGACGGGTAGGGAAGGAGGAAAGGAGGGAAGGGGGTTATTGCACCTTTCCACTGCTCCTTGGGTGTTGGCTGAGGTTGGAAGCAGAGGCTGTTGCGAATGGAGTCTCTGGTACATTAAAATTGCTGTAGTCCTTCTGTCTGTTACCATTGCAATGACATCTACAACATAGGTATGTGGTGTAAACTGCCCTGGTTGCTAACAGGCCTGACAGGATCACAGGTCGTAAGCCCCTGGCCCCAGGCAAGGAGGATGAGGACCCACCAAGATGAATGGAGCCGTTTACAGCTCTGAGAGATGCATTGTTTATTCCAGTACTCAACTTCAAGAGGTGTTTTCATTCATGAGAAACCCCTGCCAAGAAGATTGGAGCACTTAACACCTACTGGAGAAGTTTTATTTAAGTGTTGTTTTCTTCCAGACTGGCATGTGCTCTGCAGTAGTACATAAGTACTTTGATTGCCTTAAAATTGGTACGACTCCTCATGGCATCTTCACAGAGAGAGGAGTAAGTTACTGAAACCTCTTCCCCCTCATTTTCACGTGTTGGAGTCTCGTTTATCTTAACCATCTGGAAAGGCTCAAGATTCAGCGATGTAAATTAAATCTATGATAACAAAATCATTTGCTGTTGAGCACTCAAGATAAAGAGGCCTCCTTTTACTTTAATCTTTGACTTTAACAATTTAACAGGTAACAAATCCTTCTGAGGAAAAAATACAGCTTTTTGCTGTTGTTGATAAGAATCAAGCATTTCTTTTCCATGTGTCTTCACATTTGCACCTGAACAGGAGCTTACTGAATTAATGATATGCTAATGAATCCTATTCATTAATATCACAAGGAAAAGGGGAAAAAAAACAAACAAACAAACAAACAAACAAAAAAAAACGGAAAAAAAACCCAACCACCAACAACAATCGAGGGACTTTATCTAATCACCTGAAACCTGTCTGATCCAGGACAAATTGTCCTCGGTCTCTGAGTCTAGACAGAATTTAGACAGTGACATTATGTGGTATCAGTGCTTAAAATCTTTGCAGTACCGATCCCTAAATGTCTGCTAAAAGGACTTTTCTGGGACATCATTTTTGTGCATTGTCACCCCATCAATATTCCTCACCCTGTGTTCACTACTTGGTTAGCTGTAGGGCGATTCTCTCTCATCTTCTGGTTTTTCAGCTGTTGATCAATCTTTCCTTTTCTAGGAAGAATAACGGGTGCCAGGTATATAACCTTTCTTCCTAAGCAACACAGGACAGGAAGGTTCCGGTCGAATCTCAGATCTCTCAGCCCCAGCAACTCATGAAACTAACACAGTTGAGATAGATCTATACCTTTGCCTTTGCTTCTGCATCTACCAGTTTGGTATTTTTCTAACATTTCCTTTCGTAGGCTTTCCCAAATCCTCTGGAGATAATCCAAGGCAGGTTTGGGAAGACTTGCTCTGATGCGCTTGTGTTGTCTACAACAAGTAGTTATTCCCACATTCCCTGGACTTAATTGATTCCAGGCTAAAGAGATATAATTACCTGCCTCCAGCTCCCTGATTTTTCTGAGTGTCACGGGTTTTTTAGTATGTTAACACTTCCCTTGATGATGGCATTAATTTTTCATGTCAAGGTAAATGACACCATTATGAGAACCCCTCTCTCCAGCTTGGCAACCCAACTGCTGGCAAAGTGTAGATATGTTGGGACTAAAACAATGGTTAAGAAGTTGAAGGGGGAACTTGGCAATGTGGTATGGCTTGGTTTTCTTTTTAAGAAGTGCAGATATAGGGGGAAATAACACAGAATTCGTATGCCTGAAAAGATATTTAGAAGACATTTATATGAATAATCAACTCTTATTTCCAACAGGAACATGTGGGCTTTATAGGCACCTTTAGATGTGGTAGACTACATATTTTCTACATATAATACCACTGTAATGAAGCTACAAAATTAGGAATATTAAGCTAAGCAGTGAAAGATCTCCTCCAGCAACCCCATTTTGCCAGGGCAGTCCATTATGTAGCTTGAAACTAAGGCCCACCTTATACGCCTACTCTTGTCAGTGTTTTCTGTTTGTGTGTATCTTCTGGTTTAGCAGTTTAGCAGACCAGCTGTGGCTTGAACAGTTTCCTCTTAGAAGCAATATGGCTGCTCTGAGTGGCAGAGTTGGTTGATGAAGGGGAGATGAGATCAGCTACCAACTATGACTAAGTCTTATAGCTGTAAAGGGATAAAAATAAAGTAATGTGTACCTGCCTAACATAAGATGCCATTGTATGTGGCAAAGGTGGGCTGGTTCCATTGGCTGTTATTGTCCAAGGTTATCCTACATTATAAGCTAATGTAGATGGTTATTGAACAGATTTGGACCATCTAGCAGCACCAATCCCTCTGTTCACCTAGCAATGTCAGAACAAGGGGGCAGTTGCCTCTAAAAGCCACTTACAAATTAATCCACTCAACTGTTTTATGCTTGTACATCTGGGGATGAGGCAGAATCAGACTCTAGCCATGACCTCACATAATCCTCCTGTAGTGACACCCTTGCATAATACAGAAGTATATTGTGGCTTAAGGGTCATATGTCACAGCAGCACAGGGAGTCACGAGTGCCATGACTGTGTCAAGGAGTTTTTAAACAAGTGTGACTGGCATGGAGCCTTACACGTGGCCTTGTAAGAGGCAGACTTGGGAAGCCCTAAACAAGGCTGTTCCCAGATGTAAGGTCACCGTCACACAACAGTGATGTCCCTGTGAGGTGGTCCAACAGACAATCGTCACATTTGACCATTAGATTATCAGAGTGGATGGTGTAACAACATAGTGTTGAGTTAGAAAGGAAATTATTTTCGTATCTGAGCCAAGAAAAATTTTCCAGTAACAGCAGGAAGATTCAACTTGGATGACTACAAACTATTGCGAATTAATAATGGCTAGGCAGAAGGCCAGTGGAAATAGATGGTATTTGTTTTAAAAAGTATATTAATCTCTCTCCCCTTACGCTTTGCCTGCTGTTTGTCTTCCTGGACTGCAAGTGCTTAGGAGCAAATCTGCACTTATTTCTTGGGATCAGTCGTATTACTTACTTAATCAATAGTTGCTAATGATAGATGATGATGACGATGATGATGATGATGACAATGATGATGATAATAATAATAATAAAAATAAATTAACAGCTTTTTATTTTTATTCACATCTGCATCTTTTTCTTAGTGAAGTACTGCACTTGTTACTGCTGCATCTGAACATATGTTCACTGTGCAATCTCTTTAATGTCTTCACAGCAGCAATACACTTGGGATGCGAAAGCTGTTAGCAAATCCCTTGTCTTGGGGCTGGAGACAAGAGAAAGAAGTTAAGAAAGCCAAGGGACACACCAAACCAAAGGGCATGGTGTAAAAATGGCCAAGAGGGTAAACCCTGGGCCAACAAATAGGCAGGAATGGAGCAAAACCTGACAAGACAGGTAATAGTGATATTCTACAACACACAACAAGCAACAGATGTAATTCGTTTATTGGTCTAACAAGCTAACTCTTAATCTTGGCTTTGTCCAAATAGCAGACTGCAGCTCCGTATTCTTGATGGATACATCAGCGTCCATTACACTCTGGCAAGTGCTTCGGGCCCATATGACATTCTGCCCAGGAAAAAAGTAATGAGATACAAACCTCTTGCATGTTCCTACATAACAATGATGAAGCAGGACGCCGATCTATGCAAAGAGCCATTGAAAACAGGCAGTGTTTTGCAAGTCTTTGCACCTCGCTGTAATAATAAACAGTAATCCGTCATTGTCATTTTTCTGCATTTTTCCTCCTGACTCTGGAGGAACATTACACCAGAGCAATCTGGTTTCATTAGCTTTGAACAAGCTGCTGTAGTCACTTTCCTAGAAATGGCAAATGTTCATAAAAATCACATTTTTCTGAGCATTGTAACAAAGATTCAAGCAGGAAAGATTGTGTGAGTTCTAGTGCCTTTATCATTCACGAGACCAGACTACCACAATGAATCCTAGAATCTGTGAAGCAATTTTTTCCCCTCACTATTCTTCACTTTCCAGTTTTAAGCCCATTCAATTTCATTAGTATTCCTTCACTGTGTTGTCAGTCTGCATTATGGTGGGGTTTTGGAAGGCCTTCAATAAAAGAATACTTGACTGCGCTACAACCCTCACCCTTTGTACCTCCACACAGATCCCAACAGAATGAATTTCTAAATGACTGCATGTTGCAGGAAACATGAATTCTTAATGAATCTTAGGATACAAGTCTAAACAGATGACAGTACTTTCCAATCTGCTACGGAAACAATATGTTTTAATTAAGTATAAGGTTTAATAAAATTCTCACTCCTTGTACAAAAATGAATGGTGATTAACAGACGGCTGACAAGCTTACTCTAATAATTTCTGATTAAATGCTTTTGTTTAGTGTTTTCAGTCACTCTCTACAGGGAATTAATTACTGGAAATGAAAAAAATGAAGGTTCATGCCAGTTAATATCTCTGAGAAAGTGGAAGGTAATCAACTGTATAAATTACAGTGGCATATGCAGGCCAGCTTGTGGTCAAAATTTGTACAACATACCCCAGACAGTTTTTAAGTTGGTTAGACAGAAAACTGTGTGTGTGGAAAATCTGTCTCAACAAGCTACACCATAGTTTTAAGTAAACAGTGAGCAACTGTATTCAGAACAAGATACTATTTGTGACTTTTCTTCAAATTTTTTAAAATGACATTTACTTATTTGCAGTGACCACTACTATTGTAGGTTCAAAGCTTACGTTTACACAATCTTTTCATGCTTCAAATTGCTCTTTAAATAAACAAACCAGCTTCTAAGAGCAACTTGACATGGAAATATGCATGAGGAGAGCCATCCACCAGAGATTTAAAGTAAAGGATGCGAGTAGGTGGGCAAGGACTGCTGTCAACCTGCTCCAATGAACTGCTTGCTGCAGTAGACACTGATCTAACTACCCAGATCAAGGCTTCATCTAGCCTTGCTGAGGCCATTCCAGCTAATTNAAAAAAAAAAAAAGAGAAAAGGAACCCCTTTTTATTATCTGTTGTCCTCAAAGAAGCTCTAGTTTGAAAATTTACCTGGGAAAGTTTACTTGTCAATAAGCTTGAGTAGGCAATTCCTCACCTGAAGTCTGTGGATATGGACTTTTTGCTCCTCTGAGTTGATTGCCAATTAACCTGAGATAGTTAGCAGTTTTGTAAATGTGAACCTAGGTCTTTCATGACCAATTGAACCAGGTTTAAGCCAACTGGCAATCAATTATCTTGAATTTCAGCAGCCACAATTGCAGTCCTCCAGAACAAACACATGCCCTCCGTACAAAGCAAAGGCTGCAGAAAGCCAGTACCAAGCCATTTGATGTCTCATCACGGTGCTGTTTTAAGTGTCTTCCATCCTAGTTTGTCTCCAGTGCCAATAAGCTTCTTACTGGCCACCTATGGGAGCTGAGAGACAGCTTCATGTGCCCCTCTGATAATCTTGTTTTTGTCCAGAGTTTTTTCAAGACTTTTTAATATTGCCTTGATAATCGCCATTTATGGTGTTTGCTTATCAGTGAGCTTCATTGCAGAAGGCTTACTATAGCAGTCTGAAATATTAGTAAATTATATAGCCATATGTACAAACTACGTCTCATGTAATTCAAAACTTCTTTTAAACAAATTCAGAGTTTTCCAGTGGAACTGAAAAATCAGTCAGAAAGAGCACATAATTTCAGGTGTTTTGGGTTCCCATCTACAGCCAAAGGTAAGAAAATATAATTAAACAACTAATTTATCCATAATAGAGATTCGTTTGGCTCTAAATTTCTGATCACTTTTTAAACTCTTCTCTAGTAAATTTCATTGGAAGCTGGAAAAGCAGAGACCTAAGAAAATATGGATTAGAATAAAGTGCAGAGACCTATTGTCTAGAATTCTGCTTTTATTTTGTATTTTATGTTATACAACGTATAATAATTTGTAATTATAATTAATTTGAGAATACAACTAAGTATGATAAACATATTTATTCTTTTTTTTGGAGTTCTAGAAAACAAAAGGAATTTTCAGAATAGCTTGGCTAAATGTTCAGTGTTGCCAACTGTATTATTTTGCTCTGAAATTGAGAAAATTTTCCTATAAAGTGGCAGTAAGATGTAGGCAAAGGGTTGCTACTGTATGTATATTCACAATCAGCCAATGAAGTTTCTTAAGTGGGTGAAAATTACCATTGGCACCAGTGCAAGTTTTGCCATTGTGGATATTAGCTTTTAAAATAGTGTTGATGAATAAGAATGTAACTTAGTAAAGAATACGAAAGCATGTAGTATCTGTTCAACAAGCGTGACTTGTGCATGTTCACCTTACCATCTGTATCAGTAGAAGCTTGTCATAGATCATAAAAGGAGTGGGATCCTGCCCTTGGTTTGTGACATGGAAAGTCTGTTCAGCAGAGAAAGAGAGGTATCAATTATTATCAACATCGTTCTGAACACTTTTTCACACTAGCAGGAAGTTACGTGGGAAAAAAGACTTCTAGTGAGTAACTGCTCTTTGTGGTATTAACAAAAATACCACCCAGGTCTCAGGTTTCGAGACAATTTTTATGTTCTAACTTTTCCTTCAAGTCACTTTGCCCTTGCTTTCCAAATAACTCATTTGTTATCTTAGAGAGAGACGCAGCTCTGACTGCTGAAAGACAGAAGGGATCCCTTTCTCCTCTCTCTACAGCATTTCAGCACTGCAGTAGAGGCTTTTCTTTACAACTTCAGACTATGTTATTCATTTTCTCTTTAGGTCAGCCCTTCTTTTGTCACAAGCTAAGAGATAATCCTGTAGTTCTTACACAAGAAATGTTCTCCTTGAAATGATTGGGAGTTTTGGACGAGAACTGCAGAATTGAGTCCTATGCCACCAAGAGCACTTTGACTAGGAGTTGTCAGGGAAATGATGATACTCAGCTATTAGAGCTACTTGTGTGAATCACCACAACAAGCACTAGACTGAAGAATGGCGTATCTTTAAAATGCATTCAAAATTCATTATTTGACCAAGGTTTCCAAGATAAATGGCTGAAGTTTTCCTTTAAGTATACTGGAATGCTATCTATTAAATTATGAGTAGTGTAGAAATATCCTAGAGATAACAATGGAACTCATGCCAGCTGAAGAGACTCAAAATGACAGAGAAATAGGGAAATCATAGATCTTGAGATAAAACAATAAATGCAATTATTGTCTCCCAGCTCATTTGTGTTTCTTTTTCTCACTACAACGTTTTTTTCTTCATGCATAGCTGTAAAGTGTCACTATTTATTAGCTATTCTGAAATGTTTCATGTACAAATGAAACTTGTGCAAATGCAACCTCATTTGCAAGTGTACCTGTGAAGCTGGTTAAAAAGTAGGGCATACTACCGAGATGCATAAAAATATTCATTAATTAAATTCTGATCTTCGTAAGATTTTGAGTTCTTTCTCTTCACCAGGAGGTGAGGTACTGTGTTCATTTCAATTAAGTGCTCAGCACCTGATTTAAAAAAAAAAAAAATAAAAGCCACCCAAAATAATTTGTATGCAAGGATAAAAATAGTAGGTTTTGTCAACATTCCTTGGAAAACCTTTGTTGCAGAAGTTATAAAATAGTAACTAGGGAGCCCATTTGATGGTAGAGACTAGAGAAAATTAATTAATTTATTATTACACATGTCCTTTTTTTCAGCAGTAAGGCCTCTCCACCCCCATATCCCAGTCCCAAATGGTTGTGCATATTCCCTCACTTATGCCGGGTCGTTATCACGGAGATCAGTTTATTGATTTGAATACCAGTGCACCAGCAAAAGGAAGGGGTGGCGTGAGGGAGGACCAGTTTAGCTGATGCTGGCTTTGAGAAAAGGTCAGAAGCCCGATAGCTTCACCATCATGAGAAAATCTGTCACTACTTGTATTGATTAGGTCGAATCTGCATTAAATAGTGTTTTGTCAGTAGCAAAAGGAGCACTGTCAATAAATTTTATATTGGTTCAACAAGCAGAATGAATGTTGTGGACTGAAAGCTCTTTCTGTTAACTCACGAGCATTAGGCTGATGAAATCCAAAGTATTTTTAAATCAGCTGTAACTTCTAGGTGATTTATGAAAAATGTTTGTTTCTAAAAATGATTTGATATTCTACCAGTCAGTCTACTCTGGTGTTCAGCTATCCTTACAGATATATAGCTCTTCCTTACCACAACTTAATCTGCCTTCCTGCGGATTAAGTTTGTTATCTGTTTAGCCCTGCTTGGAAAACAGACAAGTTACCTCTGGAAAGCTGAGGTTTGTAAATCTTTTCTGTGTTGATGTAAATCTGTATATTGTAAACCTTTTGCTGCTACACAGGCTTTAGAAAAAAACTTGCATGGATTCTGAACACGGGAGTGTTTCTCCCTGATTAATGGACACCTTCTCATAGGATGATCTTGAAAGACACTGCTCCTTTTCATGATACAATTAGGTTTAGAAACTTTTGGTAAAGATAAAACCACCTGGGAGACCCCCACTCTAACCTTTTATAGCATATGTTTGTTTGCATATTTATATGTTTTAACTGGGGTAGACAGCTATTTGGTGTTTCTGTTTTTCTGTCCTAAAACAGGGGAAGCTGAAAAGTGCAGAGACAAACTTCAACCCTGAAACCAGACCATTCATAATGACCAAAATAGGTGTGGCAAGCAAAACTTTTTTATTTTAACAAAACAGCATTTTTTTTCAGTAGAACATATAATAAAAAAAATAAATAAAAAGTCCAACTAGCTATTACACAGACAATGACTCACAAAATGATGAAACATTTTTCAGAATTCTGCACAGAATAGAGCAATTTAGTTTTCAGTACAATTTTCTGTAATCTTTCATTACTCCTGATTGGGGTGTTAAAGTGACTGCTGAGTCATTAATAGTAAACAAAGAAGCATATTGATCCACAAGATGCTCTAGTGCCTGTGACTTAATTGTAATTTGAAGAATTGCCACAGACTTACCTGAGAAAGAGTGCAAGTTAAAGTATGCACCTCACTAATTCTCTTACTGGACTGATATAAGCAGCTTTTTACATAATGGTTTCTGTAGTCAATTAGCAGAGTATTAGCTATAATAGATAACATTCTTACTAAGACCATATTAATTAGAGCTTAAACACAGCTAATCTGAGACCTATATTGAATTTATATTGTTATGTAAGCATAATGCTTCCATAGACAAGTAATTTTCCTCACGGCATTTTTTAAGAAAAAGGAAATCCTAGCATCTGAGATATAAATATGCAAATTTTGTTCAGCTATTTGGAAACCACATAACATTTCTTAAAACTTGAGTTTGCCAGGCCATATTACAAATAATAGTAAGATTATGAGCCACAAAGGACACAAAAGACTGAATACCTTTCAAATTTATTGGAACAGAAGGAGTGGGATTGCTAGCTAAGAAAATCTCTGCAGGAGTTTCATGGGTTTATGTTACTGCTCCTCATTTTGCCTTGTGTTAGACCCCCATTCTGGGGTTCTCTGGTGTAACTTCTCTTCAGCAAAAATAAAGCCTGTTGTGTTTCTATACCCCCATTTTTCACTGATCCACATGAATCCACCAGTTTTGAGACAAACATTCTCTGAAATTAATTAGGAATCCTGTCTTAATACAGATTTAAATTTATTTTTAGTTGCATGGGTTATCACTTTGTTCAGTAGTTCTGCAATATAACCAAAGCTTAATGTGTCTCTGGTAATATGAGCTACCTGAAGGAAACCCTTAGGCAAAAATACATTAATTTTTTAAATCACAGGTAACCATGAAACCAAGCAATTGCAAATTCACAAGCATAGCAAGCTTCAGTACAATATAAAAAACCCCTGTGTATTGCAATGAAATTAAAATGCCACCATCTTGACTTCTTCCACCAACAGTAGCATCACGCCCGTTAGTAAAAAAAAAATCCACTAATAATAAGCTGATAGGGCCACAATGTTCTGTTATGTTGTCTAGTTACACTGCTGAGAATTATTGCCCATCTGTATGCCAGAAGACAAGTGCTTCTCATTGTGACTGAAATGAAGTGGAAGAATGAGGGCTAATACTATCATAAATGCTCATACTAAGAGTCATGGAGGTAACCAGGGGCTCACAAGGCAGGTTTCATCTGTAACTTCAGATGCAGAGTTGTACAACATTTTGAACTCAAGCTCCCCAGACCCTTTTTTATTGAAAAGCTACTTTCATATTTGCAGTAATTTTTTGTTCGTTTTTTTCCTTATTTTTCCCCCTTCTTTTTGTAAAGGTAACCTTTCAATCATTGTGGGATATTTAAGCATTAGCCTTACTCTTCCATATCTAAAACTATCAGTGGGCAGTACTTTAAAATCTCTCTTCCCAATTTATGTGTCATTATTTTTGGAACATATACTTTAATTTCACCAACAGAGGTCAGTAAACCACTGAAAGAGAACCATAAGCATTTGGCGAGAACACACCCTCATCAATCTTTCTAACATCCTTCTGATAGTTTTGTTCAAAGGGCTCTTGTTCGGCTGCTTCAGAAAATACAAGCTTAGTTAGCTAACACAAAAGGCAAGTGTATGCTTATGCACACAGGAGAATGAGTTTTACTAAGGGGATGAATTACCCAAAATATTACATTATTAAAGATCTTTTAGCATTAGAAGATATCTGGAATACCTGCTACGGAGCCAGAAGCATACATACATGCATAGGTATGATCATCACGGAATCAATTTGTCAAGGTTAAAACAGACTGGGATATAAACAGCAGTACTTTGAATGATCTGCAGAATTCTGCTTTTCAAGCTTTGAGCTGTTGAAAACCAACCTACAAAGAGGAGGATCTCAGAGAAGTAACATTTAACGATATTTAAATAACAGATAGAAGTGCAGGAGAAACCAAGAGCTGTCACCGGCTTGCTCATTTTGACAGTAACAGCTAATGGAACTATATTAACACATCATTTCCCAACTTTCAGCTGTAATGAAAAGCTATTTTTACAAATCATTACTTTCGGTATATGGTGTTTCAGCCACGTGGCTTCTATTAGCGTACAGGGGAGTTTCACAACCAAAGCTGCCTGCGCAGTTCTGAAAGTGTACCTTTTATGTCGAGCTAATCCCAGAGGGGAGTCAGCACTCGTGCCTGTGTCCTTTTGACCTTTATCCTTTTAATGCATTTTGCCTCAGTAGCAAAAGGTGAAACCCTCCTTTTTATGTTGCAAAACAGACCGCTTCAACAGCATTTCTCTATGAAGCTAAGGAAAGAAACATACGCTCCTGTGGAAATGTCGAAAGTCCCTAGTTCAGCAACCAACAATAGCTTGACAAACGTATTTTTAGAATCGCTTTTCGGGTAGCCCTTTGAAGCTCACCCGCGTGGCCTCGCTACCACCCCTCTCAACAGCTGCGAGCATGCGAAGCTACTGGAGTGGAAGATGTTAATTATCATCAGCTACTGGAATTTCTCCAGGGACTACTTGTGGTTAGAAACGCGCTTCCCCAAAGAACTGCACCAGGCGCTGGAATCATCTCTCCTGTAGCTTATCAGAGTCCCTCCTCTTAAGCAACAGATAATCGATTTAAACTCCCGATTTTTGCTTTTAAGCATTCTTCTCTAAGGACGTGATTGTGTGGTTTTCCTGAGCAATCTCAACTGTAAAATCTTTTATTTCTGCGAGCAGAGTGCCAACAATAGGCATTTTCATGTATATGTGTTTCCCATGGGCTGGGCTTAGCACATGCATAGCTTTTCATTAAGAACTGGGGAAACGAGTCTAAAATGAAAAAGGATCAAAAGCAGAAAACAAACAGATCAATGGACACAACTATGTTTGCATTTTTTTCCCCCAGAAAGGTCAAGCTTCCTTTTTACGGCCAAGAAAAAGCTACACACCTTCCCCCCATGTCATCAGAACACTGCACACACACACAAAAATGGTCTTTCCCCTTCTGCTTTACCTCCTGCTATTCAGTGGCATTTTGAGTCTAAACTCGTTAGCATCAGGAGCTTGATGTGATGTCAGCAAGTGAGATATTCCCCACAGGGAACCAAAATAATATTAGATGAGCTGGCAGAAAGATCCTCAGAAAGGGAAGTAACACAAAACCAACAGATTCTAAACCTAGACCTTTCCTGTGACTACTACAAAGCACCTCTAATGACTGAACATATCCTTAAATGTACCTTGTAGATCCCCCTGTGGCAGTTAAACCCAGTAATCACTACCACCCCCGCAAAAAGACCAAGTCAGGTCAGTCTGTAGCTGCAGAGAAAGCAGGGTGAAGGCGGTGATCTGCAGGACCTGATTCCCAATGCACCAAGACAAACGCTGGGGACATCTCTCTTGCCCTTTGCTGTGGATGAGAACAGCACGTGTTTTGCAGCCTTTTATGAAGTGACACGTCAGTCTTTTTTTGATAACCTAAGGGAGCTGAAGGAAAGCAGGCGCCCCGCTCTCCAAGAATGCCATCCTTTTCCTGCAAGGGCACAGGAAATCCCCTTCCACCCCCCAGGGAGGAAGGGGTAAGCAGGAGGAAGGAAACTGAATGTAATGGAAAACAAACATGTCAACTGCGAAAACAGCAACCACCCCTGACTACAAAAATCCTTCCGTGTTATGCGTGAAGACAATGAGTACAGTGGTATTTTGGTTATTCAGTGTTTACAGAGTTAAAACCCCCACAGTTACTGGCCCACTCCCCTCGATGTAGGCCATTAGTGCTGCTGTACTGTACACCTTCTTCAGTTCAACTTCAAAGATCAAGAAGTAGATACAGTCAAGATGACAGATTGTTTAATTCTTCCAAAATGGTCACCCCTTAATTGTGCAGACCTATTAACTCCACGTGAGCTTCTGCAGACCTTTACAAGCTTGAGAAGGTAACAGAATACCTGTTTCCCAGCTGGCATCGAGAGTAACAGTGAAGATCAAAGTGAACACACAAACACAAAACTGTTATATACAAAAAAAGTTTAATTGAAATACCTGTATAAAAAATATGATCTCCATACATTTCACACTGTTAAACAGAAGAAAAAAATCCAAATCTAAGCTGCATAAATGCAACCAGATCACAGAAACACAGCTATTAAAATAAATTAAGGTTTATGACTCTGCCACTCTACCTTCCAGAGCCAATGCACGGAGACTGTACAATGTCAATAACTTAAAACCCTTCCAAACAGCATTACTTTACATTTCTGGTAAAATAATACCAGACAAAAGGCATACTGACTAACTTTAGAAAGTCATTCTATTTCCCTTAGACTTTGTACAACAATTTTCCATCTTCCAACAAAACTTTGTAAGGTCAGAAAACTCTTTTTTTTTTTCTTTCTTTTCTTTTTTTTTTTTTAAACAACAGTTAACAGGAATGCAGAAAAAAAGTGCCATGGGCAAACCACTAGAATTCCCATGGGGAGAAGGAGGGAAAAAGCACAGTGTTGAATAACTATAACCAAATAAATTAACCAAATAAATAGCCACAGCTGAAACCTGTGGGAGGTCTTCTAAACTCCAAACAATAAATAACTGTATAGTACATGGGAAAAACCAAGTTTACATAAACACATTATACAGGTATGGAAAAAAAGTAAAGTCCTTGAATATTGCATTGATTGTGCATTCAACATGCCCATACATACTTTAAGACTCGCAGGGTGACAAAAGGCCGGGGGGAGTTGAGAAAGGGGCTTCTCATGCCCAGTGGTAGAGATGATAAAAGGAAACACGAATAAACTTTCTGATAGAAAAGCTGATATACCTGTTCATATTTCTGTGCAGGCTATAGGAAATATTTTGAGCAGCAGAGGTGGGTTGGATTTGGAAAGGGCCGGGGGGGGCAGGAGTGAAATGTCTGTGTTCAAGTATTCCATCACCAGTGGATGGGACTACTTCATTCAATCACCGAACATGTTCTCCAATGCATCATAGGAGCTGCTTCCTCCAGCACCGAGTCTAAAGGGAGCAAATTCCTATAATGAACTGGATCTTCTTTGGACATACACAGCTCAAAAAAGAAAGTCCCACTGAAGCAGCTTTCAAAAAGGCACTCAAAAGCAAATAAAATCTAGTCCAGGCTCTATGAGAGCAAAAAAGTTTACCATGTATTCAAGAGGTCACTGCTTTCTTAATAAGGTCAGTCTTTGACTAAGTACTGGCCTGCAACTCCCAAACATCAGCGTTTCCAAAGGAAATCTCTCATTCCAAAGCAGAAACCAGCAAAGGGGGAAAATAAAATCAAGTCCCTCAGACAAAGATTCAACTACAAAATAATGAATGCATTTTTCTAGCCCCTCCTACGTATTGGCAGCAGCACTGTGGTCTTTCTGCTTGTAGCTCCCCTCCCAGTGCGAGGTCCTTAGTAATTCACAGACTCTCATTACTTGAACTTGTGCTAGATACATCAGTATCAAGGGTCCGTAGCCTTATGTCACAGTCCTCAGACTTCACTACTTCAGATTTGTGCATCCATTGATGGTCAAAAATTTGCTCAAGTGTTGGTCTGTCTGAAGGCCTCAGTGAAAGGCACCATTTGATCAGCTGCTGACATTCTGTAACCAAAAAAAAAAAAAAAGCAATTTTAGACTAGGAAAGCAAAAACACAACTGTGAGTAAGAAACTCCCCTACTCAAATGTATAGGAGTACCCAGAGAAAAAAAAAAAAAAAGTTAAAAAAAAAAAAGCTCCCACTTGACCCCTGTGCAACTTACCAGGTGAGATTCTTCTCCTGAAGTATAATCGTCCCCTCAAGATTTCTTCATCTTGCTCAAAAGGGATGTCTCCGCAAACCATATCGTACAGCAGAACCCCCAGAGACCATACTGTTGCTGACCTCCCATGGTATCTGTGGTACCTGATCCACTCTGGAGGGCTGTACACTCTCGTTCCTAAAAGCAGAAAGGGAACAAAAAAAAAAAATTAAGAAAAAAATTATTAAGTACAGGTTTAAAGTGTTTTCCCACTGTTCAACATCATTTGAAATTCACAAAAGAAAAAAAAAAAGGTTTAAATTTCTTATGGGCCAAAGGCATTCTCAGTGTAATTTGAGGTCAACTGCGGGGGTTACACCATCCAGAGGGTTGGCCCATCCGTCTGGTGGTGCTGTTCTGTTGCAGGGAACAACCCATCCCCATCAGCTGACTGTTTACCCAGGCCAGCTCCCTTTCACTGACCACGTGGCGTCTGCAGCATCACACCAAAAATAGACACAAAAGGACAAAGGGGGCTGGCGGGGAGGAGGCAGGAGGGCATCGAGAAGGTGAAACTCGGGTCCGCCCGTCTTACACCGGGCTAATCTGCTTTATCCAATTCCGCGGGGCGGTAAACAAAATAGGGCCGCTTACCATTTCTATGTTTTTGGGTTTGTTTTTTTTTTT
>VXBW01003118.1:0-90924 GCA_013400375.1 Thinocorus orbignyianus | reverse complement strand
CAGAGCTACAAACTGTCTGAGGAACGCATCACACATTAGCAGCGGAAAAAAAACAAGAAGGAGGGGGGGGGAGGGGGGAGATTCTCCGCCGCGCGTGAACGTTTCCGCCCGCCCAATCCGGGGGCGCCGTTTCAAAGGGCTCCTCGGCGCGGCCAATGAGGAGGGGCCTCATTTGCATGCAGCAGGGCGGGAATGCCGCGGCGCTCCGCGCCCGCCCCCACCCCGCGGCTGCGGGAAGGTCGCGCTGCTCCGGGGCCCTCCGCTACACTCCGCGCCGTGCAGCGCCGCCATGGCCGGGGCATACCGGGACGCTGCGGCGTGCGGGGGCTCGGTTATGCAGAATGCCGAAATAACGCGGGGTGCGCTATTTCCACCGCGGTTGCTCTTTCTCCCTCCCTCTTCCTCTGCTCCTGTCAGTCGGCTCCCCGGCGCGGCGCGACGGCGGGCGCCCGGTATTCCGCCTCGGAGGAGCTGAGGGCTTCCTTCCCGGCGCCACAACGGGGCAGGGCACCGAGCTGGTCCCGCTGCGGCAGCTCGGGGTCGCCTCGCCTCGCCTCGCCCCGCCCGCCCCGCCCCGCAGGGGGCGCTGTATCAACGGGAATGGCGGGCGGAGGCGGCCGGTGGCCTCCCCCTCCCCGGGCGGCTTCAAGGCGGCTGTTAAATATCCCCTTCCGACCGGGCTTTTGCGGCAGGTCTCCGTCAGGCGCCCGTTTCCCTCAGGATTCCCCCCGGAGCGCCCCCCGGGAGGCCGTTAACGGCTCTAACGGTGCTGCCGTCGCCAGGCCCCGGCCCCGGCCTCGCCTGAGGGAGGGGAGGCCGCGCAGCCGGGGATGTGCGGGGGGATCCAGCCCGGTGTCTGGCAGACCAAGCCTGTGGGCCACTGGTTCGGAAATTAATTAACACCGAGCTGGGTGGGTGACAATGTTTTAATAACTGTTCCAGAAGCTGCTTCGGCTCTTGGCCAGGTGTATGTAAGCGGAGAAATGGCACACAGATACGCGAGGCTGAAGCTCAAGCGGGGAATACCAGCACCGCCCCATCCTCCCTGGCGCTGCCACCCCTTTATGGCATCCCTGGCACTGCCACCCCCTTATTGCATCCCTGCACTGCCACCCGTGTCACCCCACTGAACTCCCGGGTACATCTATGGGAGCGTTTCACGCCCCGTCCTCTCAAACAGTCATGAAGTTGGGAGATGCTGCTGCTGCACGGGGATCCCAAACGTGAGGGCATTTTTGGGTGCTTACTTGAAGAGCTGGCAGTCCTTCCCGACCCGGGCATTGGGAGAGCCTTGCAGTTGGCATTGTCTGATAATAGTAGTGCTGTAATCTCAGGCAGTCAGGCCCATAAACAAAGCGAGGGCTTCTAGGGAGAGGTAATATCTTTTATTAGATTAGACCAGCTGATGAAAAGGTCAAGTTTTCAGGCGCAGTTTCAACCTTTCATGTCCCAGAATGTGTTTTCTGAAGCTAGATCAGTTGGGCTATAAAAGTTACTACCTCTCATATGCACCATGGTATTTGCAGAGGAACCAAACTAAACCTTTCGGGTTATTGAGCAGCTGAAGGATTCAGGAGGTTCCATGTTTATAGATTTACTTCTTTTGCTTAAAGCTAATGATTTGGATACAGCAGGTAAAGCAATAAGAAAACTAGTTTTTTTTTTTTTTCTTTCAGCTGTTGGATATCCTACCTCTTGGCTATCTAATCACATTAAATAAGTTTTTAGCAAGTTTTTCCAGACAACAGCAGATGCATGCTATACTTAGGTTTATTGTTGCTGAAATGTAAACAGGTACAAACAGTAGGAAGATGTCATGATCTTACAATACGTGTTGCAGGTGTATTTTGAAGAATTTAGCTGTATCTGCCTTTTGCTATAATCCTTGTCAGTGGCTTTTATGAGCATTGTTTTAAATTAAGAGGAAGTGTTCCTCACTTCCAAAATCAGATCTCTGGTTTTTGAAATAGCAAATATTTTTTAAGAGGGAAAAGTGGCATTAAATATTAATATGCATGTGTGCTAATTATTTAGAGAATTAACACTGCAAGTTGTTATTAATTTCTGGGTTTTTTTTTACATGGTGAAGCATGAAGAATCATGCATGTATCACTAGTCTGCAGATGTAAAAACATCAGGCCTTTTCATTCCAACTGCATTTACAATTTCTTAAATCCATCTTTCTGTTTTCAATCCATGGTAAATCAGTGATATACTTGCCTTGAACCTGTTCAAGCAAATAACACCGAGTTTCCTCAAAATCCTGTTGGGTTTAAGCTACACCTTCTTCCCCTGTATCATCTGTGGTGCTTTGAGTCAAAATAATACCTTTACACATTTGAAGCAAAGTGGTGGCCAAAGAAAGACTGTGATAAATATCTGGTATTGATAAAACTCCTGATGTGATTTGTATTTTATGTTTAACATCAAAGAAAACAGGTTAGTTACTATAAAAAAGTGATAGGGGGGTATTTGTTCTTCATTCACTTAATTTTGGCAGGCAGACATTTAATTTGTATATAGCTACAAGGACTCTTGGTTTGACAGAATTACAGATGGATCCCAGACATGGAATTTACCCTGTCTTTACACATAAGCCTTTCATGGGTTTGTGGTGCTCTTTTTGATCTGGCTTGGAACACGCAGTTCAGTGGTCCTAAACAATTATAGTTGCAGAAATATTGTATAAACTAGTTTTGGCCTCTTTAGCAGTGGTTTTGCAACTATAAATGGAAAATCATTTGTGGGTAGAATGCCAGTGTGTTCTTTGATGTACAAATAATTTTTCTGTGCAGCAGCACCCGAGCAGGCGTGAGTGCGTCAGACACAGAAATATGGAAGATCCACAGGAGGTTCTGTTTGCACCACGGAGACAGTACCACCTTCAGGCTACCTTTTCATGTCTGTATGGAGCCCAGTTTGAAGTTGTCAAGCTGTGGCATGTCATCAGGTACTGCACTGGTGGCATTAATGTGCTTGTAGTCATTGTAGGTCCTCTGTATGGGACTACCAAAATGCCTCTGTTTGTGTAGTGTGACCATAAGGAATGCTCCTAAGAATGTTCTAGCAGTAAAGGTCCAGTAGAGTTGATAAGAATATCGGTATTCTCAGGTCCCTTAACCTCCTTGTATGTCAGAACTCCTAGTCATCTTAACGACTTGATTCTCTTCAGTCTCTCTTTTATTTGCTGAGAGAGCAAACAACACAGTGCTCCAGATGTGGTTTCACATGTGCCGAATAGAGGACAATAATCATGTCCCTTGACCTGCTGGCTATGGTCTTGCTCATGCAGTCCAAGATGTGATTAGTCTTCATTACCGCAAGGACACACTGCTGACTTTGTTCACTTTGTGGTCCACTGGATCCTCGCCTGTAGAACCGTTAGTCCCAGCCCGCACTCCTTCGTGAGTATATCTTGTCCCAGATACAGGAGCTTTTTGGAACTTCAGAACAGACGCATCTGTTACACACTCATTCAGTTTGCTGAGGCCCCCTTGAATGGCAGCTGTACCCTCCAGTGTACCAACAGCCTCCTTTGGTTTGGCATCACCATGTGCTTCCTAGGGTCTCATCATGCAGGTCAGAGATGGAAACGATAAATAATATTAGCCCTTGTGTGGATTCCAGGGAATACTGCTCGGAATCACCTGTTAATTGGACTTCGGACAGTTATTGGTGACCCTTTGAGGCCAACCTACCTTTTAGTCTCTCCAGTGTGGCTGCAAGGACACTAGGAAACTTTGTCAAAGGCCTTGCTAAAGGCAAGGAGAACATCCACTACTCTGCCCTTGCCTAGAGAGCCTATAATGTAGCTGTAGAAGGCAATCAGAGTGACTAAACACAGCTTGCCCTTGGGAAATTGAAGATGACTGTTCTCAATAACTTTCTTGTCATTGTGTGAATGGAAATGGTTTCCATGAGTACTTACTCCATAATTTTCCCAGCGACTGTAAGAAGGTTGGTCAGCCTGTTGTCACCCAAATCATCCTCCTTGTAATTTTCTAAGACAGGCATAACATACTTCTAGTTGTCAGAAACCTCCTCTGATGACTGTGACCTTGCACAAGGGACAGAGACTGCCCTTCCAATGATATTTGCTGCCAGTCTTGGTACTTTCAGACATATCCTGTCCAACACTATGGACTTGTATTACGTTTCCACCTTATTCAAGTAAGTGGACCCTTGCTACTTGACGTGGAGCTCTCCGAGGCCTGAAAGTAGACCTTGCCCGTAGAAACTGAGGGAGAGATAACATTGAGTACTGTGTGCTCTGTCACAAGGTCACCTGCTGTATGCAGCAGCAGGCCTACATTTTACTCAGTCTCCCATTTTGCTGCAAAAGTGTCATTACCCTTGACATCCTTCATCAATTTTAATTGCACTCAAGCATTTGTCCTCTACTTCCATCCCTGCATGTTGGGGCAATGCTACTGTATTCCTTCTCGTTGTGTCCCCACTTCCACCTCCCATATGCTTCCTTTTTATTGTTGAGCTCAGTCATGTATTTGCTGTGCTGCTGAGGCAGGCCCTTGCTACACCTGCCTGTTTACTTGCAAATCAGGATGGATAACAGATAGGTCTGACTGCCATGTCTTGCAGACAGGTTGTTAGTGCACTTTTTCAGCAACTTCACTGCTTTCCTTTTGACTGGTGTGTCTTATAAAGCCACAACCTCTCTTTAGTTCTTTGCATTTAAAGAAAACGTCATTAGAACTATGGCTAGAGAAAGATGTTGACAACTCCATCAGTAATAGACATTACATTTCCAGATATGATACACTCTTTCTTCTTTATCACTCAAATTCAGTCAAAGATGACTCTTACCACTAAGAGATTAAACTTCTGGTTTAGTTCCTGTTTTACATTAATAAACAGGATTTTTCTTGTATCCTGTCTAGGTAATACATACCTATTGTTTACTCTGCTGCTTGCCTTCCTAGGCACACAGATACTCGGTTTTAGTTGTACTTGTATGTTATCATTGATGATACATAGGCATCAGCAGAGATTATTTATTTACCATGTCTCATTTGGAATATTGTTAGAAGTTTAATCTGTCTAATATAACTACAATCACTGTTTTTCAGATCAGACTGTATACAATCTAAATGGATAGATGTTGTCAGTAGTCTGATTAGTTGCATGGAACAAAGACTTTATGAAAATAACCATTATGAGATTGTTACAGAAACAATGCTCATTTGAGACAGTCAGGATTTAGGACTTGGTAGTAATAAGTGATGAATAAAGTAGCGCACAAGATATGACCAGACTTTAAAAGGTGATGTATGTTTCAGTATGCTCCAGATCCTCAGGAAATATCTTAAACTTCTGTTACTAGGTGAGCTGATAGGATGCATTTCAATGGCAGATGAAATCACAAACATATAGTTAATAAACTGTATTTAATGCCAAGATTAATCTGCCCATCCATATACTTTGTTCTCAGTGAAACAGGTTCAGCTCAAACTGGAGGGGTGGAAGAAGAGGGGAGCAATCCAAAGATACCTCTGAGTTAAAGACCATCTTTTTATTTGGTATGTAGAGCAGTAGAAATATCTGATCCACAGTGGAGGCTCTTTCACGATAAAAGTAACATAGCTAGTAGAAATGAGAAATAGCCTTTGTATATAAAAGATTATGGAGGAATGTGGTGACCATGGACGGGGCTATGGGACACTTGCAGAAATCACCACTGTCTGGTGAAGACCCTTGCAAACTAAAGGGGTGAATGCTGACCTTTAATCAGGGGATTATTAATTTAAGAGTAGGCAAAGAATGTTACCCCTTTGATACAGCGTTAGTGAGACCAGTACTGGGGTACTGCTAAAAGAAGGGTGAAAAACTGGAAAGGCTTTCAAGGGAAATAGAAGGTCTAGGACCATTGTCATAAAACATGAAGCTTTAATACCTCAGTCTGTGTTTATTTGGGTGGAAGGTTAGGAGATAACCTCTTACCATCACAGTCTAGAAGTATCTACAATTTTATTTATTTATTCATTTCCCCAGCTGGTATTTGATAGCTCTTTAAATCTCACACAGGAAGACTTTCCCAGCCTGGGAACTTAAAGAAAGCAACAAACTGGAGAAGTGCAGGTGGGTAGCAGAGGATAAATCTGGATGTAGTCCTATGTTAACTGAAGACCTCATATTGGAACTGGATTGGCAATAAGGCAAGGTGATATGCTCATGTGTAAAAAGAATTTACTGATTTGATACAGAATTTGCATTAGATACCATGACATTATGTCAAGGGAAGTCAGACTGGAAAGTCTCTGCAGCACTAATATTTGTAACTCAAAGAGCACGGCTCTCCAGGAACTGCGTTCTCAGGACCTCATCTTCCACTGTTATGCAGGTGGCATATTGTGTTCAGTAGAGAGATTGCACAATTTCAGCAGCTGTTTTCCCCACTTCAAAAAATGTGTTGGAGAACTAAAGTGGGATCGAGGAAGGTTAATGAGAATAACTGAGGATATGAAAAAAGCCTTCTTTTGAAAGATTAGGCCTTTTTTTCACTTTAGAGAGAAGATAAAGAAAGGGGATGCAGTAAAATAATGGTTTAGGTACAGTAGATTAGATGACCGTGTTCTCTGTCATCTAACATGAACACAGGAACATCAAGGAAAATTAAAAGGTAACATTCAAAACTGATAAAAAAACCCCCAACCTGTAATTACCTCTACTTATGAAACTTGTAATTAGACTGTGGAACTCACTGCCAAGTCACAAAGGCCAAGAATGTAACAAGATTAAAAAGGGCATTGTATTTTTAGGGATAACAAGAATATTCTGAGTTGTAATTGGAGGATGAAAATAATAGAAGAGCTATTAAGTCTCAAGTTTCACGGTGGAAGCAAACTTTATGTCTTGTGGAATAAGTTGATACTGACATTGGCAAATCAATGAATAAGGACTGTGAATAAGGAGGAGCTGGTCCATCTCTGCCTACTCTGGAATTTTTGTACAGTGAGCCAAAGTGCTGAAATGATTTGTATAAAGAGACAATTCTTAATAAAATCCTGTATTTGGCTGGTTTAATTCTGGTTTGCTTTTTGTTGGTTTGTTTTTTTTTCCTGTAGTGTTATACTTAACCTACTGTAATGATGTGAAAAATCGATCAGTGATATAGATTGGGTGAGTAGTTTTCAACCTATAATCTATGTACCACTGAAAATAGTAAGACATCACAAAGTGTTCTATGAATGTTATGCTTTCCCACATGCAACCAAACAAAATTGAGGGGTGAAAAAAGGGAAATAATAAAAAGTCAAGTTGGTTGGTTTTTTTAACTTTTTTTTCTGTATGAAGTTGCAAAAGTAGATCAATACATAATCCTTCAGTTAAAATTAGAATCCTTGAGTTAAAGTTAGAGAAACACTGGAACAGATGATCTCTTAAAATTTTGTGTAAAAATCATGAATTTAGAGGGACATTTCCTATATGGGATGAAGGAAAGAAAGCATTTTTCTTGTGTCGGTGTTTGAGTTGTAAGAAATGTTAGAATTCAGATTGAACTGGATTATGTTCTACCTTCCCTTTCCAAAATTCTTTTGTAAAAATTTTGAAATGCGAAGGATAAATATATGAAAGCGTTATCTGATTTGAGACCATCATAGCTGTAAAATTTAAACCAATGCCTTGGATCTGCGACTGGATCCAAAAGACATGTTGCTGTGCTTCCAGTAAAATAATTCAGTAATTTGTTAATCATAAATTCATTCCAAAGTCAGTGGCAGTACTCGTGTGTCTTTCTATACTTGAACACAGATAGAAAAGTTTCTTTTTTAATGATTATGATTATAATAACCATGATGATCATAGAATCATAGAATGCCAGGATGGAAGGGACCTGAAGGATAATATGGTCCAACCTTTCTTGGCAAAAGCACAATCCAGACAAGAAGGCCCAGTACCCTGTCCATCTGAATCTTACAAGTCTCCAATGATGGGGAATCCACCATGTTCCTGGAGAGATTTATTCCAGTGGCTGATGGTTCTCATTGTGAAAAATTTTCCTCTTGTGTCCACATGAATATTCCCCAGAGTAACTTGTACCCATTACTCCTTGTGACTCCATGTGACTCCTTGTAAAAACGGAGTTTCCATCTTCTTTGTAGCCACCCTTTAAATACAGGAGCATGATGGTAAGGTCTCCCCTAAGCTTTCTTTTTCAAGGCTGAACAAACCAAATTCTCTCAGCCTTTCCTCGTATGGCAGGTTTCCCAGTCCTTTGACCATCTTTGTGACCCTTCTCTGGACCCTCTCCAGCCTGTCCACATCTTTCTGTAGATCAGGATCAAAACTGAACACAGTATTCCAGATGTAGCCTCAAAGAGAAGAGTGGCATAATTGACTTCTTTATATCTCTGCTGGTGATGCCCTTGTTGATACAACCCACCATCCTGTTGGCTTTCTTTGCTGCAGCGGCACACTGTTCACTCATTGAGCTTCTTG
Organism: Thinocorus orbignyianus; assembly: GCA_013400375.1. NCBI lineage: Eukaryota > Metazoa > Chordata > Aves > Ciconiiformes > Thinocoridae > Thinocorus > Thinocorus orbignyianus. The sequence continues at coordinate 82,467 of VXBW01003118.1, read as the reverse complement.
TCCCCAGGTCCATTTCTGCAGAGCTGCTCCCCAGCCAGGTAGATTCCAGCCTGTGCTGCATTCCTGGATTATGTTTTCTCAGGTGCAAGACCTTACACTTGTCAAACTTCATAAGGTTCTTGTTAGCCCACTCTTCCAGCTTACCCAGGTCTTCCTCCAGGGTGACTCTCCCTTCTGAAGTGCCTACTTCCCCACTCAGTTTGGGGTCATCAGCAAACTTCATCGGGGTACACTTGATCCCATCATTCAAATAACTTATGAAGATATTTGGCCCAATATCAGTCCCTGGAGGACCTCACTTGTGACCAGTTGCCAGTTTGAAAATGAGCTGTTTACCACCACCCTTTGTGTGCTTGCTGGCCACTTCACACCCACCACACAGACCACTTGTCTAGACTGTAACATATCGATAATGATAATGGTAATAGATAGTAAAATTGTGGAAGACTTGCCAAAAGCGACCTAATGTACAGGGCTGTTGGCTCTTCATTTGATCTGTCTTGAAACTTGACACTAATTTTAAAACCAAACATTGTAAAACAAAATATTATATGTTTATATGGTCCTTTTTGGGGGTTTTGGCTACGTGAGCTCCTAGTTAAGGCTTTGCGAGCCAAATCTGAACAGTGTGAAAGCATTCAAACCTTACTACCTTACCGCCACTTCCTGTGTGCCTCCATCTCCGCTTTCTCCTGTTCAGCTTCTCAACCGCTCTGTAATGAGAAAACTACTGTGAAGTTACGGTAATCACAGAAATAAGCTCTGTCCTTTGACCTACATGCAGGAGGGAACCACTAGATTACTTTGGGATGGGTGTGCCCCAGCTTCCTGACTGACAAAGGTTCCTGCTCTTTGCTAAGCTGAAAGAATGTAATTATTAACCAGCGAGAACTCCAGTCCTGCGTGTACATCCCACGTGTAATCTGCAGAACTGTCACTGGCCACTGCTGCTTTCGTTAGTATCCTCCCGTCGACAGTATCATTAGCAAGCTGAGTTGGTCTGTGTGCCTTTGTACAAAAGATCCTCAGTACTCTGCTAATGTCTGTAACTGACAACAGAAGTTCACGTGGAGAAGAAGGTTATGTATTGAGTAGGTTTTTCTGTAAGTATAATTACTCTTGTCAGCATAGGCTGCACTTTTTGATTTTTCCAAGTCAGATCAAGTCTATGAGAAGAACAATTCCTTTTAGCACGTGCAGAAAGTTGGTACCTGCTTTGTTAATGTGCTATTAAAATAAAATTTAAAAAAAAAAAAAAAAAAAAAAAAGATGGGAGGGAATGAGTATCATTAAACGATCTTTGATCAAGGCTCAGCTGAATGCATTCCAACATCTATACTGTAATTAAAAACATAGTGACTGTCCTTGTTCTATTCATAGATGACTAAGGTATGTACCGTAAACTGCATATGACTGTGTGATCAAAGGACACTTTACTGTGCACCTTATCAGTGGTAGTATACTAGCTTTATGATCATAATTTTTCCATTTCTGTTGTGTTTCCATGGACTTCGTAAAGATTATCATAGTTTATGTTATGTTAATCAGTATCTTACTGAGTTTTTTTTCTTTAATTGCTTCCTAAATGTTAGAATCTAACAACTAATATGCTGCAATTTAACTATTATGCTTTCTGAAAGGATGGTTTTACTCATTTCAAGCTGGTAAGTCCCTTATGCCTGATCTAAAAATGACACAGAAAAACAAGAAAAGATAATAAATTCGACAGCAAAAGCTGGGACATAGAAGACAATAGGTGCATTTTGAATATATTAGCTGTATTATCTTCAATTCCTTTCCCATGAACATATTTTTGTGACCAGATGTGAGACTTTCTGGCTGTGAATGTATATGGAGAACCTTCCAAAGAATCTTATTTTGAGGGGAAGGGGACTTGGTATTCTGTTAGCATTTATGCACAGTTAGGAAGTACTTCAAGTACATAAATAGATGCCGTTTTAGATGGCAAGGGGATCCTGTTTGGCCTCCTACAGCTACTCAAGAATAATGCAATTGTTGTGCAGGTCCTTTATCATCTTCTGTCATCTGCTTTGTCATCTTATATGTAAGCCTCAGATATGCTGTTTTCTGGAATTATTTAGGCTCTAATAGTTTAGACACCTGAATAATTAATTCTGTTTCCATTCAGTAACTGTGTTCCTGTAAAGTGTTACGTGTATTTTTGCTTTTCAGATGATCCATGAATGGACAATCAGAATCTTAACCAGATTGGTGTAGATATAGCCTGTGGGACTGTCACAGATACCTAACTCATACTTTTATCTACACAGAAAATTAAGATTTATCCTGCGGTCATTCTCAAGTCTGTTTATGTCAGTGAGCCAGTATAAGTTCTTACACTCAACTCCTAATAATTGTTTAGCTCTGCTCAACTTCCAGGAGTGATACTCACCTGGAAGTGCTGTCCTTCAGCCCTTCCATTTCAGCTGTGTGTTGAAAACTACCTGTGATCATATCCTGATAAAGACTGCTACTGGTGAATATTGCTAATTACATCTTTTCCATGTGTTTTTCCACAATCTGTTAGCAGCAGTGAATCTGAGACAAGAAAGAGATGTCTGTGCCACAGACCAAAGGCTCTGCTTTCCAAATGCAAAGTATGAGGTGCGCAGCTTTAATCCCAACTGCCCACCCTTGAAGAAGAGCATGTATTACTCAAGTTATTTTGACAATTGCTTTTGACCAGTCCTCAGTATTACTGTGGATGTTCATCATGCAGAAGGGTATGTCTGAAGAGGCACCTCTTTGGCAGAGGGCAACAACATCTGCTGGGGAATGAAACATCGTCCTGTGGTGAAAGTGCTTAAACACTCCGGTGGTTAGGACCTTACAAGAGAAGTGGAGATTTGTATTCTAGATTCTTGGTAAGATGAAGAGGCACAACTGTAGCCTTCTAGGAAGGTCTTCTAGTAGGTACTCTGAGCTAATGGTACTCGGAGCACAACCACCCTCAAAGATCATGGAATCATAGAATGGTTAGAGTTGGAAGGGACCTTAAAGGTCATTGAGTTCCAACCCCCCTGCCATGTGCAGGGACACCTCCCACTAGAGCAGGTTGCTCAAAGCCCCCATCCAGCCTGGCCTTGAATAATTCCAGAGATGGGATATCCACAACTTCTCAGGGCAACTTGTTCCAGTGCCTCACCACCCTCAGAGTAAATAATTTCTTCCTAATATCTAATCTAAATCTCCCCTCTTCCAATTTAAAACCGTTACCCCTTGTCCTATCACTGCGCTTCCTGGCAAGGAGTCCCTCCCCAGCTCTCCTGTAGGCTCCCTTCAGATACTTGAAGGCTGCTATTAGGTCTCCTTGGAGCCTTCTCTTCTCCAGGCTGAGCAGCCCCATCTCTCTCAGTGTGTCTTTATAGGGTGTGGTCAGGAGTGTGTAGGTTTGAGCGCAAGACACTGTGGACAGCAAAAAGCAGTCATCTGATAACTTATTGTTGGTCTTAGGCACGTTCAACACTAAAGCTCTTCTGGAAGGTAGACAGCGTGAATTATTCTTGACCCTTGAGAATTTAATTTCCAAATTAAGTCACAATTGAAGCATTTTGAGTATGTCTCACACCTTGTGTGATGGAGGAATACTGGACTTTAAATCCTGGTCCAGAGGTCTTTTCTGTATTTATTGTATAAACAGACACTGTTATACTAGGATGTAAAATGTTTATTTCATGTGAGGTGAAAAAGAACAAAGTCATCTGTGTTTAAGACAGTGTTACAGAAAAAGTGTATTGAAAGATGTGGTAGCAGCGTTAAACACGCTGCTGAAAATGTGTTTTAGCTGGTACTGAGTAGAAACTGTAGGTAATTGCTAGGTTGAGTGAGCTGGAAGCTATAAAACACTGAGTGGCTTGGACTGCAAGAAAGTGAATAGAAAAGCCAGAGGTGTACCCAGCACTGCTTAGTCTAGAGAATGATAACTAGGACTTCTTTCGTGGAAGGGGAACTGGTGACAAGCACCACCCTCTGCTTCCACAAATATTAAGGGCAACCAACAGTATTCTGCTTCTGCAGACTCTGATTGTGATACTGAGCCTGATAATACTTAGTGGTTCAGAATCTCTATATAAAATACGTGAGAAACCCTGTGTTGACAGTTCCAACTAAATTCAGAGGCTGAGGATGTCTCTGACAAATTCTCTAAGAACTGCAGCCTCTGTTACTGTGTGAAGTTTGCATTACATCCTCATAAGGGGAACCTCTGTGTCCTTCACTCTTGTTATTCTTGCTTCACCTAGAATTGCCAATATATCACTTTATCAGTGAAGTACATCATTTTGATTAAGTTGTTCAAGATAATTGCAGTCATCTTTCCATAATGCTTCAATGAGGTACCAACCATGCTTCCAGAGTGGAAACCAACAGGAATGTGCACAACTGTATACTGCCCTAATATAAATGTAGGCCATATAAATATAAGTGGAATTGACATTTGATCGGATAAAATGATACACATTAACAATTCCCCCTTTAATTGGTGGTCCTTTTGCAGCTCTGCCATTAGTTTGCCTTGGATCATAACATTTCTCTCTTTGAAACATTGGTAAAGGAAATTCCAGAAGGCAAGATAAAAGTCAGTTCTGAGTCTTCAAAATATGTTGAAATTCTCAAGGATCCAGATGACTCCTAATTATTTTGGAAATCTTGGGAGAAAGTTACTCAGGCCTCTTATTTTTTAACGTTTGTTTTTCATTGCTTCTCTTCAGCATCATCTTTAGCTAATCTTGAAAAAGGAAATATTTCACTGTTATTTTATGGTATAATGACATACTTAGCTTTGTTCCAAATACAGAACAGTAGCATGCTGAACACCCCTGCCTTTTCCGATGTGATTTACAGTTTTGTCATCTGCCTTTTCTGATGTTATTGTTACCCTCACCACCTCTTTGTAGCAACATTCACAAGAACTAGGATTTCTTTTACTCCTGTTTTTTATTAAAAATCTCTTGTTGTTCTTAGTCCTATCAAACAAGGATTTTTTTCTGCCTATAATTTTAATTTCCCGTTACCTGGTTTTCTTAACTTCTGTTTTGCATTTCTTGCTTCCATATTTAATTACTGTTCTTTACCATCTGTCTGTGGGGAAATTAGGTATATTTATATTACTAATACTTAAAAAAAGACAAATGTGAGAAACTTAATAATAAATTCCTACATTTTGAAAATGTGTGAAATACATGGGCTAAAGGTAGTGCCTCTGTAGTTTAAATCAAAACCCTCATAATTTCTAATATGTTCTGTAGTTAAAAAGAAGAGAATGAGTCGTTGTGCTATTGCTTGCCATACAACTGCTTTTCATACCATTTCACAGAAGATGAAATTTCTGGTGAAATGGAAGATTTAAATTCATGATGTGAATGCTGAAGTCCCTTTTTAGGTGTCTAAAGAGTACCTAAAGACACCTACAGAACTGAAGCACCAGATTAAAATCTAATGTTTGTGAATTCCTTCTGTTCTACACCTTGCCCCTGAGAAGGTCACTGCCACCCTTAGGATAAAAGTGGCTGAGATGCTTGTTGATGTGTCTGCTACATTTTTTTACATCAGATCATTAAGATAAGATGATCTCAATGCTGACTCATTTTAGATATGATTTGCCATAAGAATAGTAAGTCATATGTTATAAAAATATGATTTAGTCATGGTTTCTTTAAGTTCTGTGCAAGTAAAAAGAGCCAAAGTCAAAGTATATTGATACCATAGTGATTAGCCTACCTCTAATAATTCACAACAGAAGCTGTTACGTCTGCTGCCAATTGTTGTCATTTTATTGGACACTTTTCCATTTATTCCCACAGTGTCTCTCAGTGATTTCAGGCCCAGCTCTAATTTCACACATCCTGAATTTTCTCCGCTGAATTAAAAAGAATTTCAATTGCCATAAGAGAGATGTAAGTAAGACCATTGCAGACACATCTATGCTGTTGTGGTCTTACTGACTGATCACTTTTTATGATTCCCATTACATTACATTATTTTGCTGGAGCACTTCTTTACACCCAAGACGAAGAGGTAACAACAAAGACTTATCAACTTTGAGGGTCATATTTCTGAGAAATAGGCTTAAACAGTACAGTCAAATATCTCATACTTGGTTTCATTTTTAATTTAATTCTTCAGTTATATTGTACTGCTCACATATCTTTTTCTTTTTTTTATTGGTCCATAATTACCCATATTGCTGAATTTTGATGGGAAATATTAATCAGTGAAAGGATTATATGAAGAACAAACACAATTCATTGCCTACTCTGATTGCAGGATTACATGTTGCAGATAACAGAAAGTCATAACACGTTGAGATCTGCTGTATAACATCATGCGAACTGTCATGATGTGCTTTAAGAGTGTGATAAGGAATCATAGAATACATTAAAAGTAAATGGAATAGCTTTTGTCTTAGACTAGTGTAATCAGTGTAGTCAGCCTGTTCTTAACTTCAAACTTTTAAACGTAAAAATAATGGAGTTTGTAGCAATGAATGCCATTGCAAGTCCAAGAGCAAAACTGCTTTCATAATTTATGAAGGAAGATAGAAGTTCACTCTCACAAGCAATGTTTGATACACCTGTACATAAACTCTATGCATCTTACCACTTACTGTGCAGAAACGGGCAAAATACTGCTTACTGTTTCCTTCATCTGGAAACAAGATGACAGAAATCTGTCTTGTATTCAAAATCTATTATGTATACCTTCAGTACATCTTCATATCCTAACAAGATGGCTATTATATTCTGATGGACCAAGGGTCCACTACAGCTTCTACCTACTTCTTCAGGACTCTGTGTTGCAAATATAAACATTTATTAAATTGCCTTTGATTCTGATGGTTCTTGGTGTACCTGCGTGTACACTAGTGGTGAAGAGCTGCATCAGCAAATAGGGTGCCTCTCCTCTAACCTTCCTGGATATATCTGAGGATGTAGCAGTTGAACATTGTTTCCTCCTTGTTCTGGTGATTACTTCTATTCTTCCCAAAGATGTGATTTTGCATTGCTGAGAACAATAAAAGCACTCCTAAAATATGCAGGATAGTGTTGCCTTCCGCCAGTGTTTTTGACCTTGTAACATTCATTGTCTCTGGCAAAGTGGTAATCTTACTCATTTTTCTTCTGTATGAAAGGGGAAAGATAGCAGAGAAATAGTCTATCGAAGCCCTCCAGGATAGTCCTGCTTACAGATTCGTGGAAGTGTGACTTGACCCAATGGTACTGTATTATGAAAAACAGGAGTTTGTGCCTTTTAGGCACTGTAGAGTTTTTTAAGAAATAGGAAATGCATGGAAACAGCATGGACATGTTATGAAGAAACAGCAGTGCACTTCTGGATATTGTCTGTCTTGAGCTCTTCAAATGCACCCGAAGATGTATAGGCTATGTGTGGATTTGCTTTGAAGGTCTTGTGCTCTGGGAAATCAAGAGAGGAGCTTCTTGGAGCTAGTTGCTGAGGCGATCGGGAAAGTTGGGAGTTGCTGGAATCACTGGTACAGGAGGCTGAGTTAACGTAAGTGAAGTGGTAGGATGGATGAGAGTTTTTTTCATCCATCTTTCTCTTAGTATTTCTGTGTTCACAACTAGCACCCCTCCTGGAACTGTAGATCATTCCTTGAACACAGACCACCAGTTTTCCTATAAGAACACCCATTTTCCTAATGGATCTCAGTACGCCTGACTGGGCTGATTGAGCACCACTATGGAAAGAGGTGGTCTTTTCTCCTCCCTGCCTACTTCTACCCACACCATTCACTTTTATGCAGTTTGCATTGATGTTGGTGCCCAATAGAACTGTGGGTGATTTATCCCTCTGTCGTTATAGAAATAGACTGGCAAAGAAATAGCCTTACACATACCTTGTCTGTCAAGCACCAAAGCTGATAAGGAACAGCAAGGTAAAGGCAGCAGTACAACAGCCAGCAATTAGATTTACTTGGGCTGCTGTAGAGCCACATTTTTGAGTGTTGTTTAGCGGCAGCAAGAGATTATTTAAGTCATAGCTACTGTGGTCCAGCCCTCCATTGTTGGCTGTACATTTTTACATTCACCTTTGTGCTGACGCTCATGCTTGTCTAATTGGGAGATAATCTCAGAAATGCATCTTTTGATCCTTTATTGAAATCACTTGTTGAGTCATGAGAGCAGCCACTGTACCTTTAGCTCTTTCCTACTCGTATCTCTCTCCCTTCCATTCTTCATCAAGCCTTTTCTTTCTGGGGAGCAGCTTCTTCAGTGACTTGGCCCATTGCTGATATGTGGAGTTTTGTGCAGTTCTGGAGCTCAATAGTATGTACTAACCAACTGTTTAGGTGCTGCACTCCTTTATTTATTGTGACTGCTTCACAAATGCTTGGTCAGTAGCCATACTTAAAAGTTGCCACATGTGGCAAATGTCTGTGGGCTTCAAATACATATAGCGTCACAAAGTATTTCTTCTGAATTATCAAATGTGAAGGAATTTGAAGGAATATGGAGGGATTTTCTACGGAATCAGGAAGGTACTGCACCCCATCCTTCCCTGTGGAACAGCTTTTAGTTCCCTTCTTCTGTGAGATAATAACTCAAACACCCTTTTCAGGTCCCACAAATGAGTAGGAGGAAATCTGTCCAAACGGCATGCTCCAACAACACCGCACCATTTGACTCCCAGGTTTTGTAACTGTGCAGAAGGCTATGGGCTCCACTGTGCCGATGGACACCAATAAGCAGCAAATGGCAGAAGGAACCATTGAACATACAAACTCAGTCTCCTGCACTGCCTGTCACCTCACTGGGGGAATCTGGACAGACTCTGGGGTGTAGTAAGCCATGATTAGTATTGGGGTAGTCATGACTAGAAGCCTGGCAGCAGAAATGTTTGTCTTAATATGAGCTTGAGTCGTGGGAAATGTATTTCTCAAAGTGTTATTTAATTTTGCTGTCTTTTTTTCTCAATACTCGCACCAGTGATCAAAACCTTGTATTAATTGAGAATGCATTAATTAACAATCTCCAAGTTGTACTGATTTATATATGACACCATGGTTGCAGGTAGGTGTATGCTCTGCAAGTAACTATTGCAACTGAAGATACCCTGCTCTTGCTTTCTAGATGCATACTATTGCCTTCTGTTATAGTTTATCCCATCCTGGTCTTCGGATGGAAGGTTCCATGAGCAATTTCTACTTTCTTCTGACGAAATCAGTGAAGTTATTTCAAATAGCTTATTTACCAATGTGAAGGGGTTTAGCTGATGTGGCTTGAAGCAGACTAGGAAGCACTTCACCCAGTTTAGTGCAGAAGAATTGGTAAAGGAGTGCTGTCATGGAAAAGCATTAATCCTGTTCTGCTAGTGACACTTGCATTTCGTAAAGCAAATGAGGTTTCACTTTGCCAACAGGAGACTGATTCTGTCCATTGCTGCAGCGCTTCGTTCTGCAGAATTGTACATGTGGTAATCTCCAGTGGCAGCGTGATGATGGATAGCTGGGAATCACTGTGCCTTTGGCTGGCACCATGTAAATCTATTCTTATTTCTGGCTTTATTCAGCTGTGGATTGATAGCCCCTGTCATGTCTGCCTATGCCAGTTGAATAACTTACTGCCTCTTTTCTGAATGCAACTAGCCTGTAGGTCTATGAGTATCCCCATACCTATTTCAGACAAGAGGCTTAGCAAGACCTACTATTTAAATCCATTATGGCAAATTACCTGTTTTGACTGAAATGGGTTAGGGACTCCTCATGCGTGTAAATCTGGAAGTGGGAGCCTGTTGTTCTGTGCAGCTAGATTACAAAGTAGGTTTAGAGTGCTATCCTCTGGGGCTAGAATCCATCCAGTACCTAAAGAAAACTTTTTTAGGACTACTTTTGATATTCTGACCAATTTATAGATATGTTTTCTTTTCTCCTTTCAGGTTAGCTGTGCTTCACATGTTTTCTGAGTTGTATTTTATTCTTCATCTCCCTAGGCCTCTTTGGAGATAGAAGACATGATCATGCAGGAGCTCTCTGAGTCACAGATTGCTGGAGGCTGGAAGAATGTGTAGAAGTTATATACTCTATGTTTGCCCTGTTTATATCTGTCCCCAAGGCATCTGCTAATAGCTACTGCTGGGAATTGGATACTAGGCTAGAGAGATCTTTGTTTTTACCTGTTATGGCTGTTCTAATGGTTTATTTCTATAAGGCTCCAGGAAGGCAGCATCTACTCTGTGACTTTACAGCTTGTCATTCAGTATGGAGATACTTTCAGTTTCCTGGCTATGCGCAGTCAAGAGGGGGAGGAAGTTCAATAAATTTGTTCAAGTGTGAAGAAAAATATTTGGCCTTTCTATTTATGGGGTCACATAAATCATGCAAAAATGAAAGGAAGAACAACGAAAACAGGGATTACAGTGAAGAGCTAGGGTAGATGCTCTTCATTGATAGAGAAAGAGCAAAAGAGCAAAGAATCTTTTAATAAGGCAAGGCATGAACTGAGGAAGACACTATATGAAAGGGAAGTAGTAGCACTGTAGCAAACAATACAGTTAAAAGTATGAAATGTTTACATAGGATTTTAAGAACAAGTAGAGATGGTAATTTCTCAAACTTATTTTTGAAACTGGAAATTATCAAGGAATAAAAACATTAAAGGAATGCATTCTGTAAATATTGTGAGTCCTTATTAAAAGGGAAGTGTTATTATTGATGCACTAATTCACCTGTTCAAAGTGCTTCTGTCATCAAATCATGGAATCTGGAATTGCAATGTTTGTGTGTATGTGTGTGTGCGTGCATTTGTGGTTTGGGTGAAACTGGTATTTTTTCATTTGAATCAGACAAAGGTGGTGTCAGGGTGTTTTCTTTCAGGCATTTATTTATCATAGCTTACAGTTTGCTTTGTTGTTCAAATAATATGTGACTCCACCCTTTCTCATTATTACCAGGCAAGGATATAAGGCCACTTTAGAGAGTTTCTAAGTTAACAGTAATGATATCTGGTATCAGATTGCTTTCTAATACTTTTAGGAGCAAAACCTTGCAGGGGGAAATGGTAAGCATGGTATCAATACTGCAAAAATCTGTCTCTTTAGAAGGAAACATGATGTTGAAAGAAAATTCTTATACTAACCTGTTCCTTATTTAATTGAAAATAATTGTCCCCTTTCACTCCATTCCAAACTGCCTGTGTAGTTACCTTGTGCAAGTCCAGAATTGCAACTGCTGTGTTTAAGAATGTGAGTTTGATCTCCTGAAACTATTTTGTAGGAATATGCAGACAGTAAGTGTAAGCACACCTTCATCTCCCCCACGGACAGGCTACCAGAAGTGTTTGCTCATGCTGGATGGAAACAGTGCTTCATGCTATGGGTGTCACAAATCACGCCCAATGTCTCCAATGCAAATGCAGAACTCCAGGAAGCAACCTGTTTCCTTCTATCCCTGCAGAGTGATGCAACTCTACTGTCTTTAGCGTAGAACAGTAGCTGCAGCTAAGGGTTAGCTCCCGCAAGTTATGGGTGAAAAGGAAAACCAACCCTCTTAACTACTGTATATGAAACTGGGTCATGAGCCCATGAAAATTTGGTTTGCTTGGACCTTGTCTGTTACAGTATTCCTAGATTTTCACAAGACCTATAATAGCAGGCAAGGCAGAGAGTGGGGTGGATGAAAACGAAGGTACATTGTCAGTCTCTTTTGATATGCTGTTAGCGTGCTTCCTACTACTGAAATACATTTCTTGCCTTTTTGGAGAACAAAACTAAATGGTAAACCTAAAAACCCCCCAAAAAACAGTCGTGTTCTTTGCTTCAGTTGTGGCTGCTGGAAATTCGTTTATTGCAGAATTTGGTTGTGTTCCAGTGTAACCCACAGAGAAGGTCATCTGTGCCCTTTCTTTTAAACTTTTCCGTCTCTCCTCGATAATGAAGTCACCTGTTCTTTTGCCAGATGTAGGTTCACTCTCAGAACAAAGATTCCTCAAAGTCAGTGTGTGTAGCACCCTAGCAGAGAGCACCATATCCAAAAGCAGAAGTAGCAACTATGCAAGGGAGAGGATTCATCATCAGAGGTCAGGGAGGAACATTTCTCGTAGATGACTAATAGTAAGGGATGGGCAAACTTTGTGTTGCTTTGAGGTTTTGTGAACCTTGTGAACTGTACTTTTGGTTTCACAGGGCTTATGAACTGTTCCATCTTCTACCTTGTCCTTCTCCAAATGGTATTTTTCAGGATGGGGATTTTGTTGTGTTGTTTTGGGGTTTTTTTTGTTTGTTTTGTTTTTACTGTAAAAGAGAGATTGTTCTCTATGTATTAATGCCTGAACAATCTTTCCACTTCAGCAGATTCTCAGCAAACTACTGGGTGTGATCAGTTTCTGTCCATATCATCTCCTTTTATTCTCAGTATTTGCATTTTAATGATACTTTCTTCTCAGTGTTAAAGTACAATATGGGAAAGGGACCTTTTCGGGTCAGTGTCAAGAGGAACTACAGCTTATTCTTTCTGTAGGTCTACGTTACTCCAGTTTTAAATGAGTTAAGCTTCTTTCCTTTACTCTTCATTTAATCTAAATAATCTGAATTTATATAATTTTATAGTATATTCTTTTAAATTGTATTTGTATACCATTTATCCTCTCTGTTCCCTTTTTCAGGCACTCAACTGATTTTGAAAGCACAAATCCGAATCAAGACCTTCCTGGTTTCATTAAGTCTTTGCACCATTGAGTCAGGTCCTTTGACTCCACAAAATTTAAGAGGATTTTAGAACAGAAAACCATGGTCTTTCTTCATTGTCATCTGTAGGAATCTCTCAAAGAGATAGTTTTGCATTTCTACCTCCTCATTTAAGTCTCTGTTATACCACGTGTGTCTGTTACACGTTTAAAACAGATTGATTTGCTTGGTATACTGCTACCTCTCTGCATTTGATGAATTGTAAGGAGAGAAACTTCCTCAGACATTGCATTGGGATGACCTGCAAAGTGACCTGAAAAGTGATAGTCAATAATCTGGGAACTTTGTTAAGTGAATTGTGGTTTGAATATATTTATTTTATAAATGGAATAGATTGGGGGGGGGGCAGGCAATAGTATTTCAGTAGATCATTGCTGTGTTCTAAATTTTACCTTTAGAGGATGCCAGTTATGTTAATGAAACCTAGCTGGCCAATCAAAGAAGAGTCAAAGCTATTTTCTGTTTGCAAAGTATGCTAATTGAGATCTGTATACACAATTTAATTGTGTTGGTAAATACTCTGTTTCATTTCTAAACAGTTCATCTTTTAATGGAGAATTGGGGGATTTAGTAATTTGCCAAAAATGAAGACATATTTTCTAATTACACAGGTTATTCATTAGTGCCAGTACTTACAAAAAAATCCCCTAAGGCACAAATATATATATATATATATAATTTTTAAAAAAGGAAGTAAAGCTTTTATCTAAAATAGAACTTAAAATAGAAATTGAAGCCAACTTTGATGAAAGCTCCACACTGCTTAAGCTGACTCTAGGGTACACAACAAATAGATGTGGAGCATTGCAGAACTCAAATGTAAAAGCAAAAGAGCATTGTCTGTGTACTGCTAATATATAGAAGAATTGTCCAAAAGCCCTTGGTGCAATTATAATATATTAAATATGCAAACTATGCTGTGTAGAATTTCTGCACTGTTTACTATCTTGCCGTAGAAGGATTTCTCAATGGAGAAGATTACTTTTACAAGAATTGTAGATTTATAATAGAAACAGACATCTTTTGGTATATAGCCTGAGAAAAAATGAGCCTCTTTAGTTGAATTCAGTTCTTTGTGTAAGAATATCCTTTTCATTTGCATTACTGCAACAAAATTAATATTAGGGCCACCGACAGAGATGTGATTTACTATAAGTAAAAGGAGAGATTAGCAGATTTATATTCCCTAAGCACTTTCCCACAACAGCTCTTCTGATGGCAAGCCAACCTAGCAAGTTTTGGCTTGCAGTTTCGGTGGTTTGCAAACTGTTTCATTTTGAAAGTATGGGAGTTACTCAACACCGCGGGCCAAATGATGATCTGAATTGCGCTGGAGTTACACTCGTGCTTTTCTGGTTACTATTTTGGAACAATGGCTAATGTACACTGCTATTCAGATCATGATCCGGTCCAGTTTCCTATACATTGTAGAAGAAGGTGGAAGAAAGAAAATGGAATTAATCTCCTTTGTGGTAGAGCTTTGAATGTGTCTATCTTTTTTGCATTAAGTCTAGGGGAAGCCTAGGGCACATATTTTATACACCTAATGAACTGCCCTGTTTAAGATGCGTATCTCTGCACTGACTGTAGGAGCAGTCTGGTTACCTAACTACCTTAGACCAAAATCTTAACCTTTATACAGCCAGAATGAGGCAGAGTCCCACTGGGAAAATTGGCTGGAAAAGAGGACTGTGTATTCTTTATCAATGCTTTTGAAAGAAAACGATCCTTTACATTAGCAATATTTTTGTTTGTAAAGGTATTCATACTTGTTTTTTTTATAGCCCAGATTAATGTTAAGCATTTGCTAAGCCTCAGAAGCCAATGTAATGTCATCCTGCAACAGAACATTTTAAACAATATTTTTTAGGAAAGGGTGCAAGAGCATGGAATCTAGTGCAGACACTGCCCTCTGCTTTATGCTGATTCTTCCCAATCAAGAGTACGAATTGAGTTCCATCACGGAAAGTACTTTTATGGGTGCCAGAAATCAAGAAGCCAGGTTATTTTCATGTGATTGCAATTGATTGACTTTGTTTTTCATGGAAGTGTTAGCTCTGATTGAAACTTTTACTGCAAATGAAATATTTATAAAGCCTTTCTGTTACTCTCAGTGTCTAACATGGAATGACTTCATGCTACAGTCGTTCCCTGTGAGGAGATAAAGAGCTACTGTAGGAAAAACTGCAGGAGCATGTCAAATGTCGGCTGGCCAAAGAATATGCAAGGGAAGCTGGAATGTTTCTTATGAACATATCAAGGGAGTAATTACCAGTAGGTGGGAAAGGAAAAAGGGTGGTAAAGGCCCAAGGTGAAAATTAGTCATAAATCAGTTTAGATTGTGAATTTGAAAATTTCCAAGAAAGAAAAGATGTGCTGGGGTGGTCTTCTGGGGGAGGGAAAAAACCAGCTACTGTAAAGATGAGCTTGATCACTTTAATAGAAAGGTCATATAACGTTACATAACAAAAGACTGCACTTGGTGACCCAAGAATATTCTTTTGGTAACAGATTTTGAAGGCCATAGAGCACACAGCGCTGCTACATTCTCTGCTTTTAGTCACAGGCATTAGTAAGTATCAATATATAGCTTATGACACTTCCCTTCATGATAAAAAGACATCTGATGGTATTGGAAATTGCTAGTGATCTCCACAGAATTCTATGAGTGAGAAAATTTTCTATGATTTGATGGAGAAAAGGAAAAATTATATTAAGGTCTTTTCTATAGTGGGAATAATTTGTTACCTATTTTTGACAGTTGTTCAACTGTAGGAGTAATACTGGTTACATAAATGATAGTGCACATAAAACTGAAATGCCCCCACTGTTATACCCTCTAACTCTGAAAAAAATCCTGTTTATGTTTTGGTATTTAAAATTGTTTTTTGAACATTCAAGCTACCTCATTACTATGGCAATTTTTGGATCTATGTTGTGAAGGGCAGACACGGGAGGGTGTTGAACATATTTGAAACAGTTTTGTGCAAGTAAAGGATTTGGTATAACTGGAAACTAAGCTGTAGTTTAAAATAATGGCAGGAGTCAGACTGTTGCGAGACACTTCTAACTATGCAGGAGGATATGTGTACTTGTGCTGAATCACACACACTCACATGCATACACACTCAGAGATATGCTCTTGATCTATCAAAATATTATCGGTTAAGATTAAGAGTCAAACTTCAATGTACAGGTGCAAGGGCACTTCGAGGCTACAGCCTGGCCTTAAATCACCCTCTTGTTAATGAGTGGCTCGATCTAAAACATGTTCAGGCTTTCAGATAAGTCAAAATAGCGAACAGAGGTCTTGACAAAAGTCCTGTGTATTTGAAATTGTTTCCATATATACATATGTTCGTACCACAAGATGTTATGTATATTCTTTGAAAGCAGACACCATGCAATGACCACACTTAGAAGAATCAGTAGAATTCTGTTGCCAGAGATTGGTCTAGCAATGTCTTAGCTAATGTATAACAAAGTCAGACTATTTTTTTTATTTTTTCTTTCCCACACTGCATGTTATTCTTAGCTATATGCGATAATTAATGACTAGTGAAGTGTTATTTAACTATTTCTGAGCATACTGAAGGTTTGTCTTTAAATGTGATAACCATGGCTACCACGGTTGTTCTTCTGCTTTAAACAGTGCCTCAATTGTGTACACTCTGTTCTCTCTGTGTTGATACCATTCTTGGATCAAACAGACGTACTCTGTTGAATCCTGTTGTAATGGTTTAAACTGTTTTCCCAAGATGTCTGTCTCGCCTCTCTGCCAAAGATTGTCCTGTTCAAAAAAATCAATAGAAAAGAGCATTTGCCTGCTCAAAGACACTATCCCACAGCATTGGTCAAACTTATGGTTATTAGAGACTTAAGAAGTTTGACTTTTTATTGGAGTTAGATTTATTCAATGACTTTTATTTACTCCTTTGAAGTTTTTTTCAAAACTACTAATCTCTCAGAAGGTGATAGGGTATTCAGTTTAGAGAGCAATGCCTAAAAACATTAAAGCAAGATTTAACCTAAATTGTCCATTAGAGACCATGAATGAAAAAGAAAAAAATATGTTTACTCTTTAATTATTTTATTAGTTTGTTTTCTATGTTAAATTTATCAATATGTAAATATTTAACATTTACTGGTAAAAGTATTCTCAAAGAAGAACTTTCACAGATACGCATATAAATATCTGAGGAAACTCACATCTTAAATTTGTGGTATGTTCATGATTGGAAAGGCAAAACACTCCCAATATATTTATTTCATCCATTATAACTGAAGAACAGAATTAGCATTTTCAGTAACTGAGTTTAATTGTGTTGGAAGGGGCCTCAGGAGAATCCAACCTCCTGTAGTCCAATCTCCTTCTCAAAGCAGGATTGACTTGAGGTTAGACCAGGTAGTTCAGGGTTTTATCCAACTGAGTCTTGAAAACCTCCAATGACAGACAGAGCCTGTGCAGCATCTCTGGGCAGCCTGACTGTCTTTACTGGGAAACAGTTTCTTCTATTAGCTTCCTCCAAAGCCATCTCTTCTCCAGACTGGGCAAGCCCAGCTTCCTCACGCTGCCCTCACAGGGCAAGTACTTCAGCTCCCAAACATCTTCATGTCCCCTTACTGAACTCACTGCAGTTTATCAATGTCTATTTTGTACTGGAGAGACCAAAACAGAGCACAGTACTCTCACTGTGATATAATGAGTGCTGAGTAGAGATGATAATCCCTTTCCTTAATTTACTGGCTTTTTTTCTTCTTCCCCCCCAGCCCCCGCTAGGTCGTACAACTTGCTCATGCTCAGCTTGCTGTCTACTGAGATTCCTTTCCCCAGAGCTACTTCCCAGCCAGTGAGTCCCAGCCTGTATCATTGCAAAAGGCTCCTCCTTCCAATGTGCTGCAATTTGCATTTGTCCTTATTGAATTTCATAGGGCTTCTTGGTTTTTTCCTTCAGTACATCTAGGTCCCTCTGGATGACAGCCGTGCCCTCCAGCACATAAACTGTTCACCCCAACTTGGTGTCAACTGCAAACTTGATATGAGTGCACTCTGGTGCCTCATCCTTCTCAATTTTTCCCGGAATTAATTCTCCCACTTGAACACCCTAACAGACTACAGTGACTGGTCACAGAAGAACTGGGTATGGCATGGTAATCATCTGCCAAGGTTTAACTGTCCTGTAACTTCATTTTTTGGTTAATACAATAAAAAGTCAAAATGTTATAAAAGATGTATGGATTTTATTGATATTGTGGGATGAGCCTGGAATGATACACTGACTTTAAAAGCGTAACAATTACCTGGTTTGGGATTTTTCTGTGTTGGCCACATAAATAATAGATTAAGCAGGATAACACAAGTCAGTTGCAGGATTGGTGATGTATGGGATTTTTTTTCACTCTGTACTGTTGATTTGCAGCTGTAGAAAAAAAGTAATATTCAGTGCTTTCAATTATTAGACTTAAATTTTCGGTTGGTTCTGGGTACCAATATTCTGAGTATCATAACTTGGCAAAGGGGTGCTTCTATCACACTGAAAGATTTGTGGTACTACTGAACACTAGTCCTCTGAAAATCAGTTTATCTTACTGTGATCTTGTGTATGCACATCAATTTGTGTGGCACATTTTTTGAAACTCTGAGGAGACAAGATAACAGGAAAATAGCCTATTGGCATGCAGTAGCATAGATACAATCAAGCAGACTGGCCTAAGTGATGCTTGCCAATACATCCTTCAAAATTACAGAGGTTTCACATAGGTCAAGAAACACAGAAAAAGCAAATTAATTGCACATTCATCAATGTATTACCTGGTTACTTTCTCATGTATGACCGGGAAATCATAACCAACTTTGATAATAGATAATAGTAAATCAGTTAAACAATCAGTGTCTTAATTGACAATTTCCACCGCACAGTCTGCACAGAATTATGGAATGTAAGAATACGAAATTGTTCACTAGATCTGTTCCAGGCTGTCTGTTGGTACTTTCTTCAAAGCTTTGTCACCTTCAGTCAGTGTTTCTTGTCTATAAAAGGTAAATTGCTTCTTTTAACCCCTACAGTGTAGTTCCATGGTAGCACCTGTGGGATGTACAGGTCACTGGGTGAGGGAGAAAGTGATATTGCAAGGTTTCATAAATCTTCTGCCAGAAATCCTTGGTACTGTGTGTTGAGTGGCATGAAGGAAGTCATGTAGAGACAGAACTTCAGTTCCTGAGCATTTATGGTTGCCACAGTCTTCACTGGGGGCTGAGACATCTGCATTTACCCATGGAATTCACTAAAAAAGTAAACCAGCAGTTTCTTTTAGCTTTTGACCTGTTTAATGTGTTAGGTTGGAACCAAAGAAGATATAACTGCAGCATCACTTGTAATTTTTCTTACTTGTTATCATGATCTATGCTATATTACAGCTGCTCCTGTTCATCTGTTCTCCACCCTAACAATGCAGCTTCAGGCACAGCACAGCAGGTGGAGAGAAGTTATGAGAGATGGACTCAAAATGAGATGATGTGAATTACAGCACTAATGTGTGATTCTGCACCACATGGGATGGGGTGTCTGTGCGTATGTGTGTCAACACAAAAATATGTGGACTTAATGGGTCAGAAAGAACCTGCAGAAGTTTGTTTAGGTGTCCTCTATGATACACATAGCGAAGTTGGAGTTGGAGTTAGAAAAATTAAGATTATCATTACACTAACTTTTAAAGTGAAACAGGAAAGATGTTTTAAAAGGCTATATTGACAAGTTTAACTGCTTGTGTGTAAGGGTTTCAACTACCATATTTTGTAACCAGTCTCCAAGATTAAACATTGATTGATAACTGAAAGGGTGATCTGGAGCTCAGTGATGTTACCGCCACCTCCAACAGGCTTTTTTTTCAGGCTCACTGTGACCAGCATTCTGAACCAGTGGGGTAGAATTTTCTTCTTAACCCTGAAGTTAAATGTTTGCTGTTTAATCAACATTTTTCTTGTAATGTAAGAAGATTGCTTAAAGCAAACAAAATCACCTCTAGTATATTCAGAGCTTGAGCATTTTCTTAATTAGAGTGCTATATTTCAGCAACAGCCCTGGAACCTTGTCAGGGTTCCCTGCTGAGATGTGCATGAGGTGCATGTGATTTACAATAATCTCTTAGCAACAACATCTCTATGAATTGATAAATTACTGCATATTTATTCTGCTTAAAAATTATGTCCTTTGACAGTGCTCTGTAGGAAATGTCTCAGCAAGAAGCAGAAACATAGTCTTGAAAAATGGAATATAGTTTCAAACCAAAGCAGAACAATTTTTCAATCTCAGCGTTAAAGAGGTAAGCTGTAGTAGGCATTAAACCTTTTGTGAGCAGCACACATTAACCATTGAAACACTCAATTACTGTTATTGCTATGTCAATATAACACACCTACAGCAGTCAGTAGCGCCTACCTTGTGTATAGATCCTGTAGCTAGAACACCAAAAGGTATTACAAAATGGCCAGAACAGTGCCCCTGATTTACATCTTTGAAGGTGTCAAGAAAAGTTATTGGAATAAAACAAGTTCTCATCTGACTCTGTGAAGAGTTAGATTACTCTTCCTATGCCAACTCTAATTTTTCATAAGGCCTAAAACCTCAAAATTTTTTTCAGAAAAATGGAAGTGGAGGTTGGGTGATGTCAGAGAGAGAACTAAGTGAATGCCAGTTAAAAGCTGACTGACCCTTCTGCCCAAATCTCTCCTTGATATACAGCTGCTGTGAGCAAGAGGAGCTTCTTCCTCTTCTGAAGATACTGTTTGTCATTGTGAGAGTTTCGTAAAGGTGCAAATAGCAGTTTCTACCTTTGGGGGAACCCACAGGTAGTATTTTAAAGTTACTGGCAAATACTTGCATAAGGTCCCAAAGGGAAATCATCCTAGGTCTTAAAGCAGCTCAATGTAGGAAACTTAGGATTTGGTCTTCACAGCAGAGAAAAGGAAGAACTTAGTCCTAGGAGACTTGAGATATAGGAAATCACACAATGAGTGACCCTGAAAACGTAGCTGTGCTGGCACACATAATGGCCTTTACCCCGTGGGGCCACCTTATGGGCTTTCATTTCTAATGAGTCTAAAAGCATGGCATGAAAAAAGTGCCCTTGGGCTTTTCAGCTATGCCTTTTGCCAAGTGAGATGAATTTCACTCCCTCATCTGAAGAAATAAATAACTCTGAAAGGTAAGGAGTGAGTGAGTGAATTCCTTGAGATCAGCTGTTTTAAGCCAATGGCAAAGACTAAAAAGGGAACCCCAGTCTCCTGACCTCCAGACAGCTATTCTATGCATGATGCTGCCTGACATCATCCCTTCATTCTGTTTGTTTTCAAAGATCACTCTTTCAGCTTTTCCACATAACAGGTTGTTAATAGATACTCGCTTTTGCGTCAGTGGCTGAGGAAAACATAGGGACTACTACTGAGGCAGTTGGTCTGTAAAATGTCAGAGCACAGCACTGGAGAGAGAGTATGTGTTGCAGATGTATTATCTAAATAAGATAAAAAATGGCCTTCCAGAGATTTATCTGTGGCCTTCAGGGTAGTAATCCACCACTTGTGAAAATTCTTCTGCCCCTCAAATCCCATTTTAAATAGCCAAACTATCCATATGTCCCTGAGCTTGGTGATAGTACTCTTGGGTGCACTGTCAATGATTGCTGAAGTCAGAAATGATCAACATATCCAATATGCCACTTAGAGCAGCAGCAGATGTTTCTCGCTTTCAGATGGTAAGGGAATTACTGACTAGGAAGTCTGGATTGTGGATCGCTTTTTGCTTCTGTAGTCAAGATTAAGATAGGGGTTTTTTTTTCAGATACTTATTGCTTCATATTTGATTTGATTTGACTACCTTAGAGAAACTCTTTACAATACATTATCACAGAGTTATTGGTTCCCACACAGGCATCTTGGTTGATCCAGAGGCAGAACAGAGGGAAAACATGGTAAACTGTCCTTTTCAGCCTGTGATACAATCTTGAGCCTCATGATTGCCAAAGCTGAAGTGACTGGACATGGAGTCTCTTTTGTGGTACAAACCCTTCCACTAATGGCATGCAAGGTGAGACAATAAGACAGAATTCCTCTTGGAATTATCCAAAATCTCTGGTACAATCTGAACAAGGTACTTTCCAATATACAGCTAACACGCAGTGTGCAGAAGCGGAAAGCGTGACTCATCCCACAGCTTTCCCTTAGTGTAAAAGATTCATGCTAATGGCCATGGTGCAGTAGTTCCTGTGTGATGTACTTTTTGCTGCGCTTCCCGTCTGCCATTCTGTCTGAGTTAGGTAGAAAACCGAAATATGCCTCTCAATATTAGAGCACATGGTATCCTTCTATGGACTCACTTATGGAAGCATCAGTATAGGACTGGGAAAGTGCTTTCTATATGAGGGCATTTCCCTCAGGATTTGTGGGAGGAAGAAAGGCTTTCAGCTTGGCTTCACAAGGCTCAGGACAAGATGGGACTGAGAAGTTGGAACATAATTAAAAAAATATTTCCACAGTTTTCACAGAAACCCCCGTATGTCTCTGTAGTGCTTCAACCTAATTACTATTGTCCCTCTTTTTTATTTTTATATTTTTTTTATGCCTTTTGACTGAAAATTCATAACAAATTAAACATTAAGCAGTTTCCACATTCCTACCAAGTTAATTCCAACTGAGGATAAGGACTTCCCTGATACTGTTCAATTGATGACATTTTGCTGAATACAGAACCAAGGTTTGACTATCTTCTGCTGAGGATGAAGAATAACTCCACCAATGACATCACAACATAAATGCCATGTGAACAAAAAGAGAATCAGATCATAATACATAAAGACATAATAAAAAATTTAAAAATGGAAAATTACATCCCCTCCTCCCCCCTTTTTTTCCTTCTGGGCAGAGGAGTATGTAAATAATATAAGAAATATAAGTGTACTAGTGAGTCAAATGTGATTTTCCCCAGGATTTGTTGTTTGCATTAAGGTATAACATCTTACTAATGCTACATAAGTCATTAGTTCAGTTTCTCCATTCAGATAAATCCCAACAGATTAGAGTAAAATCTCACAGCTGCCCATTAAACAGCAGGAAACATATGGTTACAGAAATGTAGTTATATGTTGTTAAGTTTATTTTTGAAGGACGCTGAAATCAAAATGATTCTATTGGATGTATTCCCATTTTATACACATATACTTTTACTTTGCTTGGAGTGCCTATCGAGTATATTCTTCCTGCTTTAACGTCCTGGATTTTGTGAAAAAAGTTGACAGTCAAGCAAATTACTGTGTAATGACTAAATAGCTTCCGTCCATCCTGATTTATTTCTGAAACATGAGAAAAGCACCACAGATGCATGCTACATTGTTCAGAGAACATACATATGCATTTAAGTCACTTACCTTATACGTTTTAGTGATGTAATTGTGAAATATGTTCTTTTTACATTCCTAATTATGGAGCAGAACAGATGGCAAAGACTTAGTTCAAAGTAATATATATCCATTAAAATAAATGATGTTACCAACCATTCATCAATGATAGAAGAGTTTACTACTTCCTTGGAATATAATTAGGCACTACTCTGGACTGCAAAAAAATGTGATTATTTCAAAGTTTATTTTCTCTAGTAATTTACAGTCAAATTAGTTAGAAAACTGTTTGAAAGCTTGCATTATCAGGTGCAACACGTTTAACATGGAATTTTCATTTGACAGCATGAGATAGTTTGCAGGGAATGTAGCTCTCAGCAAGGATTATGAGTGACATTTATTTTGGCACTGTGCGTGTCTCATCATGTTCACGCCAGTGTAAGTTGCTGAAAACTGAACTCTTCTTCTGAGTAACAGGTTGCAAGAAGGCTGTGTGCTGTGATGGACTCTCAGAAAAAGACCATGAACAGTCCAGTCCCAAGGCAAGGATCCTGGGAAAGGATCCCTGCTGTACCTGCTGGAAGGGCAGGGTTCCCAGTGCTGGCAGGCTAGCACATTGTGCTAAGTGCTGGGGAGTGGTGTGCTGGACAATGAGTGAATCTTCCAAATCACAGTTTATGTAGCATCGCTGACTCTGTTCAGAATTCACAGTCCCTAGGCAAAGTGCCTTGTTGCTGTGGTGTTCCTATTTAAGACAGTAACAAGCAGTTCAGGCAACACGCTGTGCAGGAATGCCGAACCCTTTCTTCCTGCAGATGTAATGGAGGTAAAGTGTGTGCCTATGAAAAGTGATCCAGAAGCCCCGAGAAAAATGCCAATCACTTTAACTTCATAAACAGCTGTGTTTTGGCAGTTTGATAAAGATAATTTCATTCCTTCATTTCTTGACATTAGATGCTGTAGCAAATATTTTAATTCAAGTGCTGTGCAGCTAAATGGTTTCTTAGAGTGCACATGCCTGGCTCTTCCACTGGGGCAAAAGGCTAAAAGGAAGCCCCTATACTTGATGCTACAGTCACACTTGTAAATTAAACAGTCCCAGGGAATTTTCCCAGGCCCTAGAACTCAAATTTTCTACATCATTAAATTGCTAGTACATTCCCCAGCATGACTTTGGCTTGAGCTAAATAGCATTTTCCTAAGCAGTTCCTGGGCACGGGGCAGAAATTTGCCTGGGCTAGAGAGACTGTTCGCAGCAGGGAGTTTGCATGCGGCCATCTTCTTGCAGACCAGAGGTTGCTGGTCTCTTGGCCGTGATCTGCTGGTTGCCTTGAGTGCCAGAGAAAGGTTTCTGTGTATTTACTTTGCTTGCATAGATAGCTAAGTTAGATTAGTTAGCCTTATTTGCCATATTGCAGAGGAATATGAAAGGAATAGAGAAAAATTGAACTTTAGATAAACAAGATGATAATTTGCTGGCATTTATAATAGACAGTGATCTGTGGGAGCCCCTGTCAGAAGCTCCGTTGAGGAGCAGCACAGCAACCCACCACTTTCCATTGTGTCCAAATGCACACAATAATCTGCTTGTAACTGTTCATGGTGAAGCTACTTGTGGGTCTAGGGCCTTCACCACAAGTTGCAGCTTGCACTCAGACCCTGTATATCTGGTATAAACAGTCTTCACTTAAACACACATCTGAAATAATCTGTAGATGACAATTATTTTTTCCAAGCTGGCTGCCCATATGCATGGCTGGAACTAATGAACAGCCTTGAATGCGAGACTGTCTATGACGTGATTATAAACAGATCCTTCTGTATTTAAAATACAACCTGAGTATAAATATCCTTTTCTGTACTCTGGCAATGATTTAGACACTGTATATCACTAGCCTCCTGAACTTTACATAATTATTGCTTTGTAGAATGACTGCTGCGATATTTTCTTGGATTATGGAATTTTTTTTGGTCACCCTGTGGTGATATGTGCTCTGCCTTAGCAATACGAAAGCACCTTGTCTTTGCATAAAGATGATTGCAGGAATTATAAATCTTCTGTCTAAGTGGAACTAATTACTGAAGTAAATCAAAGCCCTTTCTGCTAATGTAGTGCTAGTCTAAATCCTCCGCCGACTAATCAGGAAGAGTTTTGCCATGGATTTCAGTAATTGAAGGATCAGTAAAAACTAATAATAATAGTAATCCATGGTTTTCATTCTTCAATTGCTTATTAATTATAGACAAGAGTGGTAATAGGCGTGTGGCAAAGTCAATGGGTTTAATGTGACAGTCACTGTTGAGAGATCTGTTCTTGTTATGTGTGTCCAGAACTCCACAGAATCCTTTGGAGAGTTCTGAAAGTTCCCACAGCTTTTAGGGCTGGTTGTTCTTAGTAAGTAAAAATATACAGAACACAATAGAATACAAGTGGGTGCAATGTAGCACAATACAATGCAATGCAGTATGATGCAATGTGATATGATACAATACAATACAGTACAACACAATGCAATGCAATGCAGTGCTGTACGATATAATACAAAACTTAGGCCACACAAGTTTCTATTTGATCCCTCTGCTGGTATTGCTGAATCGGTGGGAGTATTTTCTATACCATCTTGGGTGTTCCTCTTGATTCAAACTGGCTTGAGAAGTGCCTTAAAAAGCTAAATCTGAAAAGATACTCTTAACAGAGGAAATTTAACTCCACTCAGATGTCCATCTCCCAGATCTGCATGTGAAACTTCCCCCCTTTCCTGTGCAAAACTGGTCTCAATAGCCTCTAGAAAACCTCTTTCTTCCCGTTCTTAATCTCTGTAGGTGCGTCCTGGAAAACATTCTGACTCTTTTCTGTCGACTGATGATCCACACATACAGGCATATAATTGAGGTGTATATAATTTCTTATGTGAGATATATATCTACATCATTTCTTATCCTGCCATCCAGGTTTGGGGCAGAAAAGTTAATATACTTCTCAACAAAGCCAATTGGTTTTCATTTCATCTTTCTGGACAGTTTGGCATGGGGAAGTTTTGACAGATTGGTATTGTGAAAAGCTTGCATAGACTCAGAATTGCAGTTTGAGGAAAAAAAGTACATGCCTACAAAGGAATAAGCCCTATTCCCACCAATAATATATATATATATACATATATATATATATATATATATGTATATATATATACACACGTATATCACATACTCCACAACTGGTGATTATGCTTCACCTCTGGAACAGTTACTGGTTTTGCTTAGATGCATCTGTTTATTTCTTCTTTGCCTTTAGTACTTCTTTCTACATTCCAGGAATGCCAGAGAACTTTGACTACTTCTGTCACCCTTTTCTCACAAGAGAGTGCTCATTGAAAGACAGGTTTATGATACATCAGGGCAGAAGTTTATTTCAAGGTAGAAAAAGGAAATTTACAGTACTGCCTGCATCACGACAGTCACTGTTTTGAGCAATACTTTCTCAGAAAATTCTTTGGAAGGAGAATTGCAGAATTTCTAAACAAAAAGTTTCAAGACGTTACTCATTTTTTTCTGTTCTTTTATCATGGTATCTGATCTGCTTTGTATTATCTGGTGTATCTAACAAACCACTCATAGCTACTGACCTACGTGCATAGATTGTCAACAAACAGCCCTCATGTAAGTGGCAAATGCTGCCTATCTTGCTTGCAGATTGTGCGATTTGTTATGATGTTTGTCTTTCTGCTTTTCAGTTAACTGTGGTTCCCAGAAATACAGGTTGTACTGAGACTTTTATTGAGCCACCCAGAAAAATTGGATGGAATTGGGTTAAAAAGGAGTGAAACATGTAGAGAGATCATTAAAAATCCACCATGGCAAATAGTGTTACCAAGAAATGTAGTACATAACTGAAATTAATTGCAGTTTATATTGATTTTAATGGCAGAAGAATATGTTGACTAACAAACAGACATTACTGCGAAATACAAGGCAAAAAAACCATGGGATTAACTTTGGTGTCTGTTTACATTCAGACTGTGCAATTCAAACTGTGACCCAAAAGACAGAGATACCAGATGGTTCACTATGTTAATAAAGGACCACAGTGACTTATATTTCTAGACTGTGAGAAAAGTATTCAACATACTGCCACTGAAAAGTTCTTCATCTCTGATGTGAGTTGGTGATTTCAGGTGACTTCTTTCAGAAAAGAGTTTATCTGTGACCAGAAACTTATCATAACCAGACTTGACAAATAAGACATTTTTCAGGTGTGTTGAAATAAAACTAACCTTCTCCCCAGACGAAGAATCTTTCCTAAATACCATTATTTTTAGCTCTAAATCTTGTCCTCAGGAGAAGAATTTTACCATGATTTCTTCCATGGTCCCAGGAGAAGCTCTGCTTTTTAAAATATGGCTCTGAAAATTAATGATTCTCTCTTGTTTAAGTAGCTCACGTTGCTGTTTCCAATGTACTCTTATATGGAAAGAGGGTTTGATTTCCTTGAACTGTCACTACTGCATCTTCCTGAGCATTATATTAACTTAAAGACTATAAGAAGAAATATTATGAGCTTGTAGATATATTCTGTCATGAGAGGGCAATGAAAGATTAAAACAATTAGGAAAATCATCTGAGGTCTGAAACCCGAAACTCTACATTTCATAGCATGTAGGAAAGCCTAATTTCCTTTCATTGTTATAGAGTTTTGTTTTTGCCACGCAAACTTCTGTACTAACATGATGTCACAGAATGACTGAGGTTGGCAGGGACCTCTGGAGATCATCTTGTCCAAACTCCCTGCTGAAGTAGGGTCACTTAGAATCAGTTGTCCAGGTCCATGATCAGACAACTTCTGAATATTTGCAGGGATGGAGGCTCCACAGCCTCTCTGGACAACTTGTGACGTATATTGTAAGAGAGACTGGCTCATAATGAGCATTAAACTAATTATTACATGGTTGTTTATGAGCAAATGAGATGAGCAGGATGTAACAGGCTGCTGTAAGAGTGGCCAAAGGAGCAGCAAGCTTAATACCAGACACCAGTACAAAAAAAACCCCAATAAACCAACCCCTCATAATTCCATTGTACATAGGTATTATTTAGAGTTTTATCCCCCTACCATTTTGGTGTTTATGCTTTTTTCTGATTTAGTGGAAGTTTACTACATTGCACATTTCTCCTACTTCCTCTCAGGCATGGATTTTGAAGGACAGTACCTTCTGTCTCCTAATGTTCTGAAAAATCCTATCTCTCTTTTATGGCTATCATTTACATACTTTGAGAGTGTGAGGAGCATTTCTGTTTAATTTATTCTTTCTATGTGGATGTGGTCTGATATTCTCAGCATTTTGAAGTTTCAGAGAGGATGGTTTGCTCCCCTCTACTAAGAGAATGGAACCATTGAGCCAATGTTTGCTACCAGCCATAAACTAAGGTTAGGGTTAAACTATTCCTCTTTGGTTTTGCAGTAAACAGTATAATTGCTATTTTGTTTAAGGCAGCATCAAAACTACTTTCTTCCTCTATGTTGAGCAGATCAAGTATTGCACCTATGAGAATTTTAGATTTTTTTTTTTATTTTTTTTTTTTAAATTATCCCTGTAATTTTTTTTCTCTGTATCTCTAAGAACTAAGTATATATGCTGAGGAATCTCAGTGCCCTTTACATGGTGTCCTGGTTTGAGGTAAAATGAACCAATTTTCTGTTTTGCAATTTTACTTTCTTAGCTAGGCCTCTTCTAACTAACTAAACTCTGAAATTAACAGCACACTGTTCGGAGAACTGTTTCGTCTCACACTGATAAGACCCGATTATACCAAGGAATGGTATGCAGGGAGGCCCTTGCTTATCCTTATTGCTGGAAGCAGAAAAGCGTCAAAGGNTTAAATTTTTTCCATACTTGTTTTTTTTTTTTTTTTCCTAAAAGGGGGAGAGGGGGTCCATCTATCCTATTCTGATTTGCTCAGAACCACGACACATGGAATTAAACTCGTCTGTTGCATAACTGAGTTGATTCATGCACAATGAACTATGACACAGATGGAAAACAGAGGTACTAACATCCTCAAGTGTGATTCTAGAGATGAGCAAAGCTAGCTCAATATAAAAAAAATGAACCAAACCAAACCAAAATTAAAATAAGCTAAATCCTTTTAAAAATCAGGAAAGAAAATCTCCATATATTAAGGATTGCCTCTTTGTTTATAGATTTAGTATGACTGATCAGTAGCAGCACCAACGTTTGATATTTCATCAATCTAAAATCTAATGGAAAAAGAAGTAAGAAAGTGCCTTAAACAGCTCAGAAATGGCAAAGGATCTGACAACAACTTATAAGGTTGAAAAAAACCCAAAACACAAATCTAACAACCATGTTTCTCTCCCACTCTGTTTTACAGATACCTATAGATATCATCGACTGCTGATGCTATTAGACTTTCTGCTGACTCTGTGTCTGCAGTGGGAATGCTGGCAGGCAGCACCATATCAGCAGTCTGAAATTACATACAGACAACTATAAAAATGAATGCCTACTCTTAGGTGCTAGTTTATTTATTATGTGAAGGCTATAATATGAACGGTACGTGACCTTATAGATAAATTTGATAGGGCTTTGTAGTTTTTCAATATGTGGACTTGCACTCTATTTAAAAGGAAGATTGGAAGCACATTTGACAATGCATGCTGTTAATGATTCACTTTACATGAAACACCTGGTCCAACTCAAAGAGAACTAGTGTTCAGATCAATCTAGCATGAGAAGTGATCAAGCTATCTCTTAGTGTGTACAGTATTTAGCTAGGAATAAACAAAGCTAAAGGTTCTTAAGAGCTTCTCAATGTATTTAAATAATATAAAAGCCACACTAAAGTGCCATGAGTAATCTTAAACAGCCAAGGCCTAGTGCAGAGCCTACTGCGTTTAATGGAAAGATATTTTTTGCTGTCAGTGGGCTTGAAAACAGTTCCTTGAAATCATTAAGCCAATTCTGACTGGTTTATTTCCTCTGCTGTATGACCAGATCAGACTTTTTATTCTTCTATATCTAATAGTGTTATTAGAGAATCTGCTCATGCAAGTTCCAGTGCCCAGCAAATGGAAACAAAAGGCCAAATTCAGTCGTGATGCAAAGAGAACTGAGAGATGAGGGAAGGCAAAGATCAGAACAGCTATGAGAAAAGGAAGCGTACGTCAGATTGGGTGTTGCTGTGGGGGGATGATGGCCAAAAAATTTCCATTCCCCTTAGTGAATTTATGTTAAATGAAAAACAGTGACCTTAAATATGCTTCGTGGGAGGACTGAAGGACTCTCAGGACTAGTACACTTCTGATGCACATAATTGGTTGTACTTTGACTGTAACTTGGGCTCAAGGGCCGAATCTCTACTTGAACTAGTCCCGTGGGCTGGCTATTCCCACAGGTGTCCTATCAGTGTTTGCAAATCTGTCATGTCTGAAAACGTGGAAACCCTTCCAGAGGCTTCCATTTGGCTACCTTGTCTGCACAGCATAACTGCATGGCATCACTTGACAGTAAGTGAAAATGATACAGGCAACACATAGCTACAGGAAAAAAAGATTGCCACATGCTCTAAACCCAGTCCAAAGAATATACTTGATAAAACCAGGATGGACATGATGAAAATGATCTAGAGTCTAGTCTTGAGCCTGCTATTAAAATATAGAACTAAATTTGAGACACCTGCTGGTGTAGTGACTTGGCCCATCTCGTCTCCCCCTTTTCTAGGCTTCACAAATAGGAGCAGATCCATGCTAAAGTGCTGGAGATCATCAGTGCTTTGTCTCCCAATCTTGAGTGCCTGGAGTTTTCCAACTGCATCAGTCCATAAGTAGGGACTTAGATGTACCTCATCTGAGCAATACATAGCTCTGGACTCAAGAGAAGGTTTGGAACAGTGCTTAGACAAATTGTGAATTATAAATGATATTTTTTCAAAAATTTTTAAGTGTTTGTAGTAACTGATACACTTATTTATTAATATATAGTAATTTTAAATACATGCTGGACATACTGAAAACAGTCCAACGAAGGGCCACAAAGATGATTATGGGACTGGAACACCTCTTCTATGAGGGTAGGCTGTGAGACCTGGGATGCTAGCCTGGAGAAGGCTCAGGCGGGAATCCTATCAATGTGTGTAAATACATGAGGGGAGAGTGTAAAAAAGATGAATCCAGGCTCCTTTCAGTGTTGCCGAGTGACAGAACAAGAGGCAATGGCTATAAATTGAAACCCAGATGGCTCCATCTGAACATCAGGAAACACTTTTTTACTGTGCGAGTGGCCAAGCACTGGAACAAGTTACCCAGAGAGGCTGTGGAGTATCCATCCTTGGAGAAACTATAGAGCTGTCTGGTTGTGATCCTGAACAAGTGGCTCTAGGTGACCTTGCTTGAGCAGGGGCATTGGCCTAGAGGACCTCCAGAAGGCCTTTCCAACTTCAACAATTCTGTGGTTCTGTGATTCTGAATACACGGGAGTGATTATGCTAAAACTTAAATTGCAATTTAATTGTGGCAACAGAGTGTGAGTTCATAGTCTTCTCCTTTAAATGCATATGCAAACATAAAGATAAGGATGCATTATTTAACAATGGTAGTTCCAAAATGTAAGTATTAATTTCCAGTGGAATTGGAAAGGCAGAACTAAGCTCATAATAAATGAATCAACTCTGTTACGTTGTTCTTCATCTATATTCATGTCTTTGGAAGAATCTCCTTCTGCCATTGTTTCACTGCTTCATTGTTTCATTTATCTCATCTGTTCCTACCCAATTTGGAAGTGTAGTAGGAACAGTGGATTACTCTGTAGAATTGATTAGTTGACAATAGGGATAAGGCTTGTCTTTTATTTACTCCTGATGCATTTCTGAATTTTCACGTGCCTTTTCAGGTTTTTTTTTATTTTTTTTTTTAAATTACATTTCTCAGGAAAATGTTATACTAAAATGACTAAATTCCACAAGACAGTAAACTGAATAATTGAGCTGAATGAACAAAGAAACAAATTATATAGTAGGTTAATGACACTCCCCAAAACTTTGGTGAAAAGCTAAAGCAGGAGCGGAATACTAATCAGAAGCTGCTCTCTAACCAACAATTATATATACTTATGAAAAATACTACTTTTACATTACATTTTTTTTTTTTTTTTGGGGTTGCAGCAGCAATGATTTCTTAAAGTTTATTTCTTGCTAAGCAAGAGAAATATTTGATCCATACTAAGCCATTATTGAGCATGAAGGAACTAAATACAGACATTATTTCATGCAGCGAGCACTAGTGTATCTAAGAGGCTCTGAACGTGAATCCGTGCTTACACAAGGGTGTGGCTGTATACGGCAATTTGAGGCAATTTGGCATTTCCCTCCGTGTCAATAGTGTACTGCTTGTTTCTAGCAGACAAGTGTCTGCGCTGCAGAAACCACCATAACGTCCTGCAGTAACTGACCCCCTTGTTGGCAGTGGCAGCAGAGCGCAAGGAGGGAACGAACATGGAGATAATTACCCTGGCTCCACAGAGGTCGGGCATGGGAAATGTTTGTGGGGTAGTGTCTGCTGGAGCAGACTGGGCTTTTGCTAACATAAAGGTTTCATACAGAAGATTTCCACCACTAAAGTTATCTTTCTGGTCCCTTTCAAGAAATCTGAAGTGACCTATTTATTTTTTAACAGTGCGCTGGTCATAGATATTACAGTGCTGGTGCTATACTAGAGATGTCCTTACTGAAAGGTTTAACTATTGCAAAGTCAGCTGGGAGGTATCGTGGCATTCTCACCTGAATAATACAGCAAACTTCTGTAAAGAAACAAAGAAAATTCCATTTAACACCTTTTACTGACAGAACCCAATAAACCCCTGTCACAGTCCCAGCACACACACAGAGCAGGAGACAGTATTTCCCCTGCTAAGAAAGACAGGGAAAAGATGATGGAGGAAAATAGGGCACTGGGAAGCAAAGTGATTTGCTGAAGATCACCCAGAGTATTTATTGGAGAGCTGAGAAGAAAAGGTGGGTCTACTGATTACTATTTTAGTCTTCTATCCACTAGATTATGGGATTTTCATGCACTTCCACAATGGCACCATGTTAATGCTCTTCATATCCTTTCTTTAACAATTAATAGTCCTCACAAATTCCCTCTGTATCATGGTTAGTGAACACGGAATGACAGTATCAACAGGTTACAGATTAGACCCAAAGTCCACCAGTATGAGTGTATCCCAAGAAAACCTTGGATGAAGCTTATAATGAATGAAAAGGGACAGGCACTGCAATACTGCGTGTCATTTAACAGATGAAAGGAAGCAAATTTCTTTTGATTAAGAGCCATAAATAAATTTTATCATTCCTTAGTGGAAAATAAAAGAAAATTGTGAAGTTCCCAACATCCTTGTGCTGGCAGGAAAGCAAGGTATGGGGTCCTTGGACACTCATTGAAGACTGCACTCCTCACTTTATAAAAGATAAATTTCTGAGGGCCTCATACAAAAACCATGGGAACAGAGCCCAGACTGTTGAGGGCTTGCAGTTTTTCAAGTCGCTTTGGCTTGCCAACTGAATTCTGCCTGTTGAGAACCTTCCAAGTTACTAGTAAGAAAGTAGGTGGGTGAGCAGAAACTGGGCAAGAAATCTGAATAATGTGTTGGTTTCACTGAACTGGCATCTTCCAAGGGGAGAAGACTGTTTGTTACATAGGAACGTTTCTGATCAGTTCAGTTATGATTCCCTATACTAATACAAAGAACCTCGAATTAAATTTTTTATAGCATTACATACCTAGAGGCCAGTGACACACATATATCCATCATATTTGAGAAATCGTGGCAGTCTGGTGAAATTCCCGCGGATTGGAAAAAGGGGAACATAACCCCAATATTCAAAAAAGGGAAAAAAGAGGAGCCAGGAAACTATAGGCCAGTCAGTCTCACCTCTGTGCCTGGCAAGATCATGGAGCAGATCCTCCTGGAATCTCTGCTAAGGCACATGGAAAATAAGGAGGTGATTGGAGACAGCCAACATGGCTTCACCAAGGGCAAATCCTGCCTGACAAACTTGATGGCCTTCTACAATACTGCTACGAACTTGATGGATAAAGGCAGAGCAACAGACGTCATCTACCTGGACTTAAGCAAAGAGTTTGACACTGTCCCGCATGACCTCCTAGTGTCCAAATTGGAGAGTCATGGGTTTGATGAATGGACCACTCGGTGGATAAGGAACTGGCTGGATGGCCGCACTCAAAGAGTTGTGGTTAATGGGTCAATGTCCACGTGGCGGCCAGTGACGAGTGGTGTCCCGCAAGGGTCAGTACTGGGACCAGTACTATTTAACATCTTTGTTGGAGACATGGACAGTGGGATAGAGTGCACCCTCAGCAAGTTTGCCGATGACACCAAGCTCGGTGGCGCGGTTGACACGCTGGAGGGAAGGGATGCCATCCAGAGGGACCTGGACAGGCTTGAGAGGTGGGCTAATGCAAATGGCATGAAGTTCAACCAAGCCAAGTGCAGAGTCCTACACCTGGGACGTGGCAATCCCAGGCACAAATACAGGTTGGGCAGAGAATGGCTGGAGAGCAGCCCTGAGGAGAAGGACTTGGGAGTGCTCATGGATGAGAAGCTCAACATGAGCCGGCAGTGCGCGCTGGCAGCCCAGAAAGCCAACCGTATCCTGGGTTGCATCAAAAGAAGTGTGAGCAGCAGGTCACGGGAGGTGATTCTCCCCCTCTACTCTGCGCTTGTGAGACCCCACCTGGAGTACTGTGTTCAGTTCTGGAGTCCTCAACATAGAAAGGACATCGAACTGTTGGAACAGGTCCAGCGCAGGGCCACCAAGATGATTAGAGGGATGGAGCACCTCTCCTATGAGGACAGGCTGAGAGAGCTGGGACTGTTCAGCCTGGAGAAGGCTCCGGGGAGACCTGATAGCAGCCTTCCAGTTTCTGAAGGGAGCCTACAGAAGAGCTGGGGAGGGACTCTTTGTCAGGAAGTCTAGTGACAAGACAAGGGGTAATGGTTTTAAATTGGAAGAGGGGAGATTTAGATTAGATATTAGGAAGAAGTTCTTTACTGTGAGGGTGGTGAGGCACTGGAACAGGTTGCCCGGGGAAGTTGTTGATGCCCCATCCCTGGAAGTGTTTAAGGCCAGGTTGGATGGGGCTTTGAGCGACCTGGTCTAGTGAGAGGTGTCCCTGCCCATGGCATCTCTAAGGTCCCTTCCAACTCTAACCATTCTATGATTCTATGATTCTATATGTATGTGTGTGTACACATTGCACAGAGGATAGATATATACCATTTTGATATGTCTTGTTTGCAAGGGCAATGTAATGCTTCCATAGCAGCAATGGGGCTTGAAGAGTGAGGTGACTGCAGTGCCATCAGTCCCCACAATACTCTCCAGCAGCAGGCCAATTCAGGAAGATATTGTTTTGCTGATTATTTGTTTTTAACGTGATCTCTACATTACCAATCATTGCAAAAGTACGCACTGACCCTCATTAATGAGTCAATTAGCACATGAAACTAGTTAATAAAGGAACAGTATTCTTAGAAATGGAAATGGTCAATGTTGCTTTCCTTTTTGATTTATATGAGGAATATCATATATGATTATTGTAATAAATTATGTTAATAGGAAATGTCTTCAATTTATAAGTGCACGTCTAACTAGTTCAGTCTGAAAGAGATAAATATGTCAAGAAATTATACTAATTCCCTTCCCTAAATATGAGAAAATGTAAAGATACGATTTAAAATGTCACACTTGCAATCAGAGCAAAAACCCTACAATCAGGGTTCTGCAATAAATATTTACATCGTATTTTTTGAAGACAGAGGCAGTGCAAACATATTCTAAGCAGACTAAACATGTCTGGAATAAATTCTAAAAATAATTTCCTCTAAAGATAGGTTAATTGTTGCTTTATAGTGCAGGGTTACAGCTAACAGAGTCTTTCCTGACTGTGAGCTTCTAATGCAGAGTATTTAGATAAGTGAGTGGTTTACTGTAACAGACGCATATCTTAAAGCTGAGAAGACATAAGAGTAAAGACCAGATGCTGTAGGTTGTATATCTTAGCTCAAGTCAGAGGCATATCACAGAAAGTGTGTGTGTGGTGGGAAAGGTGTCATTACATCTGGTTTTGGACTACTGCTCGGGGTGAGAAACATCCAAGATGTCACAGAGCCAAAACTCACACAGGAGGCTGCACAACACGAGTGCTCTGTGGCACAGCTGAAGGCAGGGAACGCAGGAAATCCCAACGGGCTCCCTCTCTGCCTCGGGGGAAAGCTCCTGGGAGAGAAGGAGTCGCGTTTGGAAACCCAGCATCCTGCTCCTGTGATGGGAATTCTTCAGTGCCTTGAGGGCTTCTTATAGTTAACGTATACTATGGGGATGTGACTCCTGTTTGTTTATAAAGATCATATTACTGACTTAATCAAACAGTTAAGGTACTTTCCCAAGCTAATATTTCCAATTTTTCTAAAAACACTGAAAAACCCCACCATGGCTGGTAAAACTCCTGAAAATAAAGCATATTTTCTGGTCATATTCAGAGTCTGGTGCCTGCAGATGCCAAAGAAATACGTTTCTCTGTGATTTCCTGTGCAAATCTGTCATCTCCTGCAGAACTATGACAATGCCTGCCATAAGATAGTGCAGTGCTCCATCATTCAGTGATTTTGATCCCATCTGGCATGAAAAAGGGGATGGAAGATTTTCCTCACATTAAAGTGTCTAGGCAAGCCTTGTTAGCAGGTGTGCTGCTCATTTTTTACAGTAATTGCCTATGACATTGCAGTAGAACTTCCTGAGATAAGGTGCCTTGCCTACTGTAGAGGCTTGGGTTGCCATCTCCCTGCCTGGGTTTTACACATCTTCATGGTGCCTGCGTGAATGAATCTGATTCCAAAAGAGTGGAGCGTTGTTAACAAGTTTTCAGTTATTAAATTATCAGCTTCTGTTGTAAGTACAATACAGCAGGTTTATCCTTCAGACTGTCAGGATGGTAGCCTTGATGGGGAAAGAGGTTTCAGTTGGAGAGTAGTTAGTAGCTGAGTCAAGGGTGGTACTTCCAGAGGTGCATGGGCAGAGCGAACTTAGGGAGATAAATGAGGAAAGGAAACTGAAATCTCAGCCCATTGGCCTTTGAAATTAGCAGAAAGCTTGCTATAGATTTCAGTGAACTCTAGCTACAACCTCGTAGGCAACAGAGAAAGGTCATAGATACTAATGTAGAGACTCTGTGTATTTGCAGCAGAATCGTGAGGTATGTCCTCTGGTTTGGATCTGACAGAGCTAAAGGAAACAAAGTCGTGGTCTCCAGATTGGGACGTGGGAGATGCAAGGTAGTTAGAGGAGTTATAGAGGAGTTTTTACTACTTCTTAATTGATCATTGCATGGTTTTAAAGAAGGAGTTTAAGAGATAAGGAGAAGTAAACTTTGAGTAAGACAACTGATGATTTGTGCTAAGATCTGTGATGCATTTATTAGAAATCTTCTCATCCCTATCATTTTTCTGAATCCTCGCAAGCAGCAAATATGCAGCCAAAACTCACAAAATCAAATCAGAAATCAAAATGGGATCATTTGGAATTTTTTATCTCACTTGAAGTAGCAATATATTTTGAAAAATATCTTGTCCACTACAAGAAAAAAATCACCACAGGAACCCCAAATATGTATTTTTATTAATTATATGACCACACAAACAAGAAATGCAACATTGAATTATTTGCCATGTGATTTTTTTAATATAGAAAAGTATTTAGTAAAAATTAATTTAGCAATTTTTTGGAAACCAGATTGAAATATGTTTCCACAGACAACTGTTGCTGATATAATTTTTGCTTATTTATATTGATATGAGATCATAATATAATAAATATTTTCATGATGTGTGATATTGTAGTAAAGCATCAACATTTTTTTCTCCCTATGTGTAACTCTGTTGCTTTTTCTTCTACTAGATTAATCAATACAATTTTATTTTTACATATTAATTTGTGATTTATTTTAGAATTAATTATTTAAAAATATCAAAAAATATTTTTCTGCTCTAATACTTTGTTCAAAGTCAAACAGAATTTTCTTCGTCTTCTTTATATTTGTAGCTTTTTCCATTACTGTTTTTAATTTGTAATAAGCAATATTTGGGCAGAGACATTTTGTTATGAAGACAGCTGAGCTCTGCCAAACATTGTCCTACTAGCTCAAGCTAGAATTGTGAGAAAACATTCCAGACTGTGCCCTTTTGAGTGGCCATTTATTCCAAGTAGCGGTAAAATAACTTCTTTCTAGCTGGTATTGCATAAATCAGACTATTTCTCTACTATTTTTTTCTAAAAACAGAAAAAGAAGTTTCTCTGAAGCTTTTCTCCTCTGGAAATACAATGAATTTCTGAAAAAATAATTGTACTATCAGAAATGATAAATAGTCATTGGAGAATCAATTAGTAAATCCAAAATACACAATTGACAGAAATATACAAATAGAGGTAGTATTCATCCATCATCTGCCCTGAGCACCTCAATCTTGAATTCCTCATTGAAGATAATGGGAAATTCTGATCAAGCTGAGTAATTTAGGACAGCATTTACAAGACAGGGGAAATCAAAACTCCAAGCTACACAGACAGCTGTTTGTGGTTTTGTCCCTTCCAACTCTAACCATTCTATTTTTTTTTTGTTTGTTTGTTTTTTGTTTTTGTTTTGTTTGTTTGTTTTGGGTTTTTTTGTGGTTTTTTGGTGTGTTTTTTTTTTTTTTTCAGTTTTTTTAAGTATACCAAATGAAAGTGACAATGGCAAGATAGCATAATTGCATTCATAATTGCAGTCTGGAAGACCATTTAGAAGCTATTAACACTAGATGTAGATCTGTTACAAATATATATATATATACTCCCAGAGTATTAATACTTTCTAACATTATCAGAAAATATGTATTTGTCTAAAAAGGCTGATCTACTTGCAGCTGATTTAGTATACAGGACAGCAACTGAGGAAATTCAGGACTTTCTGTTGCCCATAACTGACTGGTTCATAGTGGCAGCAGACTGGATTAACCAATATGGCATGAGTCTCTTCTCAGGAGACCAGCTTCCCACTCGTCTTGTTATGGTGCCGACACAGTGGTCAGTTGAAAGGATCTGCAGAGAGAAGTCATACTCTTTGAAAAACCACTAATTACAAAGGAAGCGATTGCAATAGCTAAAGTTGCGTACCTTTGAAATTGCTCGATTAACAGAATTGTCATCACAACTAAATGAAGCATTTTTAACTTTGATCTTGTAGTCTTCCTACCAAAGCAGTCTTTGTGTTAAGCTTGTGGTACTTTACACAGAAGTGTCCACTCAATAATTACATCAACATTCCTTGTGATACTGACCATTAGAATCGAGAAAACAAAAGCAAAATATTTCCATAAGCATTCAAACATTTAAATGAATATTTTGACTATATTTGTTCCTGCCTATACTCAGTTTTTGGTATTCTTTCAAGCAATTATTTGATCACTGGTGAAAGTTGGTGGAAAATAAAATTCAGAAATGCCTCACCCTTTATGGAGACATTACGTTTAAGTTTTGGAATTACTGACATGTCAAGCCAATCACAGGACAGATTACTTGTCTACTGAATCTGAAAACAAAGCCAAACAACTTTCCTTGCCCATGGTTATAATACATACTTGCAATCTGTCCATAGATTAAGCAATTTCAGCAGATTGAAGAGCCTGACATTTGATAACATCAGAATTGGTTCTCAGATGTATACAGCAACAAATGTGCATTGGGTCTTGCTGGGATGGAGTTTCCTCTCCTGATAGCATCCCTCACAGTGCTGTGCTTTGTATTTGTAGCTAGAATGATGACAACAGCACACCAATGTTTTGGCTACTGTTAAGCACTGCTCCTGTGGCTTCCGGGCTGCCTCTTCAACCCTACTCCAACAGCCAGTAGGCTAGGGGTGGACAAAAGGTTGGGAAGGGACATAGCCAGGATAGCTGTCCCAAACTGACCAGAGGGATATTCCATACCGTATGATGTCTGCTCAGCATTAAAAGCTAAAAGAAACAAGGTGAGGGGGCATTTGTTATTATGGCGTTTGTATTCTGAGGCAACTGCTCTGTGTTCCTTCTTCCCAGGCAGTGGCTGGACATAGCCTGCTGATGTGAAGTAGACAATAAATCTTTTTGCTTTTCTTTGCTTCCACATGGCCTTTGTTTTTCTTTATTAAGTTGCCTTTATCTCAACTCGTGATTTTTTCATCTTATTTTCCCTCCCTGTCCTGCTGGGGAGGGGAACTGAGAGAGAGACTTGATGGCACCTGACGGACAGCCAAGGTCAACCCACCCCAAAAGGACAACACATTTTTACAGTGAATTACAAATTGCTGTTCTAAGCTTTATTCCAGTCATCATAAATGTCAGGGGACTTCACACGCTTCCTACAATATTCCAAGTCTTAAAGAGATCTGATTTCCACTGCAGTCTCCCGTTGAAACAAAGAAGGTCTGGAGTATAATTATAACTTGGAGAGAAGCAAAGCCAATTCAAGTTTATGAAGAGTCACAGCCAATAGCCAGGAGATGGGAGAGCCTGCAAAGGAGATCTGTCAGTCCTGGAAGTCAGAACTGGGAGCTCTGGAAGGCTGAAGAGCTCAGAGCAGGCAGCCGGGAGAAATGGCAGCACTGAGACAGGACACACCTAGTAGCGTTGGAGGCTAAAGTTACTTCCAATGTACTGGAATCTTTGTTACATAGAAAACACACTGTTTGCATTTCTGCATTTCTAGCCTAAATGAGCCTGATGACTGAAATCACAAGTTCCACGTGCTCTCTTGATACCGAGAAACTGCTCTGTTACCAAAGCATCAATCACAGACCTCTCCATGATGCATCACAAAAAATGCCTTGAGTAGGATGCCCAGACCAGCTGCAGCTTGGAGTACGTAGGATGAACACAAAGTCCTGAAGACACAGACGAGCTGCCTCCTTCATGGAGAAGACTGACCAACACATACCAAGAGGCTTTTCAAGTAAGACATTTTGAAAAACGGCAGTCATGAAGTCTGAGGAGCCCTGCAGTTTTGAACTACTCTCTCCATGTGGCTGGTAGACAAGCACCTTATCATACCATATAATTTAAACAAATTTTGGCCAATAAATTCTAAACAGACTTATGAATGGATTCATGACTTGGGATTATAGGAGTTCTTTGAGGAACAACCAACCTGGCATTGTCCATAGACAAAATTTAAAATATCTTAAAAAAAATATATATAAATTTGAGGCAATTCACTAAATAAGCTAAGACTGAAAATATGTTTAAGCTCTGGATGACCTGTTTCACCTCTTGTTAGAAAGAGCATCTGCGAAAAGGGATAGTTCTACCCTTTCTCATCTCATGCAGCTTCTTGTTCCTACTGCCACAATGACTTTGCCTTATGCCAGCACAAACACCCAGGCAGCTGTGCAATGAACAGGACTGAGGGATCCAACCAACATTTTCATTGCACTGGGTTTTTTTGAAGAGACACCAGTTCCCAGCTAGTCTTGAGTGCAGCTACACAAGTGCTTACAGCAGCCCAAGGGACATACAGTTTTGTGAGACTGATCAGGCTGATGGTAAGAAAAGGGTGGGACAGCCCTTTTCAGTCACAGCATTGTATCTTGCCATCTTAAACAGAACTGGGCTGTAAGAGACATTTCCCTCAGGACACAGACATGCTATGGGATGAGAAAATCCAGTCTCATGGTGCTTAAGTGGTCTGGAAGAGTGCACATATCTTCGGCTGGACTGAGACCAGTGTTGTCAGATCAAAGTTATATATTGTGTTTACTGCAGTTGAATTATGTGAACTGAAACACATGAAATATTATCTCTTACTTTTTTGACCGAATCAGTTGATGTCTGATAGAGATGAACTGGGCTATTGTGTGTAGAATTTTTATTGTGTTCCCCAGGCAAAAAACTCACATATTTTGATGTCTTTTAGAGTACAATAATATGAAGTTGAACATCAAATTGATACTATGTTTACTATGCAAAACACATTTCAGAGTATATGGGAGCAAGTTTGTGTAAACAGAATGGTATGCCCTCTGATAAAAACTTCTTTTAATTTGTAATTTGAAGATGTATGTTTATGTTTAGAACTAAACATCTCAATTTTCACATGTAGGCCTTGTATAATTATGTGTTTTTGATAAATATAATGCCTTGGTTATGCACGTGGTTCCAAATGAATCTTTACAGATTTCTAAGTGTTTTTATTGAGTGGATTATTTAAATATGGCGTATTAAGAAAAAAACCAAACAAAACCAACAAAACCAAAACATGTATAGTGGCAGCAAGTGGTATTTTGGGTGATAATCTGGTAGCCAGAGTACTGACCTGGGTTATGTTCTTGGTTTTGCTCCGCAGACGAAGGTGACTTACTTCTGTATGTGCCTCTTTTCTTCCTATTTTTGTTATGTCTTGCTTGTGGACTCCTCCATACAGATGCTATTTTACCACTCTGTGTACGTAATGGTTGACAAAAGGTAGTCTGGCTTTTAGCTGGGGAATCTAGACATGAATAAATAATGCTAATACTGTATAGTTTCTGTGGATTGAAGACTAATAACAGCTCATCAGGAGGCTCTCTTTTATGAAACACAGGCTGGGCATGCAAGGGGGATATGTGGAGACCTGGCACAGGTAGAGACCTGGCACAGGTGGCTGCAGCTGACTCGTAGCTTCATATTGACCCCATATCATGTATGTGTCCTTCTCTGTGGTACAGGAATAGGGCACGCACAAGAATTGCTCAGGCTCCTGTGCTATTATATACTGATTTCCTAATTCACTATGTAGTGAGCAGTGCACACACAGGGGTGAGAGAGACACAATTGCTGGGAAAATTACAGTTTCAAAATTAATAAGTTGGCTCCAGGAAAACCTTCAGTGAACTGGGTTGAAAAATGAAAGTTAAGCCAATGGGAAGGAGAAAGAAAAGTTAGTGCAGAGATAAAAATACTTTTTTCTCATTCAGCAGGAGCTCAACTGTAATGCACAAGTAATGAACAAAACAGAAACAGAAGTAGTTCTCTGTCCTAAAATAAGGCATCATTATGAAAACAAAAATAAATAATGACAATGGTGTAAAGATTCATAAATGTGTAATACCTTACAGTTTCTGTAAAAATATGTACTTTATATGCTTTCAAAACTTTTCACTGCAGAAAGCTTTATTAATTACTTCCAGGGAAGAATATAATTGCCTTTTTCTGTTTTAATATAAAGCCTGTAATTCATTTTATAAGAATTTATGTTTTCTACAGAATACCTTTTATTACCAAGAGTTCTTCTCACAGCA
Organism: Thinocorus orbignyianus; assembly: GCA_013400375.1. Classification (NCBI taxonomy): domain Eukaryota; kingdom Metazoa; phylum Chordata; class Aves; order Ciconiiformes; family Thinocoridae; genus Thinocorus; species Thinocorus orbignyianus. The sequence continues at coordinate 38,981 of VXBW01003118.1, read as the reverse complement.
GAACTGGAAAGAAAGTTAGGAGACATAAAAAACAGAGGTAGAAAAGCAGTTGCTGTTCCCTGCTATTGAACTGGCTGCTCTCCACAGCAGAGTGTTTCAGGCTTTCTGCAGAAACTGATCTGTTACTGGGAGTGGCATAAAAGTGCCAGCGATTCACTTCCTAAAATGCCCCCACAGCGCTGGGTTGGTCTTCCCCTGTTTCCTTTCCTGATATTAGTTCTGTGTACTCCCTTTGTTAATTTTCTTCTATGCACCCTAAAATAATAAATATTCCACCCATATTCTCAGACTGCTGTTATGTCTCTATTACACTGTTCCCAAGCCAGACTAGATTTTTTTAAATCTTTCTTAATAAATTGGCACTTAATCATTCTCTGCATTGAGAAAATCTTACTGGTAACGTGGATGTAGGAACTGAATACGCTGTTTGAGTTTCTCTTTTCGCTACAGCTGTACAGGAGAGGAATTTTGTGCCTTTTCTGCCTCTGTGATGTAGACATGCATAGGTAATCTTAGAACACCATTTCTAGTGGTTTACAGTTCCAGCTACTATCAAACATAAATAACTAGGCAACCCTTTCACGGTGAAGCAATGTTTAACTTCCTTGGATCTTCCTAGAGAAGGGGAAAAAACCTCCATGCAACATGTTTCAAGGAGTCATTTTTTCCATAAGTTATTCTTTCAACCAAATGGTTTCTGACCTTTGCCTGTGTTACTGATGATAATTTGTGATCCAATGGCATCCACAATGTGCTCATGATTTTGAAATGCTGAAGTAGAAATAGGAGCTGTCTAGGTCAGTGATTGGGTAATAAAGATGGAGTAATTAATCTTATGATTCAGATCAAATTTGGGGAAGTGCTGGTTCAGCTTGACCATTTTATCTAGTAGTAGCACGAGCTGAAGCTACTGGGCACTCGGACTTTCAAAGTAGAGATACCAAGCTGCTATGTGTCACTGGACCTGTTCTGGTTGTGTAAATGGCCAGCCAGTTGTTTGATGACTCCTATGGAGGCTTCTACATGGGTCCACTAGCATCGCAAACATGTCTTCAGCTGTCAAAGAGGATATGGCAAAGATTAGCAAGCCACAGAATCACAGCATCCTCCATCCTCAGTATAAGGAATAACCATTACAGCTCAAAAAACCTAGGATGCTCAAGTAAGTGCTTGGGATCTTTTATATATTGCACGCAGAAAATGTAGTTGCCCTCTTCAATTGGCAGATTGAGGTCCCTTGGTAATGCAGTTGCATTTATATCATTTTATGATGAGGGTTGCTGAACAGAGGATTTTTTTCCTGCCAGCTTCCTTAATGCAAGAAGCAACATACTCTTAGAGCAGATTTCTTTGATATACTGCAGTATTTCACAAATCTCAGTAGGGATTTAAATGTTCAGCAGTAAAACTATTTTGTCAATTCTGAACTCTTATATGAAACCTAGCCTCCGTAACTCCCTCAAAATTGTAATGTACATCAAGAATGAAAAGCAGACAAGCTATTTTAATTGGAGGGCACATAATAATATTTTTTCATTTATATGTTTCTTGAGAATATAAGTATTCATTTAAGAACTCTAAATTTTCTTTTGTTGCATCTCAGTTAAATGGATATTGAATTCATGGTGATAAAATGTTGCACTGGTCCTCTGGCACTAGTATTTTCTAATATAATTGATATCTAAATTGTATATAGCATGAAGTCTAACTATCATTGTAGTGATCTTATACATTTTTCATAAAGAAAATATGCTAAAATAGACTTAGATAACGTAGAGTGATGTATAGTTGACCTTATTAGACAATTTCTTAAAGTGTGACAGCAGACTAATACTTTCATGTGAGCAATGTAGAGAATAAAGGTCAACGAATGAAGACGACAACAACAAATCTGACTTTCAGCATTGTAAAGCAAAAGCCATTAATGATAATGTATATTATTACAGCCAAGACATAATGTAGGACTTGAAACTGTGCAATGCAATTTATTTGATTTATTTCAATTTACTCTTATTTTATTTGTGCACTTAAGAATGGGGATTGGTTGTATAATGGGGAGGCACAGGGATATATTGTTCCCCACCCTTTATTTCTCTAAAAGGCAGTTTACATTTTTTTTCTCATGGTTTGAATTACTTTTTAAAACAACAAAGTTAGAAAATTATTTTCATTCATTTTTTCTGTGTTGAGCATAGCTCAGCTTAATCTACTATGATACAAAAAGCCTCATGTTCTCTATATTAGAAGTCACAGATTTAGGAAGAATTGAATTTTATCTGAAGAAGAAAGAAGGTAGGAGTTCGAGCTTCTGAGATATTTTTTTTCCTTCTTCTTTTATTTATTTTAAAATTTATTTTAATTTTCTAAAACTAACTCAGTAGGCCTGGCCTAGTCTAAAGATTTTTGTCAGCCTTGGAAGAAATTGTACTGTTATGCACCCTAATGGCCCTAGCACACATCTCTGCTGATTCTCCTTGAGAAGACTTCATGTGTTACAGCATCTCACAAGCTTTATCTTGTCTCCCTGAGAGAGGTTACCAGTGGAGTAGCCGGGGCAGCAGGATGGTGCACAGGTCTGTCAATCAGCTGTAACTCAGTTTTCTTTCAGTTTTCTGGCAATTTGAAGTAAACCTGCCATAAATCATTGCAGTGAAAATGAGCTGGGTTAGCAAAGATTAAGCAGTAGTATTTAAATGGTTAAAGACAAACTGCCTCATTGCCTTACATTGGCTGAAATGGACTAGGCAACACTCATGGACACAACCTTGTTGTCAGGACAGGTAGTAAGTTCAGGGTAGGGGTGATGAAGGGCAGGTGGGAACAGACACCTGCTCCAGTAGTACAGGAGACGGTGTCTGTCCACAGCCACAGAGCACTTGGCTCCTCCTCTGTGCTCATTAATACCATATTCACACATTCTTGGCAGTGCAGATTTGAGCCACTTAACACCTGACCGTGTTTCAGATGGACAGCGCTGAATCAGCACGTGATAGTTACTTTCATGCACCGACAACCTCCCATTGCAGCCTCCACTGTCAGTGCCAACAAAGCATTGAGACTGACATCTTTGCTGTGGGAAACCCATCCTGCTGCGCTGTGGGGGTGTCGGCATGGGGCTTCTGTAGGGGGTCTAGTTCTCTGTCTCTGAAATCAGGCAGTATCTCATATATGGCACCTAATCATTGCCATCAACATCTCACAGATGATGCAGTACACCATTTTCATCTCTTCAGTAAGTGGCAACAGCTGCATGAATCTGTGCTTGACAGTGGTTGAGCAGCTGCTATGTGCAACTGAGGCAAGACTCTTTGCTCTAGGGAGATGTTTCCCTCATCCAATGATGGACCACACACAGCAAAGGAGGGCACATGTGCAGATGGAGTTGCAAAAGGCTGAACTTTGCAAGAAGTTCATTCTTACTAGAAATGGTGGCCATTGATGATCTTGGTCTTAAGGTGGGGTAGGAGGTATCTAGGGTCAGAGTGACAGCCAGCACTCACAGCAGGCGTAGTGTGGTCATTCAGAATCTAGATGGCCCTGAGTCCCTCTAAGGACAGCACATAGGTGTTCTTCAAACGTGTTTCATGTGCTTTCTCCAAATGCCTGGGTACTGCTGCTCAGTTGTATTTATATACTTGGCTCTCTCACCGCAGCATTTTTACTGATAGCACAGATCATCATGAGGAAAGGGCATCATATTGCACCAGTCAGGATAAATGCTTCACTGTGACCTGCGGTTTTTCTGGCCAGCTTTGAACAAAACTTTCACAGTTCTTGAGTGGCATCTGTCTGTCTCAGAAGCACATACAATTACTGACAATCACACATGAAGTCTGTCATGTGCACAATGTCAGTCACAGTCAGGTCTGCGGAGTCATGACATCACCCTTTCCTCTTGGCAACCTGGCTTACTCCTGAGGCCTCATTTCACAGACCCATTCACTGGCAGCTTCAGTGATCATCAGGATCAGTTCAGCTGCCATCCAAACTGATAACTATGGTATATACATCCTCAGGATGTTGTCCTTTGGTACCGTTTGTGACACTGGTGTCAACCCCCTTTTGAGGATCCTGTTGTCTTCTCTCTTTTGACAATAGTCCAGGGATGCCATTTCCTTCTAAGATAATTCCAGTAACATTTGACTTATTGAATTGTCCCTCCCTCTTTCAGCACAACAGCAGCAATCTATGGAGGACCAAAAGATAATCCTGAGAGGAAGCATCTGGAGGATGTTACTGTACCACTTCAGACTAAAGATCAGTTGCAGTTTTTCAGCTTTTGAAGTATTAGCAGAAATCCCATGCATAATCAATGACTTTTTGATTAAGAATTAGACACAGATGTAAGCTGCAAACTACTCCGACTCACTTTTACTGTCTCTTTTCCCCATTTTAGGTCAAGCAATTCTGATCAGGAAGAGCAGCGGTTGGTACTTCTGTGAGTGTGTGCATGTGGTTTCTGCAATGGAAATGGGAAGCTGGAAGAGTGAAAGGAGGTGAAAGAAATGGGATAGCATGGATATTTAGGTTGCTGAGCACAAGACATATTTTGTGACACAACCTAGCCAAAACCACTAGAGCAAGGCAGAGCACAAAGGTCCAGGTCCTCAGGCTGCAGTAGGTCTGGAGCATGGCTTGAAGTCTTGAAGTGCTAGCCTATCTTTTTGGCAGCATGTCCAGACTCTGGCTGTGTTCCCGAGGAAAAACATCCCCCCAAAAAACCCCAGCAAAAAAGTAAACAAGCAGCCCTGGCAGCAGGTTTCCTTGCCTGAGGGGTGGTGCTGAGATTCGTCCTGGGGCTATGGATTCAAAACCAGTTCTGCTACCACCAGTTCTTTGCTCCCTGGGGATCTGATCTCACCTGATCTCCCACAATAGCTTGATCAGCCTCAGAGACATCTGCTTCCTCCAAGGCAGCAAACTACTCTGGAATCCCAAATTCTATTATGTTCCACAACTATCTTTGTATTCTAATTCAAGGTACAGACAAGTTTCATGTAAAATAAAGTGGTAATCAGAGATTCTGTGGCTATGGGAATAAATTAAACATGTCTGGGAATGTTCTAGCTAGCAGGGCCAAGTGCTAGTAAGCAGCCGTCACCTCCAGAGAAAGGCAGGCAAATGGTTTATTAGGAATTGTCACTGGCTAGTTACAGCTGCTAAATAACATCAGAGAATTTGAGGGGATTGTGGGAGATAACATGTGCCAAATCTTTGCTGAGGAATATTCAGTTTACTAGTAAAGGAGGCCAAATTCACAAGCACTCTTCAATTTATTAGTTCAGACACATCTATGGAGTTCAGTATGTTCCTTGCCTCCATTGTACCTCCGTGCAGGGCCTTGTTCTTGATTCTTTGTTGATTCAGCTTCTTTCTGTGTCCATAATAAAGCATTTATATAAGAATGGTACAATTAATAGAGTTCTTCTGCATATCGCCAAGTTGTGTATGTTGGAACTGTTGGACAGAGTGTCCCTGGAAGTGTTTAAGACCAGACTGGATGGGGCTTTGAGCAGCCTGGTTTAGTGGAAGGTGTCCCTGCCCACAGCAGGGGTGTTGGAACTCGATGATCTTTAAGTTCCCTTCCAACTCTAACCATTTTATGATTCTGTGATCTTTTTGCCTGGGAACATTTTGAATGACAGTAAATGGTTACACATATACATCATTGCCATACAGGTGGTTTCAAATATGGCTGTCTTAGAGCTTGTCTGTGATACTGGGCAAGCACAAACACAGCGTTGCTGGATACTGAGGCTGGGTCTCAGGCAAAAAACATTTATGTTGGCAAAATCTGAGGAAAATGTCCAAAATAGAGTCACTCTGCATATTTTCTACAAAGAACTCCAGTGTATCTGTGTTTGGGACAATGTTTGACTGTGCTTTCATTTGAGATGCTCTGTCCTGACCTAATTGTATTATACAAGTAATGACCCAGTGAAGTAGAACCCTGGCATGGTGCCTAACTGCAAACCGTTTAAGAGTGTAAAACGTAGAAATAATATAATTTACTTTGCATTATTGGGAAGAACTTTTTCACTTTAAAGAGCTTTTATTGATTGGTAGAAGAAAGAGAGAGAAGAAAACCCATATACAGTCAGATTCACATACATCTTCTAAACCTCTTACTGATACTGAGTAGCCCACTGAGTTCCACAGTTTTCAATAGGATCACTCACAGGATAGCAGGCTACTGTCTCTTTTCTCTCAGTAAGGCCAGTAATATTGAATAAATAAAGAAATATATTAAAATATATCTTCAATATATGAAAAAGTTACCTGCAATTTTTAAATAATTCTGCATAGCTAGTATTATTACTTGGACTGATTATTCAATGAATTTACATGTCTGCTAATCTGTTTATTTTGACGGGTTTACATGTCTGCACAGAAGTGAATTTCATTGTGTTAGAGTTGCCTGTTTGTTGGTAATTGGGTTTGTTCCTACTGTTCAAAAGCAACTTACCATTCAAATCCAGTACTAGTTTTTCAGACTTGAGTTCTTATTCTGAGCCCAGTCTTTTTCTGGGGCCTTACTTCTTGGCTGGAAGTGGTGAAAGAGAACATTCAGCTACCAACTAGCACATCTGCCTTCTCTGTGTGTTTGGATATTACAGTTACTGAGCTAAGCTCTGGAGGGAACTATTTTTAGCCCTCATCACCAGAGAGGAGACTGCTGTGGGCTGGAGCGATTGAGGGAAGGCAATAATAAATCTAATCCAGAGGGATCCTGATGTAGGATGGGAAAACAGAATTCAGATGGCCTACTGACAGCTCTTGTGGTGTAGTTCAGGAGGAGGGATGTAACATCTCATCTATTTTAAAACAAACAAATAAACCCTAAGACTAAGGAAGTTTCACTCTTCTAGTAGTAAACTGTGCCTTTGCACTCTGAGCTGCATTTGCTGGGAAGTCATAAATACGAGCTATGTAACTGCCAGCTACCATAATTTAAAGTAATTTCCTTGTTGAACAGTATTAATGGAAGAGGTACTGCAGTCATTTGCATTGTTGCAATACTAATGTTGGAGTTTATTCATATTAAGGTTGAAAATGTCAATTGTCTTGCTTGTGGTAGCAATATTCTGAGCAGGTACTCAGTTTATAATGTTTAAAAATTGTCAAAGTAGTAAATATGTCTCAGCTTGTTATGACTCAGCTCATAAAAGACAATATTTTAATACAATGAAAGAACGCTGATGCCTTTTTTCCAAATTTCTCCAGTAATGATTTTAATAGCACTAGACCAGAGTGTTTCTGATTGCTGCTTGTCATCAACCCATCTGGCAGAAAAACAATAGTGGCTGGGATTTTCAAAGGGGCTTAGGAGGGTGAGGCACACAACTTCCTTTTAGCTTGTGCTGATGGGGTCTATTCCTATTGAATGCAAACTGAGTCACCCTTCTCTATACCCATACCCTTGCTATGAGCTCAGTGTGGGCAGATGCCTTTGCCAGATTAGACACTAAAAACAGACTGTTCTTTTTGGAGACTATTATCTTTACTAATTTCATATGTCCTTGAAATACACTAAAACAGCAATCACTGGATTATTCACCATTTACTGCCTTGGTAATGTTTTTCCCCTGTGAAAAAGCAAGTCTCTGTAACTGTTGTCTTAGTTTGGGAAAGCTTGTTATTTGTAGACAAATTAGCACTAAAGAGGTGAAGAACTAAGAAATCTGGATCTTGTTTTATATTCTCTTTGCCACTTGGAACCCTGTTCTGATATGAGAGACAACTGCTCTTTCAGATTAGGCCAAAAATGGTAGGGCACACAGCTACGCAGTGCCTGTCTGAGAATCACAGCAACAAGACTGTCTATTGTGCTAAGCTGTATTTATAGGCAGTTTTAGCCTTCCCCATCACTGCTCCTATTAAACACACCTGATTAATTGTATATACAAGTACTCAGTTTTCTAGCCAAAGAGCATTATTTGGCATCAAGACACAGGTGGAAAAGTACTCTGTCTCCCTTCCTCTGGTTTTACCTCCCCAAATTAGACTTCCCTACATATGTCTCTTTCTCTCCTTGGGATCTTGAACAAACACTTACAGAATTCTCCGTCTTTCTTTCTGTCTTTGTTGATTGCATCCTATAAACATCTACCACCTGAGGGAAATGGAGCAATGTAAGAATTCAGGAAATTTGGCTGATATTTGTGACAGCAGTACGACTTGAGAGAATGGAAATCTTTCAGACAGGGCTCGGGCAAGGCAGTGTGTCTCTTTAAGGACTTCTGTTATATACATCCTTGCATGTTCTTGGGCATAGTTAGGCCAAGTCTTGGGGACTGTAATGGGCACATCTCCATTCATCTCACAGTATTCTCACTCATAATGTGTTGCTATGAACTAAGTGTTCTCATGAGTAACTGGCAGAAAACCCTCAGTGAGCATCCTGCCAGACTTGGTGTTATTGCCATGAAAGCACCTACTCAGAAAAGCTGCACACTGAAGTTTTAATAATTAACGCCCTCCTGCAATTTGGTCCCTACTAAAGGTAAAGTGATTTTTTAGGCAAACTGTCTGTGACAGCCTGAAAATGTTGCAGTTACCTTCCTGTGATCACGGTAAGGAAAGACTTAAGAGAGCATATGGTGATGGTGTAAGACTGTCATGGGGTAAAAACCAAAGAAACAAACAAAAGTGCTGACCATACAATAAAGAATATTTTCAATTCTAATCATATATGTGAGGTTGTCAGAGACTAACACACTGGGGAAAAAGAAAAGGAAAGATAGGGAATTTATACTAGACTTCTGTCATCTTGCAGCAGAGAAAGTGCTTTTGCTCCCATTTTCTATCAAGCTTTTCCAGACACCCTGCATGATCATGGCTACTCAGTGGGGACCTTGTTGGTTCTAGGAATAACATAACTCTAATGCATCCAGCTGACAATATTTTAAAGCAGACAGTGAATTTTTAGGTTTTGTCATATAAGCAAAGAAAAGCTGCATATTTTCAATCTACAATGCTACTGTATATGCACACACGCACACACAAACCCAACCCTTCAACTCAACAGTCCTAGATGTTTTGAATTTTATGGAATTAAGTAGTTTAAGTGGTTTGCTGATGACAGAGTCTTCAGATTTCTTATAAGCATTTAAAAAGGCACTAAACATCTTTGAACACATTCATCCAGAACAAAATTTAGAAATTTCATTCATTTAAGCCTCAGAGATCATCAGCTGAGAATTTATTTGGAAAGTTTAGAAGTGACTGGTTTTCAGTTTTAAAATTTCCAAGCATTCAGTGAAGGAACAGAAGCACATACACATCCATAAACACTCAGACCACTAGTTGAAGAAAAGTGATTTCAAGCAAATCTGTTTTGGAGCAAGTATAGAGAGACTCCATTTCCCTTTATAAATCTTCTGTGATTATATCCATGTAACCAAGTGTAGCCCATTGAAACTGTGTGCAACGTTGAGAGAAGCCGTGAGTGATTTCCTTAATAGAACAGAGGCTGTGGTTCTTACAGACAGTTTGTAGTGAACAGCCCCTAGAAGGTAAAAGGTCTATCTCCAAAATAAAACGTATAACATTACATACTGCCAGGAACTAGGTCAAGGCCTCTCGAGTACTGGAGAAAGATGGTTAGGGCATACCAGCTTCTGCAACCTACAAGTCTGGGTGTGCAGCAGTACAGACATACAAGAGTAGGATGCCACTAGCAGAGCGCTTGGCTCCCTTTGCCACCCACTGCCAATGTCCAGATACAGACTGACTAAAGCTTGACCAAGGCTTCCAGGGAGAAATTCAAATAATGCATAGAGTACGCATAGAAAATGTCTTATGAATTTTGCCACTTCTTTCATTTTCGAATAAGTCTTGCCTGCAGCGTGATCTTAAAGTCCTTTCTGACTAAGGATTGTAAAACTTAATCATTGACTGTAAAGCAATTAAAGGAAAAGGAAATACATGATTGTGCAAATATTTATGAAAGGGCTTTTTTAATGGGTTTTTTTTTCTTCGTATGCCGCTTTAAGAATATGACTTCTGTGCAGAAAAGTAAATCCAGTAATGCGTCTGAAGCAGGGGAGGGAGAAAGTGAAACAATGATGCTGTTCAGCTTATTATTAGAGGCCACGTGCCATGCTCCTCTCAAGGTGCCTATATTTTTCATTAAATCGTTTTAGCAGATCTTTATGAAATATGGTTTAGCTCCCCTTTCAGACTTAAAATTAAGACCGTGCTGTGTACTCAGGCTTAACAAAAATAAGTTTAATTTTGTTTGCCTCTCCTCAGCAAAAACAAACCCCAAACAACATTTTAAATAGGTGCCACCTTCCATTAAGCACCACCTCCTTCTTCCCACCCTCATAACTGATAATTTAATACAGGAAGCTTGGACGTAGCAGTTGTTCTGCCAAAATGGTGTGCAGCTGAATGACAGCTGTGCAGCAAAATGTAGCTTTTGAGAAAAAAGGGAATAGGAAACCTACAAAATATAGAGGGGTGATGAGAAGTTTTGTATAAAAGGTCCAGAATGGTCATAGTCAAACAGATCTCGAGAAAACAGGAGATGAAAACAAAATTGAGGGGACAAAATTAAAGCAGCATTTTTAGGGATAAGCTTGACCTTCTTGAAGAAGTGTGGCTGTGTATCAGGGAAGGAGTATTAAGTGTCACATGCGTGCATCTGTGTTTGTGTTTTGTTTCAGATCTGGACTGCATTCTTGTGGTGAACCATCCGTATGCCCCAGCTCATGTGCTTTGGTAGCCTAATGAAGAAGGAAACTATCCTCAGAGATGTGCTCTGGGAATGAATATACTGAGCTAACGGACATTAAGTAAAAAGGACCAGACCAGAATTAATTTCAAGCATAAATCTTCACAACATACATGGTGGGAACATAGTGTCCTCATCACTCAGCTGCTTGTTCCTGCTGATCTGCTCATACTGTGCTATAAGCCTCTTGCAAAGTCCCTTAGTATCTGAGTGCAGAGTTGTTTTCCTTCATCTTGCCTAACTGTAAGTATTTACCTGAGATGACAATGTTAGATAAGCACAGCTGATGGATACTGACTGAGCTCCAGAAAGCAAGAGAGCAGCAGCTTGACTCTGCAAAGATCCAAGTCAGCAATGGACATGTCTGCCCTTGCAGGGACTGTAAGCATGAACATGGATTTAATAAGAGTGCCAGTGCCTACAGAAGAAATATTGACAAAACCACTACAAATTATGGATAGACTCTTAGTACATCTTCTGCCACCTCTACCACACTGCAGTTTTTTTTAATGCCACAAAAGTTCAGCTATTTACCCAGATTTCAAAGCTGAGCCACCAGCTCTAGCATAGATAATCACATGTAAGACTATTTATGATCCTGACATGAGGAATAACAATGTATGGTGACATAAAAAAGTTGCGATTTTGGCAAAGTTGGGTTTTTTTTTCTGCCTCAAAGACCAGGCCTGTTGCTCTGAAAGCCAGATACAGACTCCAGATTTCAGTGAGACTCGGAGCATTTTACTCGTGTTCCTAAGATTTTTCTCTAGTTATCGGTTTCTCAAAAACACATACATAGCTTTTCAACACCAGAAATTGAGCCACAAAGTATTTCTAATTCCACTAGAAGCTAAGAGTAAAAAGAAATGGATGTCTGCTAGGACCAAATTTAACGTTCCTAAGTGATGGTAAAGAGCAAGGCAAGGGGGAAATTATGAAACTTCTAAAAAAAATATATATTACCTTTTGGAAAAGAGAAACTGAAATACTTTTTATTCAGTCACCACAGATTTCTAAGACTGACAGTAGATCTGTTACCCTATAACTGTATTCATTAAGTCACTTGTACAAGTGTTGTTATCCTCATAATGCGCTAGTACAAGACACAGATTCCCTAGATTTGTAAAGATTGTCTACCAAATGGCTGATACTGAGTGTCTTGAAAAAAAAATAAATGACTGTTTACTTAACATTGCTTTTTTTGTTAGCTATTCTTCCTATGTGCTCCTTACTTCAACGTAAGAACATTTTTATTCTCAACATTTGGCTAAAGAATTAATCCTGCTTTTCAAAACGTCTTCACAGGGTTCAGCATACAAAGGAAAGTTGGATCGATACCTATCCTTTAGTGATATGTATGAACTGTAACAGAAACCAATGTGAACCAATGTGAATTCAGTATTTGATGGGCATTAAGCTTGATTCCAAGTCATACAATCTATATTTCAATAGAGTACAACGAACTACAAGTCCTGAGTAAACTTACAGGGGCACTTACCAATAGTGACAAGAGGTCTGTATGTGCTGCCTCCATAAAACACAAAATATGCTTCTTTTAATGCTTATAGAGTAAGAAAACCCTGTCACATGGTCTGCCTGTGTCCTGTGAGCACCCACAGGCTGTAAGTACCTCAATCAGCCCCACCCTGGCCCCCATCCAAGCCCCTATCAACCCTAGGGGCTGAAGAACAGCCTCCCTGGGGTTACACTCAGTGCCTGGCTTGTCCCATGTGAAGTCTGGCAAGGTCATCCACTCAATCTTGAGCACTATTGAAGGTTTTTTCAAGTCTGTTTCCAGAAGGTATTTAAAATGTGCTGGTAGAATCTTTAGTGTCAAAATAAAAACATTTCTCTAGCCCCCAAAATTACTGTCTAACATGTACATACTGAAATATTATTTTTCATACCCTTGTCTATCATTAATAACAAAAAACTACTCTTATATCACTTTGTAGAATAAGATATATGTACAGGAATAGATATAGTAATATGTTCAACTGCCTGCTTAATTTATACAAACTCTGTTAATCTATCTACTCAATAGAGAGACAGTATACAATAATTTCAGCATGTAATAATTTCAGAACATTGACAATTTGTCTAGGCTCAAGAGCCATTTATAAATTTTTCATCACCCGCAAACATGAATTACTTCCAGGTGATTCATTTTAGTTGAATGTTTTTATTTCTTCCAAGGTTTTCAAAATTTGGGGATAGGAGATTTGATGGATAGTTTACATTATTTTGCAATATGCTGGTGATTCAAAGGCTAAACCTGTTGGTGTACAAGATCATCATCAGCAAAATAGCCATGATTCCCATGCTGCAACACCAGCAGGAAGAGCAACATGAACAAGTTTCATCAGCAGGTTCTTTGGCCAGATCTGTCCTTATTCCCTTCTTCTTCCTCTGTTTTCCGTGTCAGATGTAACTTGATCCAGAACCACCTCTTTATTTTGGGGATCTCACTGTTGTTGGGATCTCACTGTTGGGGATCTCACAGGCATTTCAAAGAGGGCAGTCTGTGAAACCCTATGATTATCAAAGCCACAGTCCAATTTGGATATTTTCTTGTTCTCCCTTGGAATCATTCTCCATCACTCTTAGTGGAGAATTTATCTGTTCCTGCAGAAATCAGGTTTTTTTCTTCTATTTGCGTATTCTTTGCAGTCTGAAACTGTAGAGGTAATGCTTTGAAATGGGATCAATTACCAACTCTTTGCAGTTGTTTAGTAAACTGTTGCCAAGCTACTTTTTTCCACTCCTCTGCCATTAGAATCCCCACACATAACCAGAGGTGTGTATATTTTTATCCCCTACAGTGAAATATCAGATACTTTAAGCAGTTTGGGGAAATAATTGGATCATTTGCAGGTGATTCCCCGTTAAAGTGTTGTAGAGTTGACAGCCTCTAACTGGTGAACTCCAGTGAGAAAATGGAACAGTAATGTTTATAAATGTTCCAGCTGCAAATGAAATTAATTTCTATCAAAACTGGGGTCTAATCCTTTTCTCTTGACAGCATTGTAGATGTGTGACTTATCAGAAACTTTTCTTCTAGAACCATATAAATTAATGATCATCACACAACCTGATCTATAAATGCAAAAAACCCATTTATTTTTATTTATAATAACTAATCACGGGTATTTCCTACAGTTATGAAGTCTCTTGTGCTTTCTTCTTTAAAAAAATGTTTTAAATGGACATAACAGGAAATGTGAATAGGCAAAATGCTGCCTAGAGTTTATATCAATGTGTAGTTTTCAAATGTATCTACTTTGTACAACACCTACCATAGCATGATTCTGGGACATGAGAAGGCCTAATTTTAAAGACACCTAGAAATATTTTTTAGTTCCATTAGGTGATTTATATAATTATAAAATCAAATAAATAACACATAGCTGTCTCCTTTAAATATTCACAACTAGAAATTTTCAAATATTAGCTATCAAATTCCTACAGCATCTTTACATAGCAGGTAAGCATGAACATTTCCATTTTACTTCTCAAGGAAGAACTAAACAGTCAAAGATTCTACTTCCCTTACACCCCCCAACAATGAAAGAAAAACAAGCTCAGGAATTATTTATCCAATACCACCCAGCTAGATTATAGTCTAGTGACAAAATTCAGAGAAACTTAAATGAATATTGCAAAAGTCAAATTAAATCAGTTTTGGGGGCAGATGCTGTTTTTATCAGTTATATTTTTTATTTTCTTAAATAAAATAAAACAACAAAGTATTTTTGCATAGATAAAATTGACTTGGTTTATTTTATAGTTTTATTATTTTTTAAAGTTTAACTTTATTATCCACATTATGTCTGTAAGACTAATAATTTAAAAGAGTATTTACAGTGGAATTTTTCCATTCAATAATTATTGTGGATTTTTAATGGATCTTTTAATTAGGCATTGGTATTAAAATAAAGAGTGGAAGACGTTAACATAAAGTAATGCCTAAATTAGGGGCATAGCTTGATTAAATTTTTTATGTTTACAATTATTCAATAGAATAGGCTTTAAAAAAATGCCCAAAATGTATTCTATAAAGCATCAGATATGTTTACATCATTCAAAAATAAGGCAATACTGAATCTTTTTCACATTATGATTTACTTCAGAGCGATGGAAAATATTCCTGCAAGTGCATAAAATACAAACATTTTAGTTTATGCAGCATTGTTGATGAATGTAAAATATCAATTCAGGTATATAGTGAATATGCATGTGTATCTGTGCCACCATCCAGCATGACCTGGACAGGCTGGATTGCTGGGCAGAGAAGGAGCTAATGAAGTTCAACAAGAGCAAGTGTATGGTCCTGCACCTGGGGAGGAAGAATTCTGGGCACCGATATACATAAAGGGCAGACCTGCTCGTAAGCACTTCTACGGAGAAGGATCTAGGAGTCTTGGTAGATAGTAAACTATCCATGAGCCAGTAATGTGCCCTCGTTGCCAAGAGGGCCAATGGAATTCTGAGCTGCATAGGGAAGAGTGTGGTTGAGGGAGGTCATTCTCCCCCCCTACTCTCCAATGGTGAGGCCACAACTGGAGTACTGCATCCAGTTCTAGGCTCCCCAGTTCAAGAGAGACAGGGAATGACTGGAGAGCCCAGCGTAGGGCAATGAAGATGATTAAGGGATTGGAGCATCTCACTTATGAGGAAAGTCTAAGAGAGCTGAGACTCTTTATCCTGGAGAAAAGAAGGCTGAGGGGAGACCTTATTAATGCTTATAAGTGTCTCAAGGGTGGGCTGAAAGAGGATGGAGATGGACTCTTTTCAATGGTTCCCAGTAACAGGATGAGGGGAAATGGGCACAAGATGGAACACAGGAAGTTTCATTCAACTATAAGGAAAAACTTGTTTATGGTGAGGGTGACAGAGCCCTGGAACAGGCTGCCCAGGGAGGTTGTGGAGTCCCCTTTTCTGGAGACCTTCAAGACCCACCTGGACACAATCCTGAGTAATGTGCTCTGGGCAATCCTGCTTTGGCAGGGAAGTTGGAATGGGTGATCTTTAGAGGCCCCTTCCAACTCTTACAATTCTGTGGTTCTGTGAATCCTCAATCTGATGTCCTTGTTATATCTGATGGCTGGTCTTGTTCCCTACAAGAAGTCCCAGGGAGGGTTCCTTGGGTACAAAAGTCTGCTCTTCCGAACCAAAGGCATCAAGCCCAGCACCACATAAGCAAAGCACAAGGGTGATGCAGCCACCTTGTCTTTTATGCTGCAGTTTGCTTCCTTTGCCTGTGACAGCTCTGATCTGTGCTCTTGCCACACCAGCTGCAGCAGGGTAAAAGCAGTGAAAAGCTTGTATTGAACCTACTTTTCCCAGGCTTGCTCAGAAAGGTGCCTGTGTAATTCCAGGAGACTCACACTTGGCAGGGTGCTTCAAAGTCCTGCTAGTCTCACCCCATTTTATTGTTGTGCAACGGCCTTGATTTCAGGAGTTAAATGAGCTTTACCCTGTCAACCCTAGGATTTCTGCCCCCCAAGTGAAGCCCTGATGTATATGGCAGGGAGCTGTGCAGGAAAAGAAACCACTCTGTCAGCGTGGCCTGCTGTAACCTCATTGTCAGTCACGTGCTCGTTGGTCGTGTGTGTGGCCACATGTTAGACAGATGCTACAAGCACGTTGCTCTGCTTTGCTTGTTCATCAATGAGTTTGAGAGTTCAAAAGTCATTAAATTGACTCTGTGTTTCTTTTGCTTATCTCACCTGGCCACTTAATAACTTGAGTGACATTTGTGTGGTTGCAGTTAACAGTTAAACAGACAACAAATTAGTAGAGTACAACATAGCTATGAAGTCTGCTCAGGCAGAGCATATGACCAACAGAAGAAGAATAAGCAAAACATGAACACTGAAAACTACTGTTTTTTTTTTTCTCTTTAAAAATGGAAACTAAGCTTGCTTCTTTACAGTGATGTGGGAAAAAACCCCAAGCACACAAAGAACAAACCTCCTCTCCCCCTTAAAGTATTGATATTTGTATTTAAATTTCTCTGTTGTTAGTACACAAAATTCCTTCTAAAGATAGTGGAATGATTTTACGAAAAGTAGTGGCTAAAAATCCCACTTGTTTGTAAGTTACACAACATCAGGAGAAAGCGTTGTCTAGTTACAGGCACTTGAACAAAGCCTATGCCTGTAAAATATGGTTCAGAAGCTCAACTGGGGCTGTGGCTTTTCCAGAGCTCTGCTGGCACGGATGGCCAGCTGCAGAGCTCGTATCCAAAATGCCCTGAGTGCTCCTGGCCCTAACTTTGTGTTCATAAAATTTGGATGAACTAAAACTCGAAACCAAAAAAAGAGAAAGCCAGTTGTTTTTGCAATACTTTGGTTTTGTGCCTATATCCTAAGGGCACTATGATCACTTTCCTCGTTTAGGTTGGGGTGACAGAATGGCATTTAGATGCAAACACAGAAGGCAAACCTTTCTAGTCTCAATCTGTTGGAGAAGTTACTCTGCTTACACTCTGTGGTCAACTTCTTGCTAACAGCACAGTTTTCCCTGGGTATCCTTAGATTCCTATCAACAGTACTTAGTCCACATGGTCCTCACGCATCTGTGTTGGCCAAGGTTACCAGCTACCCAGTTTTACAAATTCAGGTTTTTTGTGGGTTGTGATCTAAACCAGACCTATGAAATAATCCACTAAAGAAAAAACAGCCTAACCTAAATGTCTGTATATTTAAATAGCTGTCATTACATTTCTGTTGCAGAGCGTGGCTGTACAAACGGCCAGATCAGTATGACCAATGAAAGGGTAGCCATAGGATGAGAGGGGAAATAAAAGTCCAAGTATGGGCAAGGCTGGTACCTCGTTAATGGATTGCTGCAAAAGGTTTTCCAATATATAGCCACACTTTTGGTACTCAGTAAAAATACATGCAACAGACAATTTACATCAAGGGAGAACTCTTCTGAAATGAAATCACTCTGTGGAATGCATTCTGAAATGAGCAAAAAATGGCTGCCTGTTTCTGAAAATGAACTTTTTGCTATTTCTATGCTATTGCTCATAATGGCAATTTCCATTATTCCTGGAAGTCTTAGCATTAGAATAGACCATTAAAACCAGTACTTTAAGTTACTAGGTTTGATTGCACTTACAGTAAAAAGCTACACTGGGAAATTGACTGGAATAGCTTGCAATGAGTGCCTTTTTTTCTGGTTATCTCAAGTGGGCTACATGAAATTTGAAAGAGGGACAGAGGAAGCACTCTGCAGAATAAGAGTTCCCACATTGGGAGCTACTTCAAAATAGCCACTGCACTTTAAAAGTGGCACTCTGCTTTATTTTGAAATAACTTCTAAAAGTAGATAAGCCTAAGTTTCTTTCATAGCTTAACATGAAGGATCCTTAAAGTGGGTGTGAATGTGATTAAATTTAGCACCCACATTCCACTACAATTTCCACCCAGTTTCAGGCTGAATGATACCACCAGAAAGGTGAAAAGAAGCCTTCATATAAGTCCCAGGCTATTTTATTTGTAAATTATTCTGGCTATGGCAGTGGTTCCCTAACAGCAAGCAGTGTAGTGTTAGAACAGTCTGTTTGTTTGCGGGTTTCATTGCTTTTGTGTTTTGGCTTGGTTTTTCCCCCAAAATTGTTGACTTTTTTTTTGGTCTTAGAAGAGGACTTTGGTTTTAGCACAGATATTTCAAGGAGGTAGTTTGATAGAAAAATCCTTTGCACCTGCAGGTGCTTCAGATCTCTAACTGGGGATCCCTGTTCTAAAATGGTCCACACTGTTATTACTGGCTGTGTTACCATAGCAATGCGAACTCTTTTTGATATGAACATTCTTCCCTACAATTACTACAGCTGATGAGCACAGTAATTATCATAGCTTCCTAAGGTGCACTTAAAATAGCAGAGGCAAGGGAATACATTCTTGGAATATATGATACATTCTTTGCAGGCTGTCCTGAAAAGTCTCTCTCAGTGGGAAAGTTCAGCTTGTCTTCTGTGGTTATAGACGAGATATTTAAGATTTTTCAGGATAAAGGTTATACTGGGACAAGATACGGCAATAAGCATAGAAAATATCCAGTTACTGTAACAAAGCATGATTTATATTATCATTGCTTAAATCATCTTAATGTTACTAGCTTGACAAACCCCTAGACATGACAGAACAGGCCCAGGAGTAACATAAACTGGTGTCACACAGTGAAATGGCTTAAATAGGAGCTTTCCAGTATCAGAAAAATTAGTACCTGTGGTATGCTGCCAACCGTGTTTCAGCTTCACAGGTGAGAAGCTGCTAAAATAGGCAGAATTCAGGCTTTTTTTTTTTTTTTTTTTTTCGTAGCAGAATGGCAAAAACCAAGCAAAAGATCCTCTCAAAGAAAACCTGAAAACCATTGTAGACTAATGTTTATAGCCGCAGAGAGTGTATTTTCAGGATCTTAAAGATGCACAAAATCAGTTGGGCTAATCTTTCACAGCTACTAATTTTCTTCTTAATATATATATTTAAACATAAATTCACAAACTGATAGTACCTGATGCATTGAATAGGAGGTTTAAGATACAACTTTGTTCTATGTACCTTGATTTTTTCTCATTTTAAGTGATGGTGAGCTCTAATAGGAGATACTGCACTGCCAAGGAGATGCTTATCCTACCTTAACCTGTATATTACATTTGATTACACCACCACAGGTTTTCACTCTGTCGTGTGAGCAGTCATCAACAGCTTTAGCAGGAAGACTAGTTGTAAATGAAAAGTAGGATCTTGAAGAAGGCATCAGTTGGACAGATCAAGAATTTACCTTCAGAAATGATGAGTGTTTATTAATTCAAGATATAAGTAGATTTAAGCAGTAAGATAGTAATCAACACGTAACTGAAGAAAACAGCTCAGTACAAGCGACATATTAGGAATTGTTTGGGGATAAGTGCTAATGATTTGGCTAGCCTCAGTTACATGTGCTTTAATTCAGATGTCTTCTCATCCAGATAGATCAGATTTCTGAAGCTAATGTCTAGTATCTCGTGATTTGTGGGAATACTAATGATTTTTTTAATGGTAATTGCTGGATTATCTTCATTAATAGAAATTCAAGACCCATTATTTGCTGTTTTTCCTTTCCAGAATTGATTCAGTAGTGTGTAGTATATTCACGGAACTCTTATGCCACTAAAAGCATAATAAAGAGGTATTGAGATGCCAGATATTGAGATATCAACTACCAACACTCCATAGAACTGTATTGAGATATGGGTCATCTATCTCAGTGTAAAATGCTGGATGAGAAAGCACAAAGGTGATACTTAATTCAAGGGCAAAGTCAAAATCTATTCTATACCTGAAATCTTCCTGAATAACCAGCAGTGTTCTTTCTCCACTTGTATTTAATACAGGAGCAATGACCTCAAAAAGGTATAATAATGCAAAAGCAAACCTTTTTAGGACAGAAATAAGCAGAAGCTACCTGTTCACAGTGCCTATATTTTGCGCCTTATCTTAACGACACGTTCTCTGTGCTCAGGGATAGCGACACAAGGCTAAAGCAAGTACTGCTTCCAGTTACGTCTGACTCTACGTGCCTTTCAACAGGTTTCATTTTTTTTCAGGATTCATTCAGTGTATGAAAAGTCATAGTAAATGGAGTAATGAGACAAAAAGCATAAAGCAGTGACAGAATATATTGAAGAACACCTACTCTCCTTTACACCCATTTATAATTACCATGAGAAGAGCAAAAATTTTTAAAAGGTAGTATAGGTAAGAAAGTGCATGCAAATTAAGGTAAAAGTGAACCATGAATTTCGCAGCTCAAGGGCTGGTTGCAAGCTGGGCTATCTAGATTTCTGTCACACCGTAAACCAAATTGGCCACATTTTCCATCCTGCTCCAGTGAAGTATAAATAGACAAGCGGTAGATAGTTGTTGCCTCCTCAAAGGACCAAAGAGCAGGAATTTCAGATTTCAGGGAGGTTTAGGGAATTATTCCTCTCAAAGCAATTCTTGTTCCCTCATTTGTAGTATATTTTTAGGAAATATAATGAGAAAATGTATTAGATTTATAATTTTGCAATTTTTTTCTAGATTTTAATAGTCATAATTGGTCACTAAATACCAAACAATTTTCTCACCACAACATTCTTAGGATTCTGGTATCTTTTAAAATATCCTGCTGTGTACATAATCTTGTCGTGTGTTACAGCACAAACATCAATCTCTGGATATAGCTTTGAGCTGCTTTTGCTCCACTCTTTTTGACTGCTCTTTGCAACACCATATGTATTATTAGAGAGACCTTCTGTAGTATACCATTGATTGCTCATCTGAATTAATAGAAGGACTTTAATAATTTACAGAGCTGAGTCACTCTTTTCCATTTGTACAGTATTGGTTTCATAGCTTCTGTTTTGATTTGGGATAGCGTGTATTACTGTGGATTCACCACTTCAAGAATTTCTTTTTCATATGGAATTGGCAGAAGATTTTGAAAATTAAGAAAATTTTGAATGCTTTTCTGCCTAATTATTTCAATTAGGCTGCAGTTATGTCGAAAAGTGAAGGGCTAGATTATAATATGCAGTACTCATTGATGGATTTATTAAGTGAATGTAGGCTCTTCTTTCTCCTGTGTTTTGATGCATGAATAATTATTCAGATGAATCATGCTATCACAATCTGAATCATGCAATGTATTGATGAAGTAGCACATGACTACTGTGTATGGTTGGGAGAGGCTGATCTATGGTCATATCAAGTTAAAGAATTTCTCATTGCATGCCAGACAAGGGCATAATTTATAGTTGCCTGAAATAATTTTTTAACATGTATCACTTACTCATGTGATTATCAGTTAGGAAAATATGTGCAGATTAATAATTTCAGGCTCCTCTCCTCTCCTCTCCTCCTAAGTGTTCTCCACTTTTAAAAGTGGAAGCATTCAACACAGAAAAAAAATTGGTTACACAAAATGTAAATATGACAGGGAATTTGTCCAATTGAGGAAGAACATTCTGTTTCATTCATGTCATTTGCCATCTGTAATGACTGTGTTACCTGAGAAGAAGAGGACATCTCATATTTATTGTATTTTGAGAGCCAAACCTGTACAAGACATGTATTAATACTTGGAAACTTCACTGTTGAGCAATGTTAGTACATGCTTGGCTTTTTTGCACTCATTGTGTCCCATAGACAAATACTAGAGATGAATTTTTTATTGCCTTAGACAACAACAAAGCCCCAGTTTTCTGATTTCAACATGATTTCTGGTGAAGTGATTGCACCTTCAATTAAGTTGAATACCGGTTTAATCAAAGTGAATGTGCTTTTTCAGAAGAGAGGGAACCTATACAAATAAATAAAATTAATAGAAAACATTTATGAAAAAGATCTTCTCTGTTATTTCTTCCTACTTTGACCATGGGACAGGAAATAAACCATAACTTACACCTGAAAGAAAAAAGGTGGGAGTTGAATATAGTTAGCCTAATTCACTCAAAGAAAAAGAAAACAAAAATAAAAGCTTTGAGAGATCACCGTATCTGTACAGCAGTTATATTCACTATGTAACTAGCCTTAACTAGCCTCTAGGTTGACCTGCTGAAAAATGAAAGATGAAACAGCGTGGAATTTTGCAGTCTTCTGTTTTCTCCCTTTTTCTCCTCTTTTCTCTTTCTTATTAACCTAGAACATTTGATGAAAAAGGTTTATATTTGTTTTTCTTGCACTTTTTCTTATACCTGGAAAATATCAAGAAAGTTGCATTTTCATTTCCTATTTTATTTAATGGCTCCTTGGAGGACCTAATGATGTTCATATCTCTTTTTGACCCAGTTTTCAAAAAAAGGTTGTAAAGGTGCTTACTTTACAAAACTTGAATGTCCCTTGATTGCATATTCTGCTTAACAGTAAGAATATTACATGCTTGTAGTTTGAGATCTAAGGTCTCATCCAAATGGTAAGGGAGATTAAGAGGCTATACTACAGAGCTATAAAGAAAAGGCTATAATAAAAACCTTTACTTTAATATTGTGTCAGGTTTTTGCATTAAATAAATGTTAAAAATAACAAAGGACAACAGGTTCAAACTGACTGACTAAAAAAATTGCTTTCCTTTTCCATTTGCTTTTAATTGCTCTGTAGTTAAAATTGAATGAAAATACTAGGTCTCTTTATCATTTTTTTGAGGAAAAAAATGCGTAGAATATTTCCAGCTTGAGGAGAAGAAAAGCAGTGTGTGCAGGGTAGAAACTGACTTTACACAGTCTAAAAAATTAGAAGAGAATATAAGAGTAATTCTTATTTGAATTTCTAGATTTCATTAATATTCCAAACTCAGAGGTAAAGCAAGATAAAATGGAAATTATTAGTTAATTTACATTTTAACATAGTAAGACTGATTGGTTTGTGTGCATTTAGATACATATGCTATTTTTTCATGTATCAATTGTTTGGTGAAATATCCTACACCTGTCTCTGTAGTTGTATGCACTGCGTCGCCAGTTGCATACTATATTTCTAGAGTTTTAAGTTGGAGAAATTTGTGATATTTATTGAACTCATTCTTAGAAACCATTTTTTGCCACTATTTACTTAACTCAGCAATTTTAACTATGCTACTGCAGTGAACTAGGGTAGAATATTTTACTTTCAAGTCTGAAATCTTTCTTTAAATTAATATATAAATTTAATGAGCACTGATCACATCTCTTTCTGGTTCTGAGACTTCCTCCATGTACCAAAGGAAAAAGTTATAAATACTGAGGGAGAAGGAGGTGTAATGGCAAAACCTACCTTTAGACCATCATGCTTGACTTTTTAGGATCTTTCTGTGGTCAGTGAAGAAAAACAGCTCTGTCTCCTCAGAAACAATGCCTTCACCTCTAACCTAACTCTGGGCAGCCATCAGGATGTGACACCATGATCTCACTTCATCTTGCCTGTGGCTGAACCTTTCTGTCATCCTGACTATGGTGGCACAAACCACACCGGGTAGTGCAATTGTGAGTTTGGTTGGATTAACCCCCTAATCCAACTGAAAACNAGAAAAAAAAGAAAAGAGAAAAAATTATGTGATTTTGGTCAGTTCAATACCACAAAACTGAGCAGTTGCTAGATCCAGCATAAAGATATGTGTGATGCTGGGGAGAGGAACAGAAATCTCCTTTTCCTTTTGATTGCAAGTTGTAGCTCACAGTTAGATCAGATTCACCATGTCTCTCCATTTAGACATTCCAGCTTCCTTACAAAGGCATACATCTCTCCACTGAAAGATGCAGGTGACATTAGTTTTAGTAGACTAATGTCATTTTGTAAACAACCTGCTACTTAAGATGCATGAAAATATGGAAATATTCATCATTGTTCACTCAGAAGACCTGCATGTCTGCATATATCAGTATAGTTAGTTCCCTCTGAGAATGCAAAAACCCAAACAAGGATCTGTCATTACTGCTTAGGAGAATCTATCTTTCTTAATCAAACTCAGATGAATAGATACTGTCTTAAGAAAGACAATCAAAAATGCTGGCTTGTAGCCTGGAGCATTCTTCTTTCCTTTTTGATTGTTTTTTTTATTCACCACCATCAGAGGCTGCCTCTGATCTCACATGGAGAAAAGAAAAATGCAGTGAGAAGTTTAGTGGATCCAGATGCTGAAACAGGAGACACACAGATGTATCTGCATACGGAGGAAAGACTGATAACAGCTGAACAAAGCTATGAAATGAGTAGACAGAAAAGGAGAAGCTGGTCAGATGTGCTGTAGAGAAGAGGAATAGCAAAAAGGAAGAGACAGGTAGAATGTGAAGGAGGAAAATAGAATTACATGAACTAAAATCAAAGCAAAAGAAGCCATGTAAATTCATATACTTATAAATACACAAATAAATAACTGGATATAAAATAAACGAACGCACACATATTTATATATTTCACATATGGAGAAAGAAAGAGGCAAGACAGAAAAAGGTTATAGATCAAAGGTCTCTCCTAATCATATTTTTTCATCTGAAGATCATTCTTATGAGTCAAACTTAGCTAATCAAAATCACCTACTGTTTCGCACACAGTTGAGCTGATCAGTCTTCTGAATCACCCAAACTCACTGCTTTTTAGGAATTTTCCTCAATCTGAGATTTCTTTTAACCTCTCTAGAAGTTCATATTTATTGACATCCACTTTCTTCTCATCTATCTGTTCAAGTTAAAAACTAAAATTCTGAAGGTTATTTGCTTCCAGACTATCTTCACAAACTGGTAATGATTTCCTGTACATTTTCATGTCTCTGACATGAATATGCTAGATGTTATTAGGGAAACGTATAGAGCAGTTGGCCACTGAAAATTGAGATGCTTGCTCCAGGCATGTGTGTCCAGATAGCTGATACTTAAACACACTTCACAGAATAATTCAAGGCATTTACCTGCTGCATAGAATAATTCAGAGCATGGTGCTAGTGACATGACTTCTGCACCACACGCATTTCAGGAACCCTTCATACTCACCTGGTTTCTCTGTCTTTAGAACTCTCATGAGAGCTCCAAGGGAAAGATAGGCACTGTTGAACCATCTTGTCTTAGTTTGCTGTCCTTCACAGGCAAGCCAGTTCACACGCTCTGAGAATGACTCATGTGGTGAACCAAAGTTCAATGACAGACAATCAGGAAATTAATTGCCAAATTAAATATCTGATCTTAACTAAAACACTACCTTTGGTACACTTGAGGTACGTATAAAATAATTTTATTGTTATAAAACATGAGATTGGTTTTCTAATATACAATCAGGTTCATGTGAGGTGCAAATATTATATTCCTGGGGAGAACGTGCTGTGGGGTTGCTTGGAGAGAGCTATCAGTTTCACCTGGACTTTGGTTTAATGGTTTCAACTTCAAAAGTAGCTTCCTAAAGCTAAGAGACTTTATTTAACATGTCTCCCAGCTCAGTAAAGTATTTCTTCTGCATACTGTAAGTGGATTGTGAGAATCTGGAGAAATGCTGTGTCTTACAGTGTGGCAAATTAATAACTGTTACTGAATTATAGTCTTCTGGGACTCATGGAATTACTTTTGAGCATTCCAGAAAGTTTATTATAAATGTCTCCTCTCTATTCTGAATTTTGAACATTTTTGAAATAGTTTTCTGTTTTGGAGCTTTACAGCAAAAGCAGTGTAATCTTAGCAAATTGGTTCAAAAAAGGTCCACATTAACTTTCTCATTTCATGTGGATTCATATCCCCCAAGTTTTGCTTTGAGTACTGAGTTCAAACAAACCAAAAATTCAAAGGAAAGCTCCACCCATATCATTGAATTTTGTCTGGGGAACTTTTTCCCCTTTGAGTCATAACCAGAATAATAATGAGTAACAACTGGTTTCCACCCAGACTATGAATGATCCGTTTTTGCTAAAACTTAGGCCTTTTCTGTCTGGGAAACCTATAAGTCATGGTGATAGCTTTGGTGGACTAGGTTTAAATTTCAATCTTCCTTTGCAAGATTGATTTTTTTTTTTTAATTTTTTTTTCAGTTGCAACCATCAAATAACTGGGACACCTTGCTTTACATACTTTTGTGAATGTATTTAGTTAGTTAATTTTATAGGAAGGATGATTTGTTTACTTTTTCTCCTATAATATTTTTCTGTATGGTATGACTTCATCATCAGGTTAATGAGTATGGCTTTTTTCACAGTCTACTGCCAAAGGAAATATTTACAAGTGCAACTGGGGGAAGAGAGACTCTATGACTGTTATAAATTTATTGCTGGCTTCACAAATGTGTCATGATTCTTAGTGGTGCCATGTCTAATTTAGACCAAATGTAAACCTTTGTATAGACAGTTCTCTGACATAGCAGTTAAATCTGCAGAAAGACTTGTTACTTGGATAGAAGCATATGATCTTATTCGAAGATCTAAGTGTTAGTACCAACTTGCCAAAATTCTTTGGGGAAGAATTAAAAGCCAGGCATCCTTCTATGAGGGTTTCATCCATGCCCCATATCTTTGTTTCCTTTCATTTCCAGAACTTTTTCAACAAATTTATCCCGTTTATATACTTGAACTTTTAGGAATCTTGTTTACATTTCCACAGGAAGTAAATTTCTATTTTTTTTTTCTTCTTAATTTTTGTTTAGTTACCAGAAATTTAATTCTTGAGAAACCTTTTCCTTTATGTCTATTTGGGCTGTTTGATTTTCTTCCTGATACTTTCTTACTCTTGTGTATTTAGATTTTAGATTTTATCATAAAAACATAGAATGGTTTGGGTTAGAAAAAGCCATAAAGATCACCTAGTTCCAACCCATCTTCCACTAGACCAGGTTTCTCAAAGCTCCATCCAACCTGGCTTTGAATGCTTCCAGGGATGAGACATCCACAGCTTCTCTGGGCAACCTGAGCCAGTGTCATGCCACCCTCACACTAAAGAATTTCTTTCTAATACGTAATCTAAATCTCTCCTCTTTCAGTTTAAAACCGTTACCCCTTGTCCTATCGTTGGCCTCCCTGAGCAAGAGTCCCTGTCCAACTCTCCTGTAGGTCCCCTTTAGGTACTGGAAGGGGTGATAAGGTCTCTCAGGAGCCTTCTCTTCTCCAGGCTCAACAACCCCAGCTCTCTCAGCTTGTCATCGCAGGAGATGTGCTCCAGTCCTCTGATTATCTTTCTGGCCCTCCTTTTAATTAGTTAAGACCACTGATTTCTTCCAGGATTCCAGCCTCATATTACCTTTTCTACCTGTGTATTCATGTGCTGAACAGCATCTCAGTTGTTTAGCAAAATGCTATCTCTAGAAAAGGCAGCCTTTGGTACATAATGATTTAGTGAAGATAGACTTTGGTTCCATCTTAAGTTCATATGAAAATTTAAAATTTTGTAAAGATACAGATTTGTGAATGAATACACTTAATAAAACTAATGAGTGTCTATATTGTGAATGAATGAAATATTGTTATATATAGTAATTGCTTCCACTAAATGAAACCTTGACTTCACATGTTAAGCCTTATGCACAGAGACCTGAACCTCTTCAAAGGAGCCATCTCTCTGTGTAGACTCAGAGCACAGCAGGCCAACTTGCTTGCCACAGTAGGCCTCCTAATCTCCAGTGAAGGCTTCAGAAGACCATGATGACGTTCTTTTTCCTGGTGACTGGATATGCCACATAAGGAAACACTGGACTTACTGTCCCGTACATGTGCACATATTTAGGTGAAGGCAGTTCTTGTCTTCTCCCTCTTTGCACAGTTTCTGGAAAAAAGAGTAGCCAGACATAGCAGGTTGTTACTAGAACAGTATTTGGAGTCTGTTTCTGATCACTTTCTTTCTCAACAGCTCTTTAATCACTGAAAAGAAGGTGGCAATATGCCAAATTTATTCTGGAGATAGCAGTTTGTATTCATCGCTGTCTTTCTTCTGTCTATTGGTCCATTTGGTACTTTGGATCCATTACAACTCATAAATGCCATCTGAGAACAAGGCATTTGGTTGTGTGATGGAACAGAGACCATACCTTCCCAAGAAAAATGATATTAGAAAGCAAACTCCAGACCCAGATAGTACATCTGCAGCTTGGTCCTGGCTGGTGTCTGATGAGGCTTCAGGAAAGAGAGTAGATAGACATATGAAACCACTGTAGCTGAAATGAATTGTCTTAGTCAGATACAAGTTGTGCACCCCTTTTGTACATCTTTCTAGTGAACATAAGGGTATAAAATCCATGCTGGTTTTAATTTAGTTAGTAGTAATAAAAACCACAAACTTCAGCAGAAGGGAAATAAATGGATGCCTTCTGATGGCCCTTGGCAGTTCTGTATAGACTTTTCTGCAACTAATGTGGTCTCATCTTTATTGCCACTGTTATCTGTACTAAACCAGGTTAAAACTAGTACAGCTATGACTCCCGATATTAAAAAAAAATCTTAATGTGCAGTGAGGTCAAAGCTGTATGCACTTGAAGGGGCAAAAACTGAGATTGCTTAATTTTCATGAAGAATCATTTCAATAATATGAAAAGTTGTATTTTATTTTATTTTATTTTATTTTATTTTATTCTCTTCCAGAATATGTACAAATCCCAAAGAAAATAATTAATTCTTGCTTTCTGGAAAGTACTTTCTCCCCCTCCTTTTTTTTTTTTATTTTTTCCCCGCTGGAACCACAAGCCCAAGGAAACGGTTTTGGATTCATATAATAAATTAACAGATTTCTTATTAGTGCTGTGTACTATGTGTTCAGTGCATATTTATAACTTATGTGTCAAAATGCCATTAGAAATCTTGCATGAGGGATTAAAATACCCCTTTGCTTTCTGCTTTCAACAAATTTGTATGAGAGTTGAGTAGCCCTTAAAATATTTGAGGTTGGAAATTTCTGGTGGAACAAGCAATTTAATATATTGTTTCATCATCACTAAGTGCCTGGATCAAATTCATGGAAGTCAAAAGAAGCTCCAAATTTGCATAAATCTAAATTCTCAAGCAATGACTCTTCATCAGTGTAGACAAGTTCTCATAGCACTGTTCTGTAATATTGCCAGCCTTTTCTGCTGATTTTTTATAAGTAATTGTATTCTCCTTGAATATATATTTTTTGCTCTCTTTCTGACCTGTTCCTTAGCAGTTTTGGAAAGTTAACTATAAATAAGGTAATATTTTGAATAAATCATTGTTTTTTAAGGAGTCTTAATGATTAAATGTGTTAATACAGCTATGTCTTATCTATTACACAAAATGTATTCAAAAAGGATGTACATGTTTCATAAGAGTGTCTAACAGTGAGGTGTTTTAGATTAATAATAGAACAAAAAATAGATAGAAAACTTGATTTAAAATCAGTATGTTCCAACTTGGAACTTTATTCTCTTTAAAGACTTCAGTAAAATATATTTATCAATTTCTTTACTCTCTTCTGACTGATTTACTTTTTCTGACACTTTATATGTTTTCCTAGATTTTTTGGTTTAGTTTCTTCATTATGTATTATGGAGAACACACACAGAAGCCCTATAAAGTTACCCAATAATTTCCACTGTAGTATTCGAGTTTTCATTTGTTATAAGGTTGCCAAACCTTAAGTGTTTGAACTGAAATGCTCTCTCTTGTGTAATTTCACTGGTGAAGGAAAAGGGAAGAAGTTTCAATCAAATGTGGTTTCTCTGGGTTTTTTTGAGGACAGAAAAACTGCATTTAATTGACAGTGGCAGAACTGCTGGTAAGTATTTCACTGAGTTACCTTATATTTTCTGCCTATAACAAACACAGTGAGATTATTCTAATGTTAGAAATGCACTTGTTGACACATTTGTGAATATTTGTTCAAACTGCAAGCCTTCTTAAATCTCAAAGGCTCATTAAAGGCACATTCACAATAGAGCTTACTGGTGTAGAGAAAACATCTGAAGATTCCAGTCTGGGCATGCTTAAGTCAAAGGCTGGAAGGTTTGAGCAGGATTTTCCTTAAAGTTGCTGATCTCAGCTACCAGGAATTATTATCATATTAGGTATTGAAAAATGGCCATGAACTTGTCTTTTTTCCCCTGTATTGCTGCCTAGAGAAGGAGGATGTACCAATGTGTAGAATTATGGTAAAGGGTTAAAAGAGGGGTAGAAATAACAAGGAGATTAGGGTGAAGATTTAGGTGAAGGCTAGATGAAGATAAATTTAAGAATGACTTGAACTCTAACAATAACATCTCTGTGCTTCTCAGTTCTCCTGTCCCTGAAACATGGAAGTAATAATGCCAGTAAATCTCACACAGATACTGTCAAGAATTTTTCATGATCATCCTGAGTGTATTCAGGTATTATGCTGATAGCAACACAAAAAAGATCACAAGGAAATAAACAATGATGTATTCGGAGGTGAATGATGTACCAAAAATACAGGGCTCCATACTGAGTGATGGATACCACAAAATATCAACTACGATATTCAGATATCATTCCATCATAACTACTGAATAACTAGGTGCCCTATGGAAAAATATTTGTAATCATGATACTGAAAAAAAAAAATACTCAAAATTGTCAGATACTTGTAAAGCTATGATTCATAAAACGTCTTCAGATCTTAGCAAAAAAGTGAAATGAGCATTCACAAATTAGTAAAATAAAAATATATTCTGGGACTTCCATTTATCACTGTCAAATGCCTCTGTAGATTATCTTTTATATACTGTCCTGAGCATAAGGAATAGGCAAAGAAAAGACTTTCTTTGCTTCCTGGCAGATACCCAGTGTGTGTGTTACAATGTCTTCTGCCATTGTACAAGGTTTTATAACACTTCTTCACCTGAAAAAAACCCACTTTTTTTTTNTTTTTTTTTTTTTTTTTTTTTTTAACACACTTCTTAATCCACACATGTATTTAGATTGCAATATACTCTCTGGGGAGCTTTTAGAGTTAAATGGTACTTTATCCCTTCAGTATGTAAATTAGAAAAGTTTATTATTTTAATTACAGAAGTGTGCATTATCGACAAGAGAAAGAGAACCTAATGTACTTTATATGTTCTCTTTTGACTGATTTCCCTTTAATTTGTAGCCTATTTTATTTACACTAGTTTGTATGCTTAGATGTGTCCTCATTTAACTTTTGGCTGAAGCAAACAGATCCAGAAAAGAAGGATATGCCTACTGAGATCACTTCCTGAAGTCTGGTTTCTTGGCTGAGAAACTGACTTCTCTTGTTCCTGCTGGAAAGTATTTACAATGGGGATGTTGTAGTATAGCGGCAAAGTTATTCCAGGACATGTTCATAAGTATAAATAGATATATGAATAAAGTTATGCTAAAGAATTAGAGAAAGCAATGAAACCGAAACCTACTCATAATAATTTTCAATCTATGTTTTGAATTGCCTTGTTAGGATTCCTACAAGGCAACTCATAACTGAAGGGTATTGATATTCCAGCCAGGGAATGGTCATCATCTATTTCTGCAATTTTTCATTTCATGCAATGTTTTTTTTGTGAATACGCAGTGAGCTGAATACTATGAAAAGTTATAGCTATATACCAAAACACAGAGTGCAGGCAAGAGAACCACTGTGCTCCATTTTCTTATGAAAGATAATATTTATATCAAAATTCCTCTGAGTGCACTTAATATACATGATGTCACTGTGTCTTGTGTTTACTCTTGTTCTGCCTGCCGAGGTACAGATTCTGGGTGTAATAGTGCTAAACGCAAACTTGGGAAAAGTGATGTCTGTGAGGCGTGTGCCCAGAGGCACAGACACAGAGGTTGAGGAAGAGCTGGGCAGAGCACTGATATCTGGCTGCATCATTGGACTGTTTATTCCTCGCCTCAGTGCTGGTGTGAAACATTCCTTGCCACCTTTCCTAAAGGTGATACAAAAAGGTGTTTTGAAGTGTCGAATCTGTGATTGCTCATTACTTACTACCTTCAGGTGTTTCTATTACTCAAGAATAATTTTTGATTAACTGTGCTGTTTGCAAAGGAAAATATGGAAGGTTGGGTTGTTTTCCTTTTTAAAAAATGCATAAAAAGGAAGTAAAAATATTTATGAATGCATTAATTAATTCAAAGCTGAAATAAGTAAATTGTTGATTCAAAAAGATTACTTAATGCAATGGAGGTCTAAGATCACTGGGGAGAAACAAAGAATGAGAAGGACTACTCTAAAAATTGCAAAATTTATATGATTTTCATAGGATGGTCATAGAATGGTTTAGGTTGGAAGGGATCTCAAAGATCATTTAGTTTCAACCCTCCTACCATGGGCAGGCACACCTTCCACTAGGTTACTCAAAGCCCCATCCAAACTGGCCTTGAACACTTCCAGAGATGGGGCATCTCTGTGACAATCAAAGGGACCGATAAAATAAAGAAAAATTTTAAAATATAGCTCAAGCATTGAGGCAACTGTCTCAGAATCGTAAAACCACTAACGGTTGCAGAGGCCTCTGGAGATCACAAATTGCCTATTCAGGCAAGGTCACCTAGAGTCAATTGCCCAGAACCGTGTCTAGACGGCTTTTGAAATCTCCAGGGATGGAGATTCCTCAACGTCTCTGGGAACCTGTGCCAGAGACCACCCTCACAGTAAAAGTGTTTTGTTTTTTTAATGTCAGGATATGTAGGCCATGGTTGCTGAAAGGGTTCCATCTCTTACCCAGGGACTTAGGTAAGGCTGATCTCAACTTTCTTGAATACAGAAGTGACATTTCCAGTTCTCTGAAACCTTCTCCGGTCACTGTAACTGAAATGTAAAAGATGATCATGACTGCCTTTGTAATGGCATTGGCCAGCTTCTACAGCATTCATGGGGCATCCTTGGATTTGTGTCTGTTAATTTTGTTTAAATATTTACTAATTTAATATTCCCCTACCGGAGGTGAGTTTTGCTTGTTCAAGACTTTCTCGCTGATCTCAGACATCTGGGAATCCTGAAAACCAATCTTACTGAGACCGAGGTGAAGAAAGCGTTGAGTACTTTGGTCTTCTGTTTCCTTTGCCATCAGCTCCCCAGTACCACTCAGCAGCTGGCCCACACTTTCCTTTGACTTCACTTTACTGATGATGTACCTGTAGAAGTCTTTCTCGTTGCCCATCATATCCCTTGCCACATGGACTTCAGCTCCCAGTGGGTTTTCACTTTTCCAACCCCATTCCTGCATGTTAGAATAGTGTCTCTGTGTTCTTCCTGGGACACATGTCCTAGCTTCCACTTCTTGCATGCTTCCTGGTGTGTCACAGAACTGTAGCACAAAAGTGTGTCCATGGGTTCAGAAATATATATGAAATAGGAAAAAAGCAACAAGGTGAATAAGATAGTAGAAAAAATAAGTTGAAAGCCTTCAGACAAATGATAACTGTTGCTTCGTTTCAAAACTTCTGGGCTGTGTGCTCTGTAAATTTGCAAGAAACTGAAGTTGAGTAAGGCTGAGAAATTAGAAGGGAAATGAATATTTGGTTGAGATTAACAGAATTTAAGTTATCAACAGATAAAATCTTTTGGTTTTGAGTCAGAGAAATAATTTCTCTGTAATTATTTTGTGCAGGATATCCCTCCAAATCTGTTCAATCTGGAAAAACAATGAAAGATTATTTTTTCTTCCTTTTTTTATTCTTTCCTTTTTTTTCTTGATCTTCTCGTTTCTATAGCACTTCTGCTGATAGTTTCTGAATTGCAAACAATCAGAAGGTTACATAACCTTTAGGATGAGCGGCTTCTGTACTTCTATGCATCTGACAAAAGCTGCTTTACTCAGAGAAGTAGTGTACAAACCAATACTACTAGCTACAGTTGTCAGAAGGAGCATGGAAAGATATATCGCCCTGAAGATTTTTGAGTCTTGGGATCCTCACTTAACTTGTCACAGGGCACGAAGCATACTTGATTTGATGTCATGTCATTTGTGGTCATTAACGTAGTAGTTACTGGCACACAGTAAATATGTGTGTGAGTATATTTAACATGTGACAAAAATACTTTATTTGTCTAAAGAGTTTAAAAAATGTTTCAGGCAAGTAGAGGTATAAGTGCCATTGGTTTTAATTGGTCCTTAAACACTTAAATGCCTTGGCCTGGCTTGTATATCTGCTTCATAATGTGTTCAAAACCTTTCTAGTGACAATGAGACCTGAGCTCAGTGATAAATTCAACCTGCTCCCTTCGACAGTCTCTAGTCCTGCCTAAGAGATAGGTTCCATCCCTTGCAGCTTGCAACAGTCTGAAAAACTTGATGTATTCATTCAATATGCGAAAAAGATACCTAAAACTTTAGAGGAGATATTTCTTAGTGGCTGCTACATCACTTCATACAAAACAGTGTTCATTCTAGCCCATTCTAGTCCTCCAAAACTTTGGAACTATCGAACAATACTCTTTTGGTATTATTCTCAATCATCTTTGGTATTAAACTCAAACAGCAAAGCAATGTTTTAATATACTTCAAATCAATCCCCTGCCCATCAACCCTGATACCCGAGAATCTATGATTACGTTTGTGAATAGTTTAAGATAAATATTATTTTCAATGTAATTCATTAGTCCTTGCTTTCACCGTTACGTGAGTTTAATTAGACATATGCTGCTACTTCTAAGAGTTTCACATTAAAAATAGAATCTTATGCAACGTGTAGCCCATTTTAGCCTTTGATATGAAGAACTGTGTAGTTAAACCTAATGGCACCTGTTTTCTGTAGGTGATATTCTTTTGGCATATTTACTTATTACCCATTGGAAAAATGGCAGTTGTTCAGAGTGAACTTTTCTTCTTAACCCTTTCATACCTAACTGTTAGATTTAGAGGTATTACCAGACTTATTCCATGTGTTCTGCTGTTTGTTCTGACACCTCACATGTGTATCTGCTTCTTACAAAGCTCTGGTAACTGCCAAAAAAATTAAAAGTCCAATGAAAACAAAGAATAATATTTTTTTATTAAAGATTAATTTTCCTTACTTCTTTTAGTTGAATGATCTAGTTTTTTAAAAAATATTTATAGCAAAACCATGCAGAAAATGTTGATTCTTTAAAAAGACTCCATTAAGTACATTCATAAAAATCAATAAAATCCTTTATCTTTATGAATTAATGTGTTTTATAATGGACTGGCATCCAACATATACAAGAATGTGCCAACAAATATATAGTTCCTGCTTGTATTATTGTTGATGCGATCATTGTCATGTTTTGCCCAGAAACAGTCAGTCTGGCTTCTTCCTCTGAGTTAACCAGAGTCTTGGGCAGCCTGCAGCTTGCACATTTGTCATGCATACCAAGCAGATGAGATTACCACCTTACATGTTTACACTGCTGATAGTTTGCGTTTGTTGTCCTCCCATGCCTGTGGTGTATTACCTTTGCATACACAAGCATAGTTCTAGTGTACCAATGTGAAGCTTGAATAAGGTACTCCAGCCTGTGTCCTCCTTTACATAACACCTCACCATCTGGTACTCATCTTGGGTCTCCAAATTCCCTTTGTACCTCTATAACATGTATTTACTGGTCAGACAGCAGGACAGACTGCTGATGCTATGGAAGTTGCTAAAATGCTAGCACTAAATCATGATACAAGAGGACTCCACCATTTACTGCCACACATACATTAGGAAAATAAAAGGACACGTCTCCAGTCCCTCATAAAGTGTGTTGAGTTTAATACTTAAACTGTTGTTTCTGTGCAGAGGAAAAGTCTATATATGGAGTGTGAGCCCAGGATCAGTAGTAAAGGCACTGTGCAGTTCTGCAGGGAGAACTTGCCCTTTATGTAGGCATTCGATGTTAAGAAACACTTGTTCACAAGAACAAAAAGACCCAGTGGAAAGGCATCTTTTCAACTGGCATATTTTCAACTTCTTCTGATGAATTAAACTGACCTTTAGAAATACACATCTGGTCTGGCACTAAAGCTAGGGTTTCTATTTTTCCAGAGTGTGTGTATATATGAAGAACACAGTAAGCAGGGTTACCAAGCTATTGTTTGTGTCCAGGCAGGTGCCTGTAGCAGGTACACTGTGCATGCACACTGGTGAATGATGGCAGCTCCGCTGTTACGCTCTCTTCCCGGATGCAGAACAGAGAATTGAGCTGTACAAGCAACATCGTCAAGGTGTTTGAGTTAAGGAACACAGTGATCTTTCTTAAGACAACTCCATCATTTTAATGATCTAAAAGGTTATGTTGGATTGTAACAAAATCGGTAGACAGATCACTGCAGGGAGGGAGGAAAGTCTCTCAGTTGTTGGGGTTTTTTTGTTTGTTTGTTTTTTTCCAAATAAACTTTCCAGATGATTTTTATTTCAAGTGCTACTTCAGACGGAAAATTCCTGATAAGAATACAAAGCTTTGTTACTTAAAATAAAATTTTATATGCACATATAGACTTCCAACTTATATCCAGTTGACTTAGAAGCATTTGTTATACTACAAACAAATCAACTGAGGGATATAGATCTTAAGGGTCATGTTTTTAGCACTTAGAATCAGGAATACCTCTCCTGAGGAACTCAGATTGTGTTCATAACCTCGAGTGATTCATTTTTTTGAGAAAAGTTCAGCATAGGAACTGGTTGAAATGTTGAAAATCCTCATGTGGAAAATCTTTGAAAAACTAGAAAAATACTGTTTTGGAGCTGTTAGAGCCTGAGACCTAAGCTCTTTTGCAGGTCTGACCCCATGTAACTCGTCAAAGGAGAGAAATCCTGCTGTGTTTCCAAAACTTGCTTTATAATGTGAGCAATTGAAATTTGTCAGTTCCAGATTTATCTTACTTGATTTTAACCACCAGAATGAGATGTTTAAATTAGAACTAATATTGTCATCAACTCTCTCTATAGACAGTTCTGAGAGAGACAGAACACTTCAGAGTTGTTATCTTTCCACAGGGAAAACTTAATCTCTGTAGATACTTTTTTATCTAAATTCCAGCCAGATCTGGGTACAAGCTCTCTCCCTTCTCTCTACTTTCCTCTTCTGCAAAGTTCTCTTCTTTTTATTCCATAGATGGACCTCTGACATTTTGTACCATCAAATACGTGATGCAAAAGAAATGATTCTGCGTCTGAAGTACTGTAGACTTATTGACAAGAGGATCAGGTGTAGTATCTTGCTCCAGGACTGTTGCCAGAAGGTACAAACGACGAAAGAGCACAAAGCCCTTACATACTTGTTTGCCTGGTGTCTCCTAAATACATATGTATGATGAATACTCAAGATGAGAATAAATATTCAGATGAGACCACAGAGTTGTCAGCCAAACTTCAATTAAATGTTCAGCCATGAAACTTTAAAAATTCATTTGGTCTTTTGAACTACAAAGAATTCTTTATAAATTTATTGTCTGTAGTATAGTTAAGATTTGGACATTATTTTTTCTGTGCCATAAAAGAATAATTGCTTTCGTTGGAACTAACAGTAGCTGGCACGTATACAAAAATTTTGTTAGTTAAGAGATGTTTGAAGGTTGCTAATGGTTACCTGTTGTCTCAGTTATGTGAAAGAGTGAGGATACTCAACTGATGGAAAAAAAAAAATGTATTATCTTCTACCAATTCAATTAGATTGAGCAGTTAACAGGGAGGCATAAAAAAAGAGTGGTATAAGAAACAGCATAAGTATTACGTGTTTGGAATAGCGCAACATATGCATCCAGGGTAAGTACAGGTATAAATCTTTGCAATGGTTACTAAGCCAATAAAAGCCACAAAGAAAAGAAATCTCTGTGCTCTAATTTGGCAACAAAAGGCATTGTGAAATTGCCAACTAATTCACTAGAAGTGCCAGGAAAAGTGTCCTGCTCTAACGACTGCCTGTCCCTTGTTTGATGTTCAGTTGTGGTCGAAAGTTTTCAGAAAAGACTATGTCTGGTTTTATTAAATTTGCTGAAGGAGGCCCCCACCTGATTTTGTGATCTGAGAGGAGATACTGGAGAAACCAATGTACACCAGATTCTGCAGAAGTATTAAGCAGGTAATACTCTGCCTGAAGGGAGACTTGGTGAGGTACTGAAACACAGGATTTACTTAGAAATTGCCTATATTACATTCTATTAATTAATCAAGTGCTTGCAAAATATAGAAGGGCAGATTGTTTCATATACAGTTAAGACTGTTGAGTAACACTCACAGAATCTTTATTTTCACTATTTTGTTCGAGCTGTACTGTTGAGCTAGTATGCTCCACATTGTTTTTTGAACAAACATGAACTAAAGACAATCCTGAAATGGTTTGGCAGAAATTAGATTGAACAGACATTTCCCCGTAACACTTTGTATGCTTATAAGGTTACTCTCTACGACAGAATGTCAAAGAAAAGAGAGGATCTGTGTTAATTCCTAAAGAAAACTGAATTCTTTGTACATGTTTGTGAAGCTATTAATGTCTCCCACCTGGTATCGTATTTTTTAACTCTGTCATCTTTCAATTGCCAGGTGACTGTTTTCATCACTGTGAATAGCAAAATGTTTTAGAAGATGCAGTGCAATACCAAGCCACCTGATAAGAAAGCCAGAGGTGCACTGCCTAAGTAAAAATTCTGTATTAAAATACTGGATTTTGTCAGGATGACTAAGCAAAGATAATACAATTTCTATATAGAAGAATCATTTACCCAGAGTTCCACAAATCACTAAAAAATATTTGAGATGCAGCAGAGCTCTACTTAGAACTACCCTGCCCCCCCCCCGGCTTCTTTCTTGGGTCATTAATAGTGATTATTCTGAAGTTATCAATTGAATGAG
The DNA here is from genome assembly GCA_013400375.1 of Thinocorus orbignyianus. Taxonomy (NCBI): domain Eukaryota; kingdom Metazoa; phylum Chordata; class Aves; order Ciconiiformes; family Thinocoridae; genus Thinocorus; species Thinocorus orbignyianus. Next base: position 40 of record VXBW01003118.1, on the reverse strand, counting down.
TTCAGGGATGGATGCGCCATAGAATCATAAAATCATAGAA
>VXBW01003117.1:653419-663818 GCA_013400375.1 Thinocorus orbignyianus | reverse complement strand
TATTGTTGCTCATGTGTATAAAGTCTAAGCATACAATAAGCAACTACAGAACACATTTATGAATCAATGATGAAAAAAGTTCCTCAGAACAATATTGTTAGTTCAAAGTTTAAAGAAGTTTCTACTCATTGATATTATTAGAGGCTGGATGTTACGCAGTGCAGCAGTTCATATTTCTTTCCTTTTCTCAGTTATCATTGTTTTAGAGGGATTGGTCACAAATGTGTTTTGTAACATAAGGAGACATAAAATATTTCTACTGTGCTAGCTTAACTGTATCTACGTTAAATCTAAAAATATAATGTTAAAAAAACATTTTAATAAAAATGAAATTATTTGGTTATAGGAGTGAAAAGCACAGTGAAAAATCAGCCACTGGTTTTCCATAATAAAATTAAATCATCAGGTTATAAGTCAGCACCGCAGTGAGTAGATACATTACTATTTTGTCTGTTTTATTTGTGTGTGAGATTTTGTCACATGAATAGTGCTATATAGTCTCATGAGTGTGAAATTAATGACCCATGAAAAACAGATATGATGTTATCGAAGAAAATATTTTTTAAAATATGTTGTAAAATTTTTTTTTCACAGCTTCTGGTCAATGTTCAACTTCTTTTCAAAATCTGTATTAGGTATCCTGTTTCTTTCATATAATTAAACTCTTTTTATTTCTTCAGTTTGCAGAAAGAAACTGAGAACTTTATATGAATGGTTTTTGACCTTCAGAATGCATTATCCCACAAATACCTTAAAGCAAAGAAAGCAAAAGTTAGGTGCAAACTCAGGCATTGGATCATTAGAAAGTTATCGTGTTGTCAATGTGAGCATTATCTTGCTTACCGACATTACTAGTAAACATGAATAGTAAGAAGGAAGTAGGATTGGTTTTTGTTTGAAATAAATGTTGCATATAGAAGAGTGTGTTCTTTCTTGTAGAATGACCATGTTTACCCCAAATAATAACCTGAAGAAAAAGGAGGTATCAAAGTGGAAGACCACCTGTAGACGGTAGGTAACCTAGTGACTCCATTAGAAAAGGAACAAATTAAAATGAGGATAAATACAGGCCTATTGGAAATGTGGTTTCTAGCTGCTTCTCTCATTGGAAATTTTTAGTTAGGAGTTTAACTGGTACTAACAGGCTTTGTAAATTTGCTAGAAAACAACTCCAGCAAGTGATTCAGATTATCAGACTATCAGTTAAATTTTAGTAAGTCTTATATGTAAAAGAAAATATGCACATCTAATTTCTTCGATTTTTCATTGCTAGAAAGAAGAACAGGTGTTAAATAGGATTGGAAGCATGGTTTTAACATATTCTTAAACTGTAATTCTAACCGAATGTGGCACGGGGCAACTTAGTTATTTCAGGTCATGTGTCTCATTCACCCCTAAAATCACATTATCTTCAACTAATGCAAGCTTTCTCTGATGAATTTAAACAGAGTATACATAATGGTAGAATTTGACCTGTGGATTCATCATTTTTGGACATAAAGAATTAGTGGGACTTTATAGCGGGCACTTTCATCTTAATTGGTGCAGTATGTTAAACATACAGTATGGGAACATTACACATGTTTTCTCTTTAGTATTATACAGAGTCTTTGTTCCATGTAGTACAAATATAAAAGTAAAGAATGATTAATGCCATCATTTTTCTCTTAAATAAATGTTTCTTAAATACTTAACAACTCAAGACTATATTTTTTTAATCCTTGCACACATAGGCAGGCCAATCATTGACTCATAGACTGGTTAGAGTTGGAAGGGACCTTAAAGATCATGGAGTTCCACCCCCCCTGCCACAGGCAGGGACACCTCCCACTAGACCAGGTTGCTCAAAGCCCTATCTTATCACTACACTTCCTGATAAAGAGTCCCTCCCCATCTCCCCTGTAGGCCCCTTGCGGATACTTCGAAGGCCATTATAAGTTCTCTCCAGAGCCTTCTCTTCTCCAGGCTGAACAGCCCCAACTCTCTCAGCCTGTCTTCATAGAAGAGGTACTCCAGCCCTCTGATCACCTTTGTGGCCATCCACAGTTCCAACAGGTCCATATCTTTCCTCTGTTGAGGACTCCAGAGCTGGACACATGATGCTAAGTGGGCTCTCATGAGACCAGAGCAGACCTGCTGGCTACACTTCTTTTGATGCAACCTAGGATACGATTGGGCTGCCAGTGCACATTGCTCATGTCGGGCTTCTCATTTATGAAGTCCTTCTTCTCAGGACTGCTTTCCAGATATTCTCTGCCCAACCAGTATTTGTGCCTGGCATTGCCACTTGCAGGTGCAGGACCCTGCATTTGGCTTGGTTGAACTTCATGAGGTTTGCATGGGTCCACCTCTCAAACCTGTCCAGGTCCCTCTAGATGGCATCCCTTCCCTCCAGTCTATTGACCGCTCCACACAGGTTGACGTCATCAGCAAACTTGCTGAGGATGCACTTCATCCCACTCTCCATGTCACCAACAAAGATGTTTAACAGCATGGTGGGCACTTCAGATACTTTCTAGATTGGTTTGCTCTATTTTATAATAGGTTGAGCTACTTAGAGTACCAAGTTTTTTGGGGTATTTTTTAATATCTTGTTAAATAGATCATCAATGTAATTCTTATTTTTACATATGTATATATTTTTCGTATTTTATTTTGTCACAACAAGATAGAACAAGCATTCTTTTATAAGGTAGGCATACAACTTAGGTTATATTTAATATGGACTTAAACTCTTCATCTCATGAATTCATAACAGTTGGTGACAGGAAGAATTTAAGTACAACAATTTAAAATTCATTCTTCCTCTTGGGGTTTAACGTAAATTTTACAGGAAATATTTAGATAAATATTTCGCAATAGCTCCCAAAGCACATATATTTCACAATTGAAATGAAAATGTACTGGTCTTAGATATCTTGATATTTTTCATCTCTTTCTCTCTTTTCCTTCTTTGAAGTAAAAATAAAGAATATCCATTGGAAAGTTATCCTCCAATCAAGTATGAGAAAGAGCTGTCTGTTACTTCTAAACCAGCCCCAATTTGTTGCATTCAGTATTCTGGTATGTACAGGCTATATAAAATGTACAGTTGTGTCAGTGTGCAGAAAGAAAAATCAAATTTGTGTGACATGCTTTATTAAGACTGTGAATTTCCTAGGTAAATTCCCAGAAAATTTTCTAACAGTATCATGTACTGTTTGATCACATTTTTTTAACTTGCAAAACCATGCAAGCTGCTGACACATATGCAAAAGTATTCTCATTCTTCTGTTATTTTACATCGTTTCCTTTTGGATTTATTCTGTGACTTTCCCACTTCAACCTGAAAACTAGTAGTCCAACAAATTCTTTTCACTAAGGAATTTATTTTTCTAGACATTTACTTAGCGTCATTAGGGTATTTAAAAGCTGAAGTTCTGTTCAGAAAGAATCAGAATACTCCTATTTCTTATGTAAAGATTATTCAGTTTTTATATATTGAAATGTATAAAAAAAGAATTATTCCATTTAGTACAAAGAAGGGTATTTTTCTTAACTGGTTTGGAGAAGTTAGTCTTGTAATTGGTTTAGTAATTTCTAAGATACAAATATTATACAGAAACTACTTTTTAGAGTAGCAATCAAATGTATTACCAAGTATATAATTACATCAATGTACACTCTGCAAACCACAATATTTTCAAATTATTTAAAAATATGTATCTTTATAAATATTTTTGGGAAAAAAACAACTTTCATTTTCAGGAAATAAAAGGAATTAGATACAAATGGTAATTTTTCTAAACTGTATTCCAACCATCTCTTCCATCCTAGAGAAGGGGAAGAAATTACTTTTACTGAAATAAACTGGTTGCAGAGAGATTATTTCAAGGAATGCTATATGTGCCTGAAACTAAAAGTTCTTTTTCAGCAATGACAAGTATTGCTATAGTTTCGATGATACACTTTAAGTATAAAACCTGTTATTTTAATTAAGAGGCATGCAATTTTTATGATTAAAATAAATAACGTATTAAGTCATTGTTCCTTTCAAGTGTAAATCATTAGACACTCTTCTTTATAGGGGATGGAGAGATGCTGGCTTGTGGCTTGGCTGACAAGGCTGTACTGATATTCAGTTCCAATCTCACCAATACACATAATGTTTTTTCAGGTAAAATTAGTAATTAAATTATTAAAGAAATAGTATATACTTGAGTTTAATCTAAAATAGCATAGTAATTAAACCATTCTTCTTATATCACCTTGAGAAGAATGGGGGAGAGGTAATACTACTGATTCAAGTTACTTCTCTGTTTGGTTAATTTTTGTTCTGGAATTAAACTGCCAAACAGTTTTTCCCATTTCAGTTTCCTAGGAGGTAAATAGTAATGTATCATCATATATATTGCAATCTGCATTGCATATATATATTGTTATAATGAAATAGAAGTAATAATGGCAATATATTGTAATAATAATGTATATGTATACTGCAGTGATACAATCTAACAGATTATTAGCCAGAAAATTGATTGTGATGACTTGGCAACAAATTATTTGTTTTGCTCCTCCGAACTTCTAAAGAACAACTATTTAAAAAAAGAAGAGGGATTATTCCTATGGAGAAATCCATTTCTGCAAAAGTGTATGCACATGCAAATATGTGCTTTACTTAACATTGCAAACAAACCTTAAAAAAAAATGAACTCAAAATTTCTACAAGAACAATCTGTAAAATTTGTAATAATAGTAAATGTTATGACTTGAAATTCGTAATTGTAGGACTGATTTACTGTGAAAGTTCATAGTGGAAGATGACTGTCACTTACTAGCAGGCAAAGCAGACTATTTTAAGTTATTTTAGAAAATAATTTCTAAGTAAAAATCTCTGATAACTTTTCTGAAAACTGGTTTTTTAAGTAATTTTCATTTTATTTTGTGGAAGCAACTGTGGCACTGTGACAATTAATGGAGGTGGCATTACTGGTATTTTTCTCTCTGTGTGAGGAAATTGATGAAACTTTGCTGTGTGGGCAGGGTAGTAGAGTCTGGTCTTTTTCACAACAGCAAGTTCATAAACTTAATTCCCCCTCTCCTCCCATGTATTATGTGCTAATTTGAACAAATTCATAGTGCAAGTCACATAAACTGCAGGCAGGAATAGCATTTTGAGGTTTTATTGGCATATTAATGACAATTTTGTTATTTAGGTGGTAGTGGAAAAGAAGCAGTAATTTTGTCCAAAGAGATGCCATATATCCAGAATATGTTTAACATTGGTTTAGAAGGATTTTTCAAAATTGCAATTAACCAAAAGACAGAAAATTTCTATATTTCTTCCCTTACTTGTTACAAGCATCTAAAATAATGATGCAGTACTGTTACAGTATTTTGTACACACCAGCTTAATGAATTTGTACTCAGAGAATTCAGTGTTTCTTCAGATTATTAAGACATCTTTCTTAACTAACTGGAAGAAGCTAGGATGTAAATTATTTTCAAAAACTTTAAAGCCTTTTAAATTTTTTTTTTGTTTGTTTTTGTTTGTTTGTGGTTTTGTTTTTTTTTTTTTTTACAGCAGGGCTACCCTGAACATAAAGTAGCAAATAAATGTTGCAAATTATTCCATGAGTCTATAAATGATTATTGTACAGCATGTTTTCTGTAACTGTTCTTTGCAGCTTGTCTTTTGCATTACAAATCCAGCTTCTCTTTATGTGATCTACAACCCAGAAGTTAGACAGGATGGTTTTACTTGACTGTATATAGAGATTATGTGCTGCAGAATGTGACATTTGAATTCTGTGAAATACTCTTTTCTTGGATGTTTTTTCCACTGGAGCTTGTTTTTATGCAGGCTTCATTGTTTTCTGGACTGGTTATAGCTGGGTTTTACCTTTGTTTCATCTAAGGGGAAGATACTAATTTCATTGACTTTGTTGCATCCATGCCTCCAAATACTTGCTATGTACTAAATAGTATCAAAGGAATGGTTTGACACTGGTGTAACCAGAAAACATAGATTTTAATAAGAAAAAATAATTATTTAAATAGACATGTTTGAAAGCAGAAAAAAAGGTTAGAATTTAGAGGTTTCTAAATTTGAAAGAAAAATTTAGTTTGTTTTACTCTGTAAATTGTGAAGGAAACAGTACCTAGGTTTTGACACATTAACAAACGGCTTTGTCTTTCTATGCAGTAAAATTAAATATTGTGATTTTATAAGGTGTATTTTAAGATGTGCTTGTGCTGCTTAACAGAGTACAGGTTCCTGTGCTAATTCAACATTCAGGACTCCCTAAAATACTGCAGTACTCTGCAAATGCAGACTAATTGACTGTGATATGGAAAGTGACCTGTAAAAAACTTCATGGTACTACAGAAAAGCTTTTACTGGTGCCGGTAGTTAAGGTGTCAAGTAATATTTCTTGTCTTGCTTTATTAATTTATTTATTTGTCTATAACTGAATTGGTCTTCTGAGATATGGCTTTGTTCCATTAGTTTTCTTAGGTTTTGCACTACTATCTAATTTATTTAATTGATACCTTTCATTCTTTATTCTATATCTTTTTATGATGCACAGTTTGAATAGAAGTATAAAACCCATTCTAGTTCAGGCTCTTCAGGCACCATAAGAATGCAAGCTGGCCATGTATTTTTTTTTCATATAAGTGTGAAATTGTGAGATACTGTAATGTAGGTGAGTAGGAACCACAAACCATCAGTTATGTGCTTATTTTATTCATGTAGTTATTCTGTACAGTTCAGATTACCGTGAAATCACCTTTTATTTTCTAGTCTAGATGTCTATGGTTTTGAAATGTAATAATAAATACATTTTAATTTTATTAAAACCCATAATGCATTGCTCTTCTTCAGAGCTGCAGTCAGTGGTAATGTAAAACTTCCCCTTTTCAAGAAATGGCAGATATCTCTCCTACTAAAAAATTTCAATTCAAGGTGGCATTAACATCTGAATGTAGCTGATTATCAAGAATCGCATTTTTATAAGGCACCATATAACAACCGCTATTTTTCTATAAGCCTAATTTATTTGGTTTTGTTCCCTAAAGTGCTCAGTTACAGTTTTAAGTATTTCTGCATTACTCTTCAGTGTTGTCTCTTCAGGTGTCTGTGTCCTGTAGTGAAGTCTAGGTAGTACTGGACACATTTAAAAGAGTTACAGCCAGCAGGGCCTTTTTTAAGAAGTATTTTTCAAAACCAGCTGCTGTCCTTCTGAATGTTCTTCAAGACTGGGGAACCCTGAATAATGCCTGTTTTGAGGCTTACTGGCCTCTTGCAAGCCAGCTGGCATCTTCTTCACTTTGCTTTGGGATTGGGGGACCTGGAATACAGAGATTCTTAAGCTTTTTTATGTGGCTCTTCCAATTTTCCAGACCTCAGTTTTTCCTAATGTTTCTCATGTTCCTTACTACTTTGGAAAACTGTTTTGTGTATTCTGGTAAGTTGTTTTTGTTTTTCCTTAATGCAGATAATTCAAAGATTCCAAATAGTATGGCAAAACCAAAGCCTGAAAATAAATCTGTGCTGAAAATAAAATAAGTATAGTACTTACATATATACCTAATCAGTACCTGTGCAACTTTCTGTTGAAAATTCTACAGGTCTTTGGTAACTGAGAAAAAAAATTACCTTGTTTAGAAGCCTTTTTATTGATATAGGTTATCATAGAAGATCTTAATTTCTGAGATAAATCCAGTAGCCTTTCTGTAATTTAAAGCAATCGTTTTTTTACTGTAAAATGTCAGTTGACTGAAGAGAGAATGTGCACAAGAGGGCAGCATAAGAACTTTAAATCTTTTAAGTCTAGGTGAAATTCCTCAGACTTCATCTAGAAAAAAATAGAATAATATGGGGCAAGTTTGTTAATTTTGTTTGACATATTTTCTTTGGTTTTGACTTTTTGATCAGCTTCAATATAATTTTAGATCAAATTAATAATTTTGGCTTCTGGATGATGTTTCTGGCTTTTGAAGTTCTTTCTTTGTAATTTCCCAATCTTGTCTTTAACTGTGTGACATCAAACTGGAAAGTCTGCTTCTATTAACTAGAGATTATAACACTTTAAACTGTGATTTTTAAATAAGCAGTTACAGTTTTTTGATCTAATGAGGCCGTCCTACAGAAACTGTTATAGTGGCAGGTTCATTGTGTTTTTGCAAAACCAACTAGCTCAGTAAAAAAAGCCTAATGAATAAAATAAAAGTATTGCAACTATTTGCGAGGTCTTAAGTGGTTTCCCATTGTATTTAATATAAAATCTCATTCTGATACCATACTCAGATTTTTTTCAAGTAATACTGTAGCTTTTCTTAAATTGATTTTCAAGGATGTTTCTTGGAAATGCCCTTCCAATAACTTTCAAAAATCAGTCAGAGTTACCATTATCTAATAAATTAGATTGCCGTAATTCTTTTGTAACTGCTTCTATTTTTTGTTTTAAAACACTGAACTTTGACAAACTGAAAGTCAGGTGTTCTGTTGCTAAGACTTATACAATAACTACTTATTTGGCATAGCTGTAGTGAGTTCCTTTACTGTTTTATGTGTTAAAATCCTTCTGGTTCTCATTAGCCTTACCTTCCCTGCTTTTAAAGCTGCATGTCACCAATTACATTGTCTTCTAGAATATATGTCACTTTGCAGGTCTATAAAATCTGAGCACTTGAAGTTAAGCATTCAAAATGAAGTTGATACGAAGCCTGATTCAGACCTTGAAGGCCTTCAATGCTAGAGTAACCATCCTGGGTTGGTTTGTTTGTTGTATATTTGTTTAGAACTATTTAATAGTTCTAGTTGGGTCAAATTTGAGTTCCAGAAAGCTGAAGAAAATTTAGATACTAGTTTTTATCCTTTTAGAATCTGAATGTCTGTAAAAGATAAATGAGTCCTGGATATTTATTATAACATTTTCCTACAAATTCCCTTACTGTAATGGAGGCAATGTTGTACAAATGCCTATGAGATTTCAGGTAGAATAACTTGGTATTTCTCTGACCTTATGTAATTTTGTGAATCTTGATTAGAAATGAGAGACATTTTTCCTTAATTTTTGTTGAGAGAAAAAGATCAGTAACTGGTTTACTGTTACCAGTTTTAATCCAACCATTTGAAGCCTATATTTAAAATGTACCTTAATATTGTGTACAATTATATTGAAAAAATACGATTAACTCTGGGGAAATGTATAAATGCAAGAAATTAACATTGTGATTTTTTCGTTATAATTTTTATTAGGTCATGATGGTGCAGTTAACTCTGTTGGCTGGAGCCATGACAAGAAGTGGTTAGTTTCTGCATCAGAAGACAGAACTTTAAGGGTCTGGTCAGTCTGCAAGAGTGAACCTGTCCTAAATCTGGTAATTAGAAACTGCTTTCAGTTTGGTTCACAGGGGACACTGTTTTACACTTTCATCTACTTCTATTGTAACAGCTCTGTAGAAGGAACATACAGACTGATTTTCAAAGCTACTGAGTGGTAGTGATTCAAACCAATACTATGATCTGGGTGATCTCCATTGACTTCAAATTAGGCTTTTGTCATGACAATGTATGAAAATAAAAGAAACACGCAAACAATCTTGGTAAACAAAAATAGTGAGCATGTCTGAAAGTTTTGGTTTTATTGTCTGCTCTGTATATTTTATTTTCATTGCCTCGGCTCTGCTTTACTTTATAGTTTACTCCCCGATTCAATTGGGAGTTTAGAGTATGAAGATAGATCTTTTCAGTTTCAATTGACTACAGATAGTATTAACTTTGCTGACAACTACTTTAAGTGGAATTAATACTTTATTTTGAAATCAATCTATGTCAAAATTAAGAAGGGCCGATATGTAGTAGGTTAACCTCCCAGGATATGCTCAAGATAAAAGGGAGAGTAGGACTTCATACCAGGAATCTCACTCCAAAAATACTTAGCATCTTAGAATTTGTTCTTAATAATTTACTTTGCATTTTAGGGCAAAGAGAAGTTCCGTAAGCCTGTACGCTTTGCACAGTTTTATTTTATAGATGCATTTATATTGTTGTGTTGTGGAGCTGAATTTCATCTATTAAGTTTCCATATCGACACAACCAAGGATGACCTTAAACGGTGAGTAAAATTGCTCATTAACAGTCCAGTGAAAATGCTTGTACTGTTTGATCTGGGATTTTCTAGGGGTTGAGGTGATGTGGGGTGGAGGGCAGAAATGTTACTGAAGAAGAAAGTTGAACAAATACTAAAAACTAGTCGTAGAAAAAGTCTTTGTTCTGGCATAATATAAAAAAACCCACCTCTTTGTGTTTTAGAGTGCATTAATGTCTTAAGATACATTGGAGAAGCTATCACAATTATTTCTCCTTTGGGAATATTTCTCTTTTTTTTTTCTTTATTTTTTTTTTTCCCTC